>SKCR01033364.1:0-241892 GCA_019454045.1 Zanthoxylum bungeanum | reverse complement strand
AATTTAAACAAAGTTTAACCAATTGATTAGTTCATTGTCTACCACTTTGATTTAATCTAATTAAATCAAGTCAAATACACCTATTATAATATATTTTATAATTACCAAAATATTCTCCAATGATAGAGATATTTATAAAAATTACAACAAAGCCCTTTTTTGATTTTAGATTAATCCAATTAATCTAATGTGTCAAGTAAATAATTAATACTATCCAATAATATTTATTAACTTTGATTGATAATTATAATATCAAATATTATTTATTATCAAACATTATTGGCTACCAAAGTTCTCAATGAGTACACTTCATATTGTGAGACTCTCTAAGTCTAGAAACATTCGTCATATAAGCCAATCTTATATGTACGCTATCCGGCCACCTCCGAATCTGAGAAGAACATAACGATATTTTTCGAACTATACAAGTCGATGTCGTCATATATATTAACAATCCCTCCATCATAGGTTATTCGAGTTATGCTTATGAAACATAGACCACACCATCACGTTTCTGATGTGTATATCTCATATTATCGACATATCCATGATTCTTTACAACTAATCAGAACATCGTTTCTGATAATTCAATCAATATTAGGTGATCAGCTTTGGCCAAATTCTTAAGAATCGTGACTTACTCACATGGATACCTAAATGCAATATCCCGAATTTTTCAGAATGGTTTTGGAAGTTTTCCGAATATAAGTTCAGAATTTAAATTGGATGACATTTGGAAATAAGACTTTATATGTTGAAAAATAGGTTGGAATATTTTTAAATGAAGTTTCATCGCGTTGGAAAGCACGTGGTTCTGAGAACCGCTTACGCGATTTCTGATTTTATCGTTATACGTATAAAAGTTTCTTATTTCGACTATAAAGATAGCAAATGAACTCATTTGAGCTTATTTTTGAACTATCATAGTCATTTTTCCGAGATGAACAACTTTCGTGTTGAATACTTTTCGAAATTTACAGCAAAAGGGCCTCAAAATTATGAATTTTTGAAAGATACCAAGGATATGAGCCTGTTTGTAATGTGGAGGGACTGGAATGTAATTTTTAGAAACATTCTATAAATACCTCAAATTATCTAGAAATCACAAAAAAATGTCAAAAGTTTCCCTAAAGCCTAAATCGACCCCCCATCTCCATATCGTGCGTGACTGGTTGCTCACGTCACCGGCTAGCTGGCCTTCACCTGCTAACGTATCGACACCGAAGGGTGCACCAATCACCCATTTGTCTTGTGGTGGTCTGTGGCAGCCCTAGAATGCCGACGAACGGTGAGAAAGATGGAGTTATACGGGCAGATTCAACTTTCCAATCCTGGCTCATCACCCGTCAAATCGAAGCTCTCGGAGAGTACTACAAGTTGGTGGTGATTGATTTTCTGTTCTATGCATGGCTGCATGTAAAATGAGTAAAACAAATTTGGATCAATAGTGACCCATGGTGAATAGTAGCTCCGATCAGAATTCCGTCGATTCTAGCGCGTTTGTGGGATCGCTTGGAGTCCGTATATGGCCTCAAAATCTCGATGGAGAAAGAGAGAGAAATGATATCATGGACCCTATGTAAGTACCTCATTGTGAACTCGCCTTAGGTAGACAAGGTAAGATAGTTGTTTGTGTGTTTAGATATGTATATATAGATATGTGTATAAATTGAATACTCATAAAATAATATGTAACAGTTGTTATGGAGTTTTAGAAAGCATGAAATAAGAGTTGCGAGAGGTACAGTCAGTGAAATTCATAAAGAGCACGTATAGAAACAGATTGTCTGAAAATATGCATAGTGTCAGGTTTCTAGATAGCAAGTTATAAGAGGAACAAATACGAAATCGATACTTGACTTTCAGCTATAGATGTACCAGCATTGGTGTGAGTCTTTGATGTGATAGTGACGCATATTCCGGTATTAGGATTAGAAATAGACATTGCTGATGTTTATGTAATTAGATTTTTAATGAGTGTAGATAATAACTTATGTAGTCAAACTTCACACTGGAGATATGATTTCGCAGTGATGTGTCTGATAATTGTTTGGTGATGACATTGTGTTTCGTTGATTCTGTTTGATATGTTGTTATGTTTAAGTTTTAATAAGCTAGTTTCAGTATGAAAACTTTAGTATAGCATGTCGTTTCATTTTCAAAGATAAGCATATCTTCAAGTAAAACATGTTTCACTACCCGAGATGTAAAAGAGTTTTAATGAAGTTTTCCAGACTATAACTTGGTTTTTGGGCTGGAATAGTTTTGATATGAATGTTGGTCTAGTTGTATGAAATGTGTTGATATGTTTGATGACACATGTGAGCACTTTTCATATGGTTGTGTTTATTGAAATAGGGCACGAGCCCACTTTGTATATATGGGATGACTAAAATGTCACCGGCTTGTGAATGACTGTGGCTGACTGTACTAATATGTATATGGATCATTGCGTTACATCGCATCGCTTAAATCACATGTTCATTTGGTTGCTATGATAATGCATATGTATTTTGCATACTCAAAGATAGACACAATGCACATTGCCATATACAAATCCAAGACTAGAGGAACGGCGATACGTAACGTCATTGGATCATAGTTTCAGTGATATGGACGGATAGAGATTTGGGGCTAGAGGGACGGCGATACGTAACGACCCTACACTCCAGTTCAGATCCAGATTCGGGACTAGGGGCTGGGGATACGTAACACTTCTAAATCTCATCTTTAGTATCGTGGGGGACGGCGATACGTAACGCCCCATGACCTAGTTAGGTTTTTAGAGGGACGAAAAAATGTAACGCCCATAAATATCAGATTTTATTGAGGATTCAGATATAATTTCAGGGCTAGAGGGATGACGATACGTAACGCCCCTAAACTCTAGTTTAGATCCAAATTCGGGACTAAGGGACGATGATACATAACACCCCTAAATCTCAGTCTCAGTGTCATGGGGGACAGCAATATGTAACGTCTCATGGAAGTAGTTAGATGTTTAAGGGGACTATGATACGTAACGCCCCTAAACATCATATTTTACAGAGGATTTCAGACAGGTGCTTATGGGGATGGCGATACGTAACGTCCCTAATCACCAAGTTATTACAGTGCCTTTCAAAGTTTTCAGATAAAATAATTTTTACAAGGTTTTATGTGATCTATAACTATGAAGATTTTCATGATAATCCTTTTATATATCTACTTACTTTTATAAAAGAATTGATTTCCAATAGATTACCAAATTGGAATTTCATGTATAGGATTTTATCACTACTGGATCTTGAATACCATCACAGATTTTGGATTCAATTTTACCCTAAGCTGGATTTGAAATTTTCCAACATATGAGATTTCTTGTTTTACCAATCTATACAGTTTTCAGCGTTTGTATTAAAATTTATGATTTTTAGATATAGAAATTCTAGCTTTTGCATCTAGCTTGCCCCACGGGGCTAGGTGCAATTGCTACTCTATCCTTATATGATTCCAGAATTTAGGCCCTACATAACTGGTTCCCCTATCTAGTGGATATATTTTCTTCGAAATGGAAGTTTATGTAACATCCCAAATCCGAAGATATATCGACAGGGAATAGGTCGTCCTATCCCCCTGAGCCTCTAACTCTCTGACAACTGCTAAACTTATTTCATATATGAACTCATGCATGAGACCATTTCCCAACTCATCAACATAAATGCATAACACTTTTCATACTAAGTACTCAGTTTTACTATATATTACAACTTTGATAGTGAACACTTATAATGCAATACATATGTAATCTTTACAATATAACATATATGATACATGATATTTTCTAACTCTGAATGAACTAAAATTTGTCTCTGATTTGACCTGGTGGACCAACTCCATGTGACTGCCATCAGTATCCATCCTCCCGAGCTCGTCTTCCAGGTAAACCTGTAAGACAAAGAAACTAGGAGAATGTGTGTGTATGTTGGGGGGTTAGATCATTTGAACGATCTAAGTGAGTGGGCAGTTAAAATAAAATAGAAACTAAAATGCTTTTTGAAAAGAATCCATGGTTGTAAAACCAAATTTATCTCAAATCAATTCTTCTGAAATCTCTTTCCTTGTCTGAAAACGACTTTCTTTTGGAAATCTTTTCCAAAAACTACTTCTGGTCTGTAATTTCTGAAACTCTCATAAAACAGTTTCTTATGAAAACTCTTTCTTGAATTCATCTTTTCTGTAAGTCTGTCTCGGAAAATCTTTTTCTAAAAAATCTTTATATGGAAGTCTGCTGAAACCTAACGCATGGGGGCGTTACATATCGCCAACCCCACATACATCTAACTAGAGCCAGGTGTGCAAATCCATGATATTGGGGTGTTACATATCGCCGTCCCCCAATGCATGCCACTATCTTGTATCTGAATCTAGGGTCCAGGGGAGTTACGTATCGCTGTCCCCCTAGCTCTGAAATTTGGTGGTCTTAGGGTGACGTATCACCGTCCCCCAAGCCACTGAAACTAGGCTCTAGGGGCGTTACATATCGCTGTCCCCCTAGTCTTGCTCTACATGTGCACATGTTTGACCCATCAATTCCATATTTGTGCCAAGTTACAACTGAGGTGGGTTTTCCCCTGCCTCCAAAAATCACAAAATCATACTTCAAAAATCTTTTCTTTCCAAAACATTTCTTAATCATAAAATATCCGCAAATCATTTCGACTAACGCCCTATGTGCTGAAAACTAAGTCGTACTTCAAAAAAAACTTAAATGGAATCAATTTGAGAAATGGGTCCACTCACTGATTTGGAATCTCGCTAGCATTACTTCACTTGCCGAAGGAATTTGTGGTTTATGCGATGACTTTTAATTGATAACTCTGATTAGAAAATATATTGAGGAATATATATTATAAAATTAGGCTAAGACTATCTATTTAAGTGTTTGTTATCACTTCAAGGCGTATCATACATATATTATGATGTGATGTATGTATGCGAGATGATACGAGACCCTTATGGTGGCCTCTAACACGCTAGGGTGCAATTGGAATGAATTAAGACTAGTTTAGGGAAATTCTGATCACGCTCGTGATGCAGCCTCTAGGATGTCACGACACTGAGACATGATGATAAACCACTAAGCCTCCTCTATCTACGCATTGCGACGTAAGTCCCTGGGCGTCGCGACGCTCACATTCCAGAATCGAATGTGTGAAAATTTCCCAGTACGCGTTGCGATGCTGGCCCTTGGGCGTCGCGATGCTAGCCTATTTTCCAGGATTCAAAACTTACTTACCAATGTCTATCTTACCAAAATGTATCTCAACACCCTTACAATATAGTTGTACATAAACAATTTTTTAACTTTAATATTCAAGCATGTTAAAACAACATTCCATCGTCAATTTAACTCTTTAATCTCATAACTCCAACTTAGCTCAATTTTAGGATTTCAAAAAAATAAAATAAAATTGACCTTTCTTAATATAATCCATTTCCATGCTCATTATGCCACTAAATCCAGTCCTTAGTAGGTCACTAACATCAATATAGTATCATATCATCAAAATTTCTCGATCCAAAACTTGGGTCAAGTTACTCTGACCTCATTTCATTTGATTTTCCTCATCCCTCAAGTCTTCCATGGTTGCTTTCCTTTTCTTAGCTTAATATATGAAGATTGACATGTGATTCCTCTTATATCCTTCTTCTTTCTTCTTCTTCTTCCTTTCTTCTTCTTCTCATTATCCTCTAATTTTTGGAATTAGTGAATAATATCCCTTAGATATAATAGGGTGCTAATTGGCTAATTTTGTAAAATTTTGAAATGAAAAAGTTGGAATTATTGAGATAGTTTAAGAATTCTCTAGATGGGTCCACGAGCATTATTCATATGAAATTTTGAGTTGCATTTTTGACTTGCTTCTGGTTCGAATTTGGAAAAATATTCAACGCGAAAGTGGTAGGTCTCGATCTTAAATTTTTGACGATATAAAGTTCATAAAATCAGAGATCGTATGAAAACATTATAGTCTAAATACCATGGGCCGTCATGAGTGGAACATCGTACCATTTCGTATCGGAAATTCAAAGAATTTATCGATTGTCCCCAAAGTCATTTCATGAGTGAATATGTACGAAACATAATTTTTATTGTGTAACACTCGTCCCACAATGTAACAGTAGGCCCCCTTAAATAAGATTCATCCTCGAATACTTTCTGATGCTAAACTGCTTAGGCCCAACTTGGTTTGAAGGTATCTGACCTTTGCTACTCTTATATTCATTTACTTGTTTTCTACTATTTTGATTAAGAAATTGATACTATGACTTTTGGGAATCTCTTACCTCGATATACTTCATTTGATTCTTGTAGATGAATGCTCATTCACGGGGGTTTGTGCTATATCCTTAAACTTCTTGTAGAGTTGTCACTCTTAATGAATGTCATTCTTCATAAAGTTCCATATATCTCTTGTTTCATACTATATAACGTCTTGCAGGGTGAACTAGAGATACTCAATTCCTCATGATATTAGCCTAAATTCCCTTCGAACTGTACATGTATGAATTGCTCATTTTTGTCTGGTACTTCATGACTGTATGTTAGTTAATTGCATACTCAATTTGTAAGGTTCTATTAAATCTAATGTGTTCATGCTAATAGGGCATATCCAAGACCATTCCAATTTAATCATTTCTCCTTAGCTCTTATATTTTTTGTCATGATAATACTAATTCTTAATATCATTTAAAGTTTATGTTACTCCTCTCTTTTAAGGTGTCACTATTGTACTTTGTACTACAGCCAATGACATTTGTTTTCCTTTGACTTGTGTATATCTTGAGTTCTTCGTCTATTCTTTATAATATAACCACTAAATTGACTTATAAGATATATCTTACTAGATATTTCCTAAGCTCCACATAATAAATCCTATTCTAGCATTCCTTATCATATCTTAATTATCTATTTGACCCTATCTCTTTCCTTCTTACTGAGCTCCCACTGCTGATGAGCTCATTCATTCGAGTTCTCACATTTTCGACTATCTATGGGTTTGGGACTTCATAACTCATAATTAACTTCTTCATGCATTATCGCTGTCAACCGAAGGCTCTCATACTCATGATGTTAATTCTGGGTAGTTTTTCTAGCGATCCTTCTTGATTGACTAAAGAATTTTCAGACAAGATATTTATATTAAGCCTGACTGTATGCATCTTTATGCCTAAACTGTCTTCTCTGGTATTAACATTGGCACTGGTTATTCTATTCTGGTTTATATTTGTATTCTTTTGCTCCTTTAATTTATTTGCTAGTACAAATATGGTTATTGCCTTTCACGCTGACTAGTTTTTCCTTGCCTACTTGCACTCTAGAATAATCTATCATCAATTATCCCTCGAGTGTTATCCTGTCAGGTGCTATCGCGGTCTCAACAATATCAGTATTCTTAGTTTCCTTGGCCATCTCTAGGTTACACTTCAATAAATCTCATTTCAAGTCATCATATGCATTATCCGTAATGGTGCACTACAAAGGGAAACATACAGGTCACTATCATTATCTTTCTCCTTTTACTCATAATAGAATTTCAGTCTTATCCCATCTCTGAAAAAGCTTACGATTCCGTAGTACCATTAAAAATCTATCTTATCGCTATACTCTGTCATTACTTATCTAGTATCATTTTCTATTGTTGTCATATCTCAACTGTCCCACCTCATCTTTTACTTGATGTCTTTTTTCTGTCTTCTTTCTTGCTCTTAACTATTTATGGAACTTCTGGGTCCTTTGTATCTGTCTTTTTATCTTGAGGGGTATTATCTTTTAATTGTTTCTTACTATACTTTATAGGATATTTAATACACTATGGTTTCACTTTTTTTTAGGATATCTTGAGGCGATCATCGAGGTCCATCTTAGCTACAATGGTATAACGAGGGTTGGGAGGGTGGGGCTTGGTCCCGAAACCTTTTCGGTTATACTGACATCACTAGCTACCAGTGCTGTACTTGCGCGTTCTGCTCATCTATAAGTCTAGGACTCACGTGTTTATTAGTGCCGCCTCCCACACTAAGATACTTCTGCTAGGTACTATCTAAATTGTCTTCTGCTTCAACTTCGCTCTTGATCCACTTTCCGACTATCAATCATAATACTTCTTATTGTGAATATTCTCTAGAGTCATGCTCTCTAAATACTCCACAATATTGCCTCTGTACTTCTTCCTACTAGTCTCTTTTGCTTAACTGTCTTAAGTCGTTACTCTCTCTGAATGTCCTACTATACTCCAATTGTTATTCCTCCTTATGAAGTTTATTTGCTATTTAGACTTCATTCTCATCTCAATTCTTTGAACTCCTTATATCTTTCGCACTTATGCGTCTTTACTCCCTTAAAGGTTTCCAATTCAACGATGGCTTCTAGATTTGGCTCGAATCACTGTGACTTCGAACTATTCTATCTCTTACTTCTTATCTATGCTCTATTGAACATATTACTTTGGCTATCTAGCTATTTTGTGATTCGTCTGATTTGTCAAATACACTTATTTACTGGTTCTTCTCATTACTGAGCTCTAAGTGGAGGGGTAGGTATATGCATTCCATTGAGATATGTGAATATGCATTTCTGTTATTTACTATTCGTTCTATCAGAAGCTACATCGACTATTCCATGTCTTAAAATTCCTTAATATTTATCAATCAATCTATTGTCTTCATTTACTTATTGTCCCCAAGTTACATTATCCATTCTTACTATGTAGACTGAACTTCATTATTCCTAGCTTTTTTTTTTGAATTATTTCGATATTCTATCTATTAGCTTTAGATTGTGAGGCTAGTAGTCGTTCATCTTATAAGTTTCCTTCTGGATCTATACTCCTTAATATAGATCATGGCTGTGGTACTCTGTCCGCACTGGTACTTTTGCTAACTTTTTAGTGTATTCAATTCTCATAGGTCTTCTCTTTTAAACTTACATGGGTTTCTACTGGTATTGGTCTGATTTATATGTTCTCACTAGTGCTGTGAACTTGCTCATCTTGGCTTAGGTTGGGTTCTTATTTCTAACCTTAGAAGTTTCCTTGGTCTCTTCTGGGTAAACCATCCTTCCAAATACACTACTTCTGTTTTAGAATATTAACGTTATGTGAAATGAGTTTTTGAACAGTTGTCTTTCTCTATGTTGGCAAAAAGATTGGACTGTAACGACCTGTGGTCTCTACTACTGTTGACTGTAGTACTGTTACATCTCGGGTTGAGTGTTACATAATATAAGATTATGTCTGAGCATATGTATATTCATGGAACGACTTTATGGATTAACAGTAAATTCTTTGAAATTTCGATGCGGAATTCTATGATTTTTCACTCCGGATAGCCCATGATATTTTGGCTGTAACTTTCTCACATAAACTCTGATTTCTATGATTTTTATATCATCGAAATTCTGAGATCGAGATCTACAACTTTCGTGTTGAATATGTTTCGAAATTCGAAGCAGAAACGAGTTAAAAATGCGGATCAAAATTTTAGATGAATAGTACCCGAGGGCATTCTAGTAAATTCTATAATTTTCTACATTCTTCCTATTGTAAAGTGGCCAAGTATATAAATGGGACTATTCATGTATCCCAATAAAAGAAAGAAAATGAAGAAAAACGTAGGAGGAAGAAGAAGAGAAAGAAGAAGAGAAAGAAAGGAAGAAGAAGAAAGAGGAATGAGAAGAAAGGAAGACGAAGCAAGTGATAAGCATTCATTCACCAAACAAAGAAGAAAATGGACTACCTTGGAGGCTAGAAGAAGGAGGGAAACCAAAAGAAATGAGGTAAGGAAACTTTAACCCATATTTTGAAAAATAAATATTTTGATGATTTATGGGTTGATGGAAATTGTTGAGTTAAAATAATTGATGTTTATATGGTTTTAGTAATAAGAACATGATTGATTGTAGGAAATTCCCAATTTGTTAAGTTTTGGAAATGAGATTAATTAAAGATTATAAGTTGATATTAAAAATGATATTCATTATATTTTGGTGATTGGTTGAGGTTATTGGCTTGTGTGGAGATATTATTTTTGTATTGAGCAAATTGAGTAGGAAAGCATGAGTTAAGACCAGAATTTGATCTTGCGTCGCGACGCGATCTGAGAATTTTCCCAGAAAGGCTTCTGATCTGGTTGCATCGCGACGCTGAAGGCTATTTCTTTAATTTTCAGTTTTTACTTTTCAGTAATGAGGAGGTAACTCCCCTTTGCTGGGGTAAAAGGTAAAACTTTTATTACTAATATTTAGATTAATCTCCCTTAATTATAATATATAAACTAGTTAAAACCTAACTTAACGAGGATACCGCCATATTGGTCGGTTGGTAATTATTTAAATTGGTTTTAATCTGACTAAACTGGATACCGCCTGATTGGTCGGTTGGTAATTAATTATTAATTTGACTTAATCCGGATACCGCCTATATGGATGGTTGGTAATTATCATGCAAAGTTAATATATTATATTAAGGGAGATATCTAAAATAGAAGTAATAAAAGTGGATCATTTTACCTCAGCATTTTCTTTTATTGTACTTTTACTTTATTTACTTTTCAGCAATTTACTTTTCAGCAATTTACTTTCATCATTTACTTTTCAGTAATTTAATTTCAGCATTTACTTTTCAACATTTAATTTTCAGTATTTTACTTTATGTCTTTTATTTTATTTAAGTTTTTACTACCCGTAAATATGTGTCGTAACTAAGCCAGTTATCTGGGGTTGTGATGAAATCCAAGATCACCGGTTTATAAGGGGTTAAATTATAGTTTGGGTAATATAAAGGTTTATTTATTGAGCCTTAATCCTAATGTTTTTTATTAACTGGTCATTAATAAAATTGAACTTGTAAATTTAAAATGAACTTGGAAAAAGGATTTTAGGTTTAAGACCTTAGACTTAATAGCCCACGATCTTCCTTGAGGATAGATAACCCTTTAATAGATTTCCTTACAGGATAGGAATATACATGTCGGGCGGGGTAGCCATAATTGGAACTTAATCTTAATAAATTCAGATAACTTGGTTAACATAGGAATATGATTAATTGGGTTATATTGGGTATTTGTATTTGACCATCGGAAGAAGCTTTTACATAATTTCGTGTTCCAGGTTAATAAACCAATATATTACACAAATGTAAAATAACCACTTCATCTTTTAAAAAGATATTGGAAGGATTCACAACCCTTGATAGTTTTATAAATTTGAATTTTCTTCAATCTACTTTCAAGCAATTTTATTTACTTGTTTTAATTTTAAAGTCACCACCCAATCAAACAATCAATCCATTAGATACTTGTAAACATTTAACTTCATAAATTGATAACAAAAGGTTTTAAGTCCTCGTGGGATCGATACTTTTTATACTACTTGAACGATACATGCGCTTGCGTTATACGCGTGTGATTACACACCGGTCAAGTTTTTGGCGCCGTTGCCGGGGACTTATTTATCTTTCACTATTAATTTTGAGGTTAGATACCTTTACTTGTATCTAATTTTCTTTTTACTTATTTTTTTTGTTTTATTGTGTTTCAGGTTCTCAGACACTACATGAGATGAACCAGAAGCTTTGAACTCCGACCGCTTGACCCAGAGATTGAAAGAACCATCTGACAGTTGAGAAGGGAAAGGCGAGAAGGCCAAGAAGCAATTATCAACATGGAACTTGAACCTTTGAACGTTGCACTGCCAATTCCCATTCGAGACATAACCATTCCGGTGGTTGACAGACTCATTTCTTATATTGTACTTCCTCCCTTACCGGCAAATGCGGGTGACGTCAAAACATGCATCCAGGTGATTCAGCAGTTAGTACAGTTTGGGGGAAATGCAACCGAAGATCCTAATACCCACATCAGCATCTTCTTGGAAGTTTGCGGTGTTAGACAATTATGACCCATAGCGTCACTATTTGTAAAAGACATTGTGGTTTTTGTACAAATTAATTATGTAGCAATGGAAATTTCATTTTATCATTTTGTAATTTGATTACTTAAAATATAAATGATAAAAGTCCTTATGATTAGTTCCAGATTATAAGATATGAGACAGTATCAATCTATAAAAAGGTTTAATCATTAAATATCCCTAGTCGTAGTATTATCGAGAATGGACATCGATAATACAGAATAGACTAGTATTGCAATTGTGCGTGTTATGGAAGCGTAACGACATAGTTCTCATATATTTAAGTATTAGATACTTATGCAAGTGTGATATGAGATTTTGTTTACTGATGGTACGGAAACAGCTTCGCTCTGGATAGACCCCGCAGAATCTCATTGGTAGTATGTCTATGTGTCTATGGGAATCCGCATCAGGGTAGGTGTATTTGGTCTTAACCTGAGACTTACATCGCTAATACTTGCGACAATCAATACGCTTTGGTTTTGGTCGTCCAGGACTTTAACAGGTTATGTGTAAGCCTCTTCTGGGTTTATTGAGAATCGTAGTGTATTGGATGTGATGTCAAGATGGAAGTATCACTTCAGTCATATGGAGATGATGATCACGCAGGGATACAAAACTGGTACTCTAAATGGTTGCAACCATCGGGATAATATGACAAGGTCATGATTATCCGATTTAAATAGACTAGTTGCTTGTAATCCGATATATGCTTCGTACGGGACAGACATTATTCCAGCCCCAGGCCTTGCATGTGACATCTGATACTGGATCGCAATACGCAATACTACGTATACTACCTCTGACATAGATTATATATTCCATTATGAATATTTCTGGAGAATTGGGTAGGCACGATGTTTTGCTAGAAGCCAACCATGTCTCGTAAATCGGTAAAAATGTATTACGAGGTACGTACGTGTTCGGATAGTCCGACGACCAGATTTACTGCCAACATATCCAGTGATCTCTTGGGTTGCTTCCCGAAGATTCATCAATGACGAATGATTCGAACTTAATTCATCTGGGATTAATTACGGAGAAATTTTATCTAGGATAAAATACTATTTGAAGATAGAGAAAGATTAATTCGGAATTAATCGTTAAAATAATATATTCGATATATTAAACGAAATTAGATTTCGACGCGGAATTAAAATTGGATTTTGATTCGGGCAAACGAATTAATTTAGAATTAATTCACGAGCGGTGTGAATAGTAAATTTGATTTAATTACGTCGCAACGGAAAATTCGTTAATTTGGAATTAGCGAAACCGAGCCCGAGATGTGTTTGCGAGGCCACTCCGATTTTGAATCAAATGCGGCCAAAAGTCACATCGCTCGTCACATCGCATGTCACTTTAGTGATGGATGTCCATTCAACTTTTTGGTGAGTGACAACTAGTCATTATTCATGATGTTGGTTGTTGAGAGCCTTTAATGCATTTTTGGCTCCAAAATTTGGTTTGACTTTTTGAAAGCCATATACCAAAATTTGGTAACACTTTTGGCATAACTTGTTTTTATAAAACAAAATCAAAACACTCTCTCTCTCTCCCTTTGCTCATTGCCGTGAGCATCATCCAAGAACAAAGAAAATTGTTTTCTTTCTTCACTTACTAGCACACTTAAAGAATCAATACAAGGTGATAGGGAAACCAACCTTGGAGCTTGGAATCACCATTGAAGCTTGGAGCTTAAAGATCAAAGTTCATCTTCAACAAAAATTGGGACCTTGGCCGAAACTTCAAAGGATCAACAAGGGAGGAAATTTTTATCTTCAACACATCTCAAAATCCTTTCAAAGTGAGTATGATTCTGCCATATCTCCTTTAGTATTCACATGTTTTTTATGCTTGAATGATCTTGGGACTATAGTAGAAACCAACAATGGTATCATTGAGCCTAATTTGAGCATGAAAAATATTAGGGTAAAATTTGGATAAATTGGATTTGAGCATGATTTAACCAAATTGTTTGTTTGAGCATGCTTGTATATGGATAACTTGGAGTTATTTATGATCAATTTCATGAAAAATTAATTGGATCAATTTTTGCCCAAAATGTTGGCTTGGCCGAGACATGTGTAGCCCTAAATGTCATGGTAATATTTTTTTTTTGATCATTGGATGAGTTTGAACACTTGGGAAATTTTGATTTGTAATTCAATCGGATTGAAAACGAAATCGGACAAAAAAACCCTATGAATGTCGTGACCAATATGAGCATGAAATGAGTTGATTTTTTTAAAAAAAATGTTGGACATGAGTTGAACAAATTAATACATGATTAATTGATTAAATTAGTATTTTGGAAATATTAATTTAGATAATTAATTGATGTAATACACTTTAATTAATTGAATTTTGAAATTTGGAAAATTAAAATTTAATTGGTTGGGCTTAATTTAGAATTGGCCTTTAAATGTTGTATTTGGGCCTAATGGTCTTGGTTGGGCCAAGTTGGTTTAGGTCAATTGGATTGGATCCAAATTGGGCCTAAATCATTCCATTAAGTCCAAATGTGACAAATGGGCCTTTTATGTTTAATTGGGCCTTATGGGCCTAAATTGGGTTCTTGGCAAATAAAGTTGATTCCTTGAATGGGCTTTGGTATTTGGGTTTGTCCCATATTGACCAAAGTCCAAGCTTTAAGAAATTAATTGAAAGCCCATCAGACTTTAATTAAACTAACATTGGATGTTAATTGGGCATTGAGACCCATTTAGATTAGATTTGAATACAAGTCTTAAAGGCACTTTAAAAAGTGTAGTTATTTAATTTAGAATTAAATATGGAATTAGTATTGAATACGAATTAAATTAGATTTAAATTGTAGTTCGATATAATTCAAGAATTCGTACTTTGAGTACTTATTCTCAAACGAGTTGGACTCGCGCAGAATCAAATCGTTGTTTGAACATTGGATGATCACCTTATTCAAGATTAATTAATTGGATTAGATTGATTGAATAACATGCTTTGAGTGAATACATAGATGTGTTGAATGAATAACGTATATCGGATGGATATTAGAAGGGAAGAGCAATTTTGGAAATTTTTGTAAATTTAGAATTTTTTAAATTGGACCTGCGTGTCCAGCCTTATCTCTCTTGATTCTTTGTATTTCTCTTATCATCTAATTCCCCTCAATGTTAATGAGGTTTCTCTTATTCTATTATGTAATTGGGTAGACATAAGAATAGTGCTAGCCGGGGAGAAGAAATGGAGTGATTCGTTCTAGGAATAATCTGTGAGATATCCATCCGTATATCGTTATTAATTTATTTTCGCGCCTTATTATGCTTTTAGAATGCATGCTTAAGGGTGTATGATGAGACCTAACAAAGATAATAAATTTGTTACCGATTTACGCGAAAAACCCTCAAAACATATTAAACGTTTTCCTTCAATTGAATGATTCTTACTCAAGATCCAAGATTGGCACTGGTTTGTTGGCCAAAGTCAAGACCTTTGTCCATCGCGGATGTGTTTGAATCATGAAGGCTTTGTTCCATATCGGTGTCTTGTCCAAGTTGTGATTTGTTGGCCAAAGTCAAGATCACTTCTTGTCCATCGACATCGATTACGAAGCTTTCCAAAGTCAATGGGTCCCGCTTAACTGGAATCATTAAGCTTGTTGTGCCAAAGCCAAGGCTTAGTTGATTCAGAGGAAAAAGGTTAGGAAAATATATTGGATATATTGGCATATAAATTATATATGTTTCGGACTTGGAGGTCCACCTACCAGATCTAGGAATTGGATAAGATCCAATTGATCTTAGAGATCTACCTAGTTAAATATCATACAGCTTGTTGGCCAAAGTCAAGGTTGTGTGTTATTTAACGGGATCCTAGCCCACTAGGAAACTGGGTTTCCCGAGTACTCAACAGAGGGTTAGAGGCTTGCCGAAAAATAGTGGGAGGCTAGTATTGAATTTGCAATTTCGTTCAAATACTTAGCTTTACGTGCTTTCAAATTATTTCGTCAATTATTTTATTAGTTAGACTAATATATCATTATTTTTCTTGTAATAGTTAGACTGTACCCATACATCGTTAATCGAATAGTTGGACTATTGCAGTTAAGATGACTGGAAAATTGAGCATTAGGGATATTGTCATGGGCGACAACGACTTTAATGGCACAAACTTTCAGGCCTGGGATATGAATCTCAGAATAGTTCTGGGATCCGAGAAGTTACTCTACACTATAGAGCGACCTCTTGGGCCTAAGCCCCGACCTGATCAGTTGCTTGAACTAGAGCTTTGGAAGACTCATAGCGATGATAATGTGACTGCTCAATCGATAATGTTTGCCGCTATGACTCCGCAATTCCGTCGTCAAAACAAGGGGTTGGATCCCTATGAGATGATGGCAAAATTGCACGATCTCTACCGATCTAATCTTAGATCGCAAAGATACGAGTTGCAGAAGAAGCTCTTCCGCGCTCGAATGTCAGACGGTACGTCTGTTGAGCATCATGTCTCTCAGATGATTGCTGACATTGAGAAGCTCAGACAGATGGGTATAGTCTTCGAGGCTGAGACTTCAGTAGATTTGATCATACAGTCTCTCCCTGACACTTGGAGTGGGTTCATCATGAACTTCAACATGTTGAACCAAGACCAGACTCTTGGAGAGTTGATGTCCACTCTGCGAGAGGCAGAAAAGGAGCTCCTTAATGACAAGAAGCATGAGGCGCACTATGCTTCAACATCTCAGACTCCAAGGGTTTGGCCCAAGGCGACTGGAGGTGTTAAAAAGAAGAAGCATAAGAAGAAGGGCAATGCCAAATCGTCAAAGGGTTCTGGGAAACCCAATGACAAATCCTAAGATGTATGTCTGTAGTGCGGGAAGTGGGGTCACTGGAAGCGTGACTGCCGCGAGTACAAGGTACACATGAAGGAGATTAAAGCGGGCAAGGCACCGGCTTCAGGTATGTTTGTTATAGAAATAAACATGTTTATTTCTAGTTTTAAAAATTGGATTTTTGATTCTGGTTGTGGTACTCACATATGTACTGATGTACATGATCTGTGGATTAGCAGGAGACTGGCCTCATGAGAGATTGACCTCCGTGTTGAAATAGGACTCGAGTTGCCGTTTCGGCCGTGGGCACTTATGTTTTGGAACTGCCCTCGAGGCATGTAGTTGAACTTATAAACTATTATTTTGTACCTAGTTTGACAAGGAATATAATTTCTGTATCTATGTGTGGGAACACAAACTGGGCGGCGCATGCTGTTCCGGGCTCGCGGCCCGGTTAGGAGTACGGAGTAGCCTGCGAGGGACTAAACCGGAGAATAATGGAGTCGCCACCCGGTGTGAACCGGGACAAAGATTTAAGGCCGCACTCACCCCTCGCAAGGGAAGACCTCAAACTGTTGGGTTCAGAATGGTCCCTTACTTATGCCACTTGTAATAAAATGATTTGTGCAATAATCTAACCAAGCCTAAGCAACATATTTCCAAGGATGATTTACCCCTAAGTTAGCATGCATACATCTACAAGTTCATCTAAATTTACATGTAACACATATCCGAATTTGCATACAGCCTATTTGCATGTAATCTATGTCTCAATTTGCATACATCAAGATAAATTAACATACGGAAAACATACAAGTTAATAAACACATTGTACTCATACATGTGGGGAATACAGATGAACGACACCTACACAATCTTGCGTAATACAGAGAAGCAATCAGGTTCATCATATGAAGGGATAGCTACTAGGAACAATTATGCACGAAATCTGATGAAAAGGACTCAGTTCAGTGGGTGCGCATTTGCATAGCGTTCGAGAACGCGTTCGAACGGTAAACAGAAGGTTCGCGTTCGTATAGCGTTCGAGAACGCATTCAAACGGAGCCAGACCTGATGCATGAAACACAAAGAAAATGCGTGCGCATTCGCATAACGTTTGAGAATGCGTTCGAACGGTAAACAGAAGGTTCGCGTTCGTATAGCATTCGAGAACGCATTCGAACAAAACCAGACCTGATACATGATGAAACTAAGAAAATGCGTGCGCGTTCGAATGGTAAACAGAAGGTTCAAGTTCGTGTGGTGTTCGAGAACGCATTCGAACGGAACCAGACCTGATGCATGCAACACATTCATAGATAAAAAATTCCACAATGTGGGACCTCACATATCCGATTGAACTCATCTCGCATCCAATCGAATATACACCAATCGGCGCGGCAAAGCAACATTGTAAAGGATTTTAACCCCTCAAAATATGGGACCTTTAATCCAACTTAATAAGCCCATGCGCTCGATCACATCATGCATATAAAAATAAAGACAATAACATCGGACTACGTATACCCGATTGAACAAATCTTACATTCAACCGAATATACATTAATCGGCGCGGCAAAGCATCGTGGTAAAGGATTTTAACCCCTCAAAATAGGGGACCTTTAATCCAACTTACTAAGCCCATGCGCTCGATCACATCATGCATATAGAAAAACAATAATATCAGACTTCGTATACCCGATTGAACACATCTTACGTTCAACCGAATATACATTAATCGACGCGGCAAAGCGTCGTGGTAAAGGATTTTAACCCCTCAGAATGGGGGACCTTTAATCCAACTTACTAAGCTCATGCGCTCGATCACATCATTACATAAACAAATAACATGTGGAATTTAAATGACGAATAATAAATAAATCAAACAACTAAAATAAAAGAATTTGTCGTTTACTCAAGCGGTACGTGGAGTTGTATCCTGAGTACAGATCATACTACCGTATATTCGAAATCGGCTATGAAATTTATGTCCGGGTTTCCATCCGATATACCGCGAGAGTTGACACATCTTTCATTTTATTCCAAGGCCACAACATACAATATTTCGTAATACATGCATATTTATCTACTCAAGGGCCACAACATGCATTTTAACATAATAATCATGCGAACAGTACTTAATAAATAATAATAAAAACTGAAAACGAGTGTGAAAATACCCTCAGGTCTAACCTTTTTTGCCGACTATCGGACTTGTGTTTCGCGGAGATCGGAAGGGTTAAAGCTCCTCACTTTTTCGTTTCACTGGCTTAGAGTCTTAGCTCACTGTTTTGCTATTTTGCTTGCTGTTTGACCTCCGTTTTGCTGCTGTTTCCTCTGTATTTTCTGCTTACTGTTTCAGGTCTTCACAGCTACTGTTATTGTGTTTTTTTTAGAGGTCCAGGGGCTGCTGTTTGCGGTTGTTTAAGGGGTTTAGGGTGCAGTTTTTTTGTGTTACTGTTTTAAGGTGTTAAAGATTGTTTTTAAGGTGTTTTTCGGTTGTTTAAGGGGATGTAATTTTCGGTAATTGGATGGTGTTTAGGGGCTGTTTGGAGGGCTAAATTTTGGTGATGTAGCTACTGTTTTAGGCTGTGTCTTTCGGTGATGTGAAGGAGTGTTTGAAGGCTTGTTGTTCTCGGTAATGTGAGGGTGGAGATGAAGAGAATTGTTTGCTATTTTTCTTGTGATTTGCGTGTAATGTCAAGGATTTCTTGCTGTGATTTGCGTGTGAGTTGTGTCTTGTGAAGGAAGTGCATGTCTTGGTTATTGGTTGTTTATATAGGCAAGGGCTAGGGCTTCTATTTGTCTCACAAGGAAGGGATATTTGTTATTAAAGAGAGATATGATTTGATGTTAGACAAGGAAAGCAAGGGATTTGATAGGGGACAAATTTTGGTGAATTAGGATGGTTGAATATTTGATTGGCTTGGTTTAGGAATACAATTTGTTAGATTAGGGAGTCAATATTTTTAATTGGTTATGATTGATTTTAATTAGGCATAATATTTCTTTAATTTAGTATATAATATTTTAAGTTAGGAAGTTACAATATTTTAATTTGGGTATATTATATTTTATGTCTTATTTAATTTGGTATATCAATTAATTAATATTTTATTTAGTTAATGTTTAATTTAATTAATATTTGATTTAATTTGGATGTAATTTAGGGTGATATGGGCGTGTGGGCCTCTCTTGGTGGGCTAGGTGTTGTGTTGGTTTGGTGAGTCTTAGTGATGTGTGGGCTAGGTGTGTGCCTTGCGAGGGTTTTTTGGGCCAAATGTGCTCTATACGGAGGTCCAACAAGTGAGCTTGACGCTAAATAAGTGAATAAGGATCTAACGAAATACCGATTCCCTTCCGACGACCGTTTCCCGCAATATCCTTAACTAAAAAGGTAGTGCCTCCAACTGAGACTCAACATCGGGTTTCACATGCAAAAATGCAATGCCTACAGTCGCTCCACTTTGATGGGTCTTGTGCAGTGTGTGACTTTGAACAATCCTATCAAAGTTATGCAATGCATTTTCACTTACCTGGCTCGTCTGCTGCCTCGAGCTGAGTTGGTGCTGCAGTGGACCTCGATCCTGGGATGCATCTCAATAACTGTAACCGACAACTGGGGCACCCCGACCCTGGGACACATCCCGATACCGCTGGAAATGAAGGCCTCGCCCTAGAACAAATGATGTTGTGGGCCCTCGACCCTGGGACGCATCCCGAAACTGCAACTGTGAACAGGGGTACCTCGACCCTGGGACGCATCCTAAAACTGCTGACGATATGGGCCTCACCCTCAAGCTGATATGGGCCTCGCCCCCAAGCTGATATGGGCCTCGCCCCCAAGCTGACATGGGCCTTGCCCCCAAGCTGATATGGGCCTCACCCCCTGGGACTTATCCCTAAAAACTGTTGATGTGGGCCTCGCCCCCTGGGACTCATCCCCAAAACTAAAACTGCGTTGACGCTATTTGGCTCATTTATCCGCTTTTCTTTTCTCGAACCTGCGAACACAAAACCAAGAACAAACACGAAGAGAATGCAATGTTACGTGTATGCATGAATGATTTTCTTATCCCGTTGGGTTAGGTCTTCTGCCAATTTCCTTGATGACTGCTCAATCTTCTCTCCCTCAGGCAAAGTACTGCTTCAATCTGTCTACGTTGATCGGCTCGGTGAACTCGTTCCCCTCCAATTCTGATAGCTTCACTGCTCCATTTCCCATTACCTTCTGCACTATGTAAGGTCATTCCCAGTTAGGTCTGAACTTTCCTCTTGGATCTGTCATCGACGGCCTTGATTGCTTAAGTACCAAATCACCCTTTCTGATCTTGGTGGGGCGTACTTTCTTATTGAATGCTCGGGCTAGTCTCTTCTGATACAACTGCATATGATACAAAGACTTCGTTCTCTTCTCATCCAATAGTGCTAACAGATCAAACCTCTGTGCGGCCCACTCCTGTTCCGGTAATTCTGCCTCTACTAATACCCTCATAGACTGTATTTCCACTTCTACTGGCAATACTGCTTCCATTCCATAGACCAAAGAGTAAGGTGTGGCCCCTGTTGTTGTTCATACTGATGTTCTGTACCCCCACAAAGCATATAGTAGTTTCTCAGCCCAATCTCTGCAGTTCTCTGTCATCTTGGCTAAAATCGTCTTTATAGTCTTGTTGGATGCCTCAACTGCCCCATTTGCATGCGGCCTATACGGTGATGACTTGTGGTGGCCTATCTCATATTTCTACACATTGCCTTTGTCTCTCCTTGAAACTGAACTCCGTTGTCTGTCACTACATGATGCGGCATACCATACCGACAAATGAGGTTCCGAGCTATAAACTTTGCCATTTGTTTTGTTGTAACATTGCGGAATGATTCGGCTTCCACCCACTTCGAGAAGTAATCTATTGCCACTACTATGAAGCGATGCCCATTCGATGCATTCGGTCGAATTTCTCCAATCATATCAATTCCCCATGCTGAGAAAGGCCACGGCTCTGACAACCCGTGAACTCTGTGTGCGGCAAGTGATTCAAATTACCATGTGCTTGACAATCATGACAATACTTTACCATCTTCGCGCAGTTTGTTTCCATGGTTGACCAATAAAAACCTTGTTTCACTATCTTGCGGGACAGATTCAACCCGTTCATGTGCGCACCACATACCCCGGCGTGTACTTCTTCCATTACATGTTGAGCTTCTTCTTTCATCAAACACCTCAACTGAATATCGTTTGCTTGCCTCTTGTACAGTTCCCCTTTCAAAATCACATACTGGGAAGCTAACTTCTGAACGGCTATTATGTCTTTTCTGCTTGCCCCTTCCGGGAGTTCCCCATGTTCCAGATACATCTGAATGTTATGATACCAAGGTTTACCATCGTCGACCTACTTCCAGAATTCTTTCTATCTCATAAACAGGTTTGCTTGCTGTTGTCAGTATTAACGGTCTCATCACTAACTTTTCTGGATTTCCCAGTCGCTGCAAGTGTAGCCAGTGCGTCTGCCATCTGATTCTCTTCTCTCGGCAAATGCTGAAACTTACAATCTGGGATAACCTGTGCCAACTTTCTGAGGTGAAAAAGGTAAGGTTTCAACCGTTCTTCTTTCAACTCCCATTCTCCTCGCATCTGCTGACTACCAACATAGAATCTCCGTAGATTTCCACACTCCCGGCCTTCAAGGCTATCAATGCTGTCAAACCAAAAGCACATGCTTCATACTTGGCCATGTTGTTAGTTACTCTGAATGTCAACCTCTTGGCCAAAGGCAAGGTCTCTCCCTCGGGGGTCACTATCACGATCCCAATTCCGGCTCCATAGTAATTTACTGCTTCGTCAAAATACAGCTTCCATCTCTGAAATGTTATTGCTTGGATCTCTTCATCTGGAAATTCAAACTTATACTGATCCCCATCAACAGGTTGCAATGCCAGAAACTCTGCTACTGCTCGCCCTTTGATCAATTGGAGGTGAGATACTCAATGTCAAACTCTGTCAGCAATACTAACCATCTGCCCAATTTCCCCACTAGCGAAGGCACAAATGCAGATATTTCAGAGGATTCTCCTTTGCCACTACCTGGATCTTGTATGACTGGAAATAATGCCGCAATTTTCTGAGAAGCCCATACCACTGCCAGACAGATCTTCTCTACTTCCTGATATCGGGCCTCATACGGGAGCATCTTCTTACTCAGATAGTAAACTGCATGTTCTACCCCTGTCTCATCTGCCTGTACCATCATTGCCCCCAGTGCTTCTGATTCTACGGCCAAGTACAACATCAAAGGTCTGCCCAATCTCGGAGGTTTCAATACACGAGGCTTTACCAAGTACTCTCGGATCTTGTCGAAGGCTGCTTGACACTGCTCATTCCACTTTACCAGTTGATTTTTCCTCAACAGCTTGAAGATAGGCTCACACACTGATGTCAACTTGGCAATGAACCGACTGATGTACTGAATCTTCCCCAGGAATGCTCTGACTTCTTTCTCAGTCTTCGGTGCTGGCATTTCTGTGATTGCCTTGATTTTCTCAGAATCTACCTCTATTCCGCCCATTCCCACTGTATGACCAAGCAATTTCCCTGATGTCACCCCAAACACACATTTCTTGGGATTTAGCCGCAGGTTGTATTTGTCAACTCTCTGAAGGAACCTTTCCAGTGCTTCAATATGCCCAACTCTTGTCTCTGATTTCACCATCATGTCATCCACATACACTTCATCTCTTTGTGCATCAAGTCGTGGAATAGTGTAGTGGCCATCCGTTGATAAGTAGCCCCCGTATTCTTGAGCCCAAACGACATCACCTTGTAACAATAAGTACCCTACTCGGTAACAAAGGTAGTCTTGTGTTTATCTTCCTCAGCCATAAGGACCTGATTGTAACCTGAAAACCCATCTGCAAAAGAATACATAGCAGATAAAGCCGCACTATCAACCAGAACATCTATATGCGGCAGAGGAAAATCATCTTTCGGACAAGCCTTGTTGAGATCTCTGTAGTCCACACACATTCTGACCTTCCCGTCTTTCTTTGGTACCGGCACTATATTAGCCAACCACTCAGGATACTTTACTACTTCCAGGAACCCCACATCTATCTGTTTCTTAACTTCCTCTCTGACTTTCTCAGCCCATTCTGGTCTCATCCGTCGAAGTTTCTATTTTACTGGCCTCATATTCGGATAAATTGGTATTGTGTGCTGGGCAATGTTTCTGTCTACCCCAGGCATGTCCTCATAGGACCAAGCAAACACTTTGGCATATCTGACCAATACTTCTTCTAATTTCTCCCTCTATTCAGAGGTAACTTCACTTGCAATCAGAATTTCCTTGGGGTTCTCAAGTGTACCCAAGTTAAATGTAGTAGTTCTGGCCGAACTGATATCAAATATGCTTGATTCGTGCAGAGTAAATGGAAATGACTCAGGCAAGTAAGCAAAAGAAATGTCTTTATTATTGGATAATGCGGAAGTACATTCAAATAAATCAGGAAGGTAAATGTCTTCATCATCTATATACACTTCTTCCTCTGCAACCAGGTTTTCCTCAGGCTTTTTTCCTCTCCCAGAGTCAGGCTCTCCAAATTCATTAATTCTTCTTCCCAATTCTCTGCTTCCACAGCTTCTTTAGTCAGCGGTTTCTCACCCAACAAATCCTGGAAGATCTCAAATCCAGACACCACAATCCCATTAACTTCCACAGGTTCAGGCTCCCCTTGATACCCTGAAGCTTTCACAAAACATTCCATCAGTTTCAACCCTTTCTTTTTAACCTTCGGCTTATCTTCATCAGACTTGTATCCTAGACCTTTCCAAGTAGTCTGTCCTCTGAAATCTGTCAATTTTGAACCCTCACCCGGCTCGTACTTCATTTTTCCCATGATCCTAGCCACCTTAGGATCCACCCATTCCTCAAAAGTTGCCGACACTTGGAACCTTGTGTAAGGTTGTATTTCTAAAGCGGCCACAACATTGTCCACCTCAGCTCGGATGGTGACAATCTTTCCCCCATACGGGAACTTAATCATTTGGTGCATAGTAGAGGGCACGCCCTCAAGCTTATCAAACCAAGGCCTTCCCAACAATAAGGCAAAAGTGGCTGGGATATCCAGCACAGTGAACTCAACTTCGTCCTCAATAGGACCAACCTTGACTGCTGCTACAAATGTACCCTCAACTCCTCGCTTACTATCATCATAAGCCTTGATAGTCATACTAGAGGGATCCAAATCTGTTGCCTTTATACCCAGCTTGGCCAAAATCTTCAACGGGCACACATTAATGGATGAGCCGTCATCCACCATCGCACAAGAGGTCCTTTTACCCATCACTTCAGCTCTGATAAACAAGGGTCTATTATGATTTCTCCCTTCAGTGGGGAGTTCTTCCTCAGAAAAAGTGATTGCCTGTAAAGTCTTCTTTTGCACTGACCCAACAAACATTGCGAGGTTGGCATCTTCCGTCACCACTATCTTACTTAAGGCCTCAACCATGGCCTGCCTGTGCTCCCGAGATGCACACAACAAATCCCAGATACTCACTTGTGCTCGGGTCTTCTTCAACTGTCTCAGCACTGTATCTCCTCAGTAACTTCTGCATTCTCAACCATTTCTCTGCATCTGGCAAAACTTCCTTACCCTTTTCTGCCATATCATTGTAAAAACGACCGCGCGCGTCATTCCCCTCACCTCTTCCTCATCACTACTAGAGAAATCAAGCCAAAAGTTCTTCCCCTGCTCAGTCTCATCTTCACTATACTATCCCAGATTCCCAGGCAAAAGGCTTGAGGGTGAAAAGATTTTAGGACAAGGTCTTCTGGGAGGCCAGAATTGATCATATAGGTTGGTGGTGGTACGTCACGGTAGTTGGGTAAGGGGTTTCTGTATGTGTCAGGCTGTTTCGTTTCTGGGTCAGGTATTTTCTTAGAGTCTATCAGGTCTTGGATTTCATGGCGGAGTCGGGCGCAATTGTCGGTGTCATGGCCCTTTTTGTTGGTGAAAGTGACAGCAAAGGCTTAGGTTATAATGTGATGAGGGGGATTGGGTAATGGTTTGGCTTCCAAGGGTTTTAGAGCCCTTGCCTCTTCAATTTCTCTAGCACCTTTGATAGGGCCTTCCCAAGTTGGAAAATCTCGGTTCGGAGGCAGCAAATTCCGCAGAAGGAAACAGGCTTAGTTCCCGATTGTCCCTCCAACAGGCCTCCTACTTAGCCATAAAACTTCATGTTTTCGCCTCTTCGTCTTCAATGTCCATGACAGTTTCCCTCAACTGCCGAAAGTCGTATTCATGGAGGTCATCCTCCTCAACTTGCTGTAAATGGAGGGCATGGTACCCTTGATAATCATTTTAATCTGATCCTTCTCCAAAGGCCTAGTCTGCATCTTCAACATCTGACCTCTCCATCGGTCCACATATTCCTTAAAACTCTCCTCCGATTTTTGCTTAACATTCTCTAGATCACGGAGTGACAGATCGATCTCTAGGTCAGTGACATACTGCTTCAGGAAGGCATCAGCCAACTCCCTCCAATCTTCCTTCACTTTCTTCTCCAAACTGTGGTACCACACCACGGGAGCTCCCTCGAGCGACATTCCAAACATCTTCTGCACTTGGCACTGAGATAGGCAACTGAACTCATGACTGATACAACTGTCGGAGATGCACCATGGATCCCCATTCCCGCTAAACTTAGCCATATCAGGCATCTTGAACTGTGCCGGCAACTGTTCTTCGAAAATCAGCGTGTCATAATCCAGCAAATCCTCATTCTTACCCCTTATCTTGCGGGTAACTGACTCAACCTGATCCCGGAGCTTCTCCAGATACTCTGCCTGCTGCATACTCTGCCATATCATCATCAAAAGTGGGGATATCATCCCCCAATCTGTTCGGAGGTTCCTCTTGCCTCACATCCCCAGAACTACCCCCAGCATGAGACCCAGCTATACCAACCACAACAGTAGTCAAAGCTTGCAACTGTTCAGTGATCTTGGCGAGACCATTCTCTAACTGATCCATATAGGATACCTCGTTTCGGATTCACTCATGCTTGTTACTGTTCTTTTAGTGAGCCTTGTCCATTCTATAACCCAAACGGTATCTATGATGTCTTTTTTAGACATAGAGGGTGTTAACATGATGTATGTATGCATGAGGTGCATGAGATGCATGTAACATGTAGAACATACTAAATCAATTAAAATTTTCAAACAAATCGGTCCATTATCATTTTAGAAGTTTTTGGGCTAACTGTCATAGGAGTGAACTCGTCCCAGTTTAAATGGCCCAACGAGTTCACATTTCATGGCAAGGAGTCCAACTAAATCCCAATGGTAATGTTCCGAACAAAAGCACAAAATGGCCCATAAATATTTAGAAGCCTTTGGCCCAATCATCATAAGATACGCTCTTGTCCCAGTTTAAATGGCCCAACAAGCCCACATCTCATGACAAATGGTCTAAATGGATCCAAACGACGATGTTCCCAAACACAAGCATAAAAGAAAGGTAATGCAAACATAAAATAATAATTTCAATAGAGTGGCCCATCGACATTTCAGAAGCTTTTGGCCCAATTGTCATAGGATACGAACTCGTTCTAGTTTAAATGGCCCAACAAGTTCGTATTTCTGACAAGAAGTCCAACTACGTCCAAATGAGGATGGCCCACAAAGACAAGGAAATAGTTCCTATAGGTCATACAACCCCGGTCTAAGTGTGGGTTCACAAAAGTGTAGACAAAGGCTCTCACCGGTGAAGGATGACCCACCACTAGGTCTCCCCAATCAAGGGTTCGAGCGACCAAGTGAGCGCACCCTTTTTATACGCTAAGGTACGTACCAACGAGCTATGGTGTGTGACTGACTGTCAAATGGACTTCCCATTGTAGATTCCCCAGAGGGAGGGTGAAGCGAGGCTCACTTAAATACCCAAGCCTCTTAGGCTCTTATCGCTTAGTGTCAGGAATAAACAATGAGTCCTCCAAATTAGTCCATCACAATAGGCTACGAGTAGATGGCTATATAGGTGCCTTCACAGCTTTTCCTTCTAGAAATGTAGTGAGTGAAGGAAGACACCAAACCATTACCTAGCCTCAAAATGCCTTTGATTAAACCCTTTTTAACCCACGGTAGACACGGTCAATTAAAGCACAAATAATAATATTACAAGACATTATTTCGGGGCCGATTCTCTATCCCCAGTGGAGTCGCCAGGCTGTGGGAACACAAACTGGGCGACGCATGCTGTTCCGAGCTCGCGGCCCGGTTGGGAGTACGGAGTAGCCCGCGGGGGACTAAACCGGAGAATAATGGAGTAGCCACCCGGTGTGAACCGAGACAAAGATTTAAGGCCGCACTCACCCCTCGCAAGGGAAGACCTCAAACCGTTGGTTCGAAATGGTCCCTTACTTATGCCACTTGTAATAAAATGATTTGTGCAATAATCTAACCAAGCCTAAGCAACATATTTCCAAGGATGATTTACCCCTAAGTTCGCATGCATACATCAACAAGTTCATCTAAATTTACATGTAACACATATCCAAATTTGCATACAGCCTATTTGCATGTAATCTATGTCTCAATTTGCATACATAAAGATAAATAACATACGGCAATCATACAAGTTAATAAACACATTGTACTCATACATGTGGGGAATACAGATGAACGACACCTACAAAATCTTACGTAATACAGAGAAGCAATCAGGTTCATCATATGAAGGGATAGCTACTAGGAACAATTATGCACGAAATATGATGAAAAAGACTCAGTTCAGTGGGTGCGCATTCGCGTAGCATTCGAGAACGCGTTCGAACGGTAAACAGAAGGTTCGCGTTCGTATAGCGTTCGAGAACGCGTTCGAACGGAGCCAGACCTGATGCAAGAAACACTAAGAAAATGCGTGCGTGTTTGAGAAAATGCGTGCGCGTTTGAGAAAATGCGTAGCGTTTGAGAAAATGCGTAGCGTTTGAGAAAATGCGTAGCGTTTGAGAAAGCGTTCAAAAAATAAAAACAGAAGGTTCGCGTTCGTATAGCATTCGAGAACGCGTTCGAACGGAACCGGACCTGATGCATGATGAAACTAAGAAAATGCGTGCGCGTTCGCATAGCGTTCGAGAATGCGTTCGAATGGTAAATATAAGGTTCACGTTCGTGTGACGTTCGAGAACGCGTTGGAACAGAACCAGACCTTATGCATGCAACACATTCATAGACAAACAAATCCACAATATGGGACCTCACGTATCCGATTGAACTCATCTCGCATCCAATCGAATATACACCAATCAGCGCGGCAAAGCATCGTGGTAAATGATTTTAACCCCTCAAAATATGGGATCTTTAATCCAACTTACTAAGCCCATGCGCTCGATCACATCATGCATATAAACATAAAGACAATAGCATCGGACTTCGTATACCCGATGGAACACATCTTACATTCAACCGAATATACATTAATCGGCGCGACAAAACATCGTGGTAAAGGATTTTAACCCCTCAAAATAGGTGACCTTTAATCCAACTTACTAAGCCAATGCGCTCGATCACATCATTACATAAACAAATAACATGCGGAATTTAAATGATAAATAATAAATAAATCAAAACAACATAAAACAAAAGAATGTGCCGTTTACTCAAGCGGTACGTGGAGTTGTATCCCGAGTACAGATCATACTACCGTCCATTCGGAATCGGCTATGAAATTTATGTCCAGGTTTCCATCCGATATACCACGAGAGTTGACACATCTTTCATTTTATTCCAAGGCCACAACATACAATATTTCGTAATACATGCATATTTATCTACTCAAGGGCCACAACATTCATTTTAACATAATAATCATGCGAACAGTACTCAATAAATAATAAAAATAAAACTGAAAACGAGTGTGAAAAATACCCTCAGGTCTAATCTTTTTTGCCGACTTTCGGACTTGCGTTTCGCGGAGATCGGAAGGGTTAAAGCTCCTCACTTTTCCGTTTCACTGGCTTAGAGTCTTAGCTCGCTGTTTTGATGTTTTGCTTGCTGTTTGACCTCCGTTTTGCTGATGTTTCCTCTACATTTTCTGCTTACTATTTCAGCTCTTCACAGCTACTGTTCTTGAGTTTTTTTAGAGGTCTAGGGGCTGCTGTTTACGGTTGTTTAAGGGGTTTAGGGTGCATTTTTTTTGTGTTATTGTTTTAAGGTGTTAAGGACTATTTTTAAGGTGTTTTTCGGTTGTTTAATGGGATGTAATTTTTGGTAATTGGATGGTGTTTAGGGGCTGCTTGGAGGGCTAAATTTTGGTGATGTAGCTACTGTTTTAGGCTGTGTCTTTCGGTGATGTGAAGGAGTGTTTGAAGGCTTGTTGATCTCGGTAATGTGAGGGTGGAGATGAAGAGAATTGTTTGCTATTTTTCTTGTGATTTGCGTGTAATGTCAAGGATTTCTTGCTGTGATTTGCGGGTGAGTTGTGTCTTGTGAAGGAAGTGCATGTCTTGGTTAAGGGTTGTTTATATAGGCAAGGGCTAGGGCTTCTCCTTGTCTCACAAGGAAGGGATATTTGGTATTAAAGAGAGATATGATTTGATGTTAGATAAGGAAAGCAAGGGAGGAAAACAAGGGATTTGATGGGGGACAGATTTTGGTGAATTAGGAAGGTTGAATATTTGATTGGCTTGGTTTAGGAATACAATTTGTTAGATTAGGAAGTCAATATTTTTAATGGTTATGATTGATTTTAATTAGGCATAATATTTCTTTAATTTAGTAAATAATATTTTAAGTTAGGAAGTTACAATATTTTAATTTGGTATAATTATATTTTATGTCTTATTTAATTTGGTATATCAATTAATTAATATTTTATTTAGTTAATGTTTAATTTAATTAATATTTGATTTAATTTGGATGTAATTTAGGGTGATATGGGCGTGTGGTCCTCTCTTGGTGGGCTAGGTGTTGTGTTGGTTTGGTGAGTCTTAGTGATGTGTGGGCCCTGTGTGCCTTGCAAGGGTTTTTTGGGCCAAAGGTGCTCTAAACGGAGGTCCAACAAGTGAGCTTGACGCTAAACAAATGAATAAGGATATAACGAAATACCGATTCCCTTCCGACGACCGTTTCCCACAATATCCTTAACTAAAAAGGTAGTGCCTCCAACTGAGACTCATCATCGGGTTTCACATGCAAAAATGCAATGCCTACACTATGTTAACCCAATGTGGGTATACTTTTGTATTTAGAAAACTGGGTGTTTTGTGTATAAAATTATATGGAAATTTGCACAGCTGATGCAAATAATGGTCTTTATATTTTGAATATAAATCAATCTCAAACATATAATGTAACAAAAAAAAGGTTTAAAGTAAGTAACAAAGATGAAACTTATATGTGGCATTGTCGTCTGGGACACATAAGCAAGACAAGTATATCCACACTTTCGAAGAGTGGACACTTGGACGGATTTGATCCAAATTCATATGACGTCTACGAATCTTGTTTATTAGGCAAAATGCCTAAATCACCTTTTAGTGGTAAAGGTGTACGCGCCACTGAACTGTTAGCCCTTGTTCATAGTGACGTTTGTGATGTCTAGCCAGGCTAGAGGTGGATATGAATACTTCGTAACCTTTACGGATGATGCATCACGTTATGGTTATGTGTATCTTATGAGACACAAGTCAGAAACTTTTGAGAATTCAAAGAGTTTCGACATGAAGTAGAAAAACAGACCGACAAAAGTATTAAGACATTACGGTCGGACCGTGGTGGCGAATACTTGAGCAATGAGTTTCTTGATTACTTGAAAGAATATGGCATTCTTTCATAGTGGACTCCTCCAGGAACACAGCAATTAAACGGTGTGTCCGAATGGAGAAACCGAACTTTGTTAGACATGGTGAGGTCTATGATGAGTCGCACAGAGCTACCTATTTCCTTCTAGGGATATGCATTGAATAGTACAATACTTATTTTGAATAAAGTTCCGTCAAAGTCTGTTCAACAGACTCCGTATAAAATATGGACGGGAAAGAAACCGGGTTTCTCATTCCTGAAGATTTGGGGTTGTTGGGCATACGTCAAACGTTTGGAAGGTACCAAAACTAGAACCCAAATCGGATAAATGCCTATTTGTAGGATATCCTAGGGAAACCAAAGGATATTACTTCTATCACCCACAAGAGAAAAAAAATATTTGTTGCTCTACATGCGGTTTTCCTTGAGAAGGAATTCCTAAATGCAGTGATAAGTGGGAGGAAAGTGGAACTTGATGAAAATCGAAGTGATACTGTTCCTAGCATAGAATCCTCAACAGAACATGAACAGTCCATAAGGGATGAGACTGTACCACAATCTTCGAATACACAAGGACCGCGTAGGTCGGAGAGAGTCAGAAAACAACCTGAGAGGTATGGGTTTCTGATCTCACCTAATGTGGATATTAATCTTATTAAGGAAGACGAGCCGTCTACGTATGAGGAAGCGATACAAGGTATCGAATCCGGTTTATGGCAAGATGCCATGAATTCCGAAATGGATTCCATGTATACCAACCAAGTTTGGACACTGGTTGATGCACCAGAAGGCGTAAAGCCTACTGGATGTAAATGGGTCTTCAAGAGGAAGACTGACATGGATGGCAACGTAAAGCTAGGCTTGTAGCGAAAGGGTATCATCTACGACATGGTGTCGATTACGATGAAACATTTTCACTTGTTGCCATGATTAAATCCATTCGGATAATGCTTGCTATTGTTGCATATTTCGATTACAAGATATAGCAGATGGACGTCAAAACTACTTTCCTTAACAGAAACCTTTTGGAGGATGTTTATATGCAACAACCTGAAAATTTTGTAGTACCTAGACTTGTAAACAAGGTTTATAAGTAGAATCGATCCATTTATGGATTGAAGCAAGCATCACGTTCTTGGAACGAACGTTTTGATGAGATCATAAAAGAATATGATTTCGTTCAAAATGAGGATGATCCTTGTGTATATAAGAAGGTTAGTGGGAGCGCACTGACATTCATTGTCCTTTACATGATGATGTATTGCTTATAGGCAATGACATTCCTATGTTAACATCGGTGAAAGCTTGGCTTTCATTAAAATTCTCCATGAAGGATCTGGGAGAAGCAGCCTTTATTCTAGGAATAAAGATCTACCGGGATAGATCTAGAAAGCTGCTTGGACTCTCCCAGAGCATGTACATTGACAAAGTGTTGAAGAGATTCAACATGGATCAGTCTAAGAGGGGACTGTTGCCAGTGTCACATGGCGTCAGTCTATCTAAGGACATGTGTCCTAAAACTCAAGATGAGAGAGACAACATGATTCGGATACCATTTACCTCGGCAGTCGGATAGATCATGTATGCCATGATATGTACGCGACCTGATGTCTCCTATGCTTTGAGCATGTGTAGTCGCTATCAGGCCGATCCAGGTGAAAGTCACTGGATGGCGGTTAAGAATATCCTTAAGTATCTTAGACGAACTAAGGATGCTTTCTTAATCTATGGAGATGGAGAACATGAGGTAACTGGGTATACCGATGCAAGTTTCCAAATCGATAAAGAAGATTGTAAGTCACAATCTGGGTACATATTTTGTTTGAATAACGGAGCAGTAAGCTGGAAATCTTCAAAGCAAGAGACTGTTGCTGATTCGACAACTGAAGCAGAGTATATTACTGCAGCTGAAGCAGCAAAAGAGGCAGTTTGGATCCGTAAATTCCTAATTGGATTAGGAGTAGTTCCGTTAGCAGCTGAGCCCGTTCCATTATATTGTGACAATAACAGGGCTATAGCGCAGGCTAAGGAATCGCGGTCTCATCAACGATCCAAGCATGTTCTTCGACGTTTCCATCTGATTCGTGAGATCATACATCATGGAGATGTGAAGATCGAGTAGGTCACATCAGAGGACAACATTGCAGATCCGCTGACGAAAGCTATTCCTCAGCAAAAGTTTGAGCGACATGTACATAGTTCAGGTATTAGATGCTTGAGTGACTAGCTATATGCCAAGTGGGAGATTGTTAGACAATTATGACCCATAGCGCACTATTTGTAAAAGACATTGTGGTTTTTGTACAAATTAATTATGTAGCAATGGAAATTGCATTTTATCATTTTGTAATTTGATTACTTAAATATATAAATGATAAAAGTCCTTATGATTAGTTCCAGATTATAAGATATGAGACAGTATCAATCCATAAAAGGTTTAATCATTAAATATCCCTAGTCGTAGTATTATCGAGACTGGACATCGATAATGCAGAATAGACTAGTATTGCACTTGTGCGTGTTATGGAAGCGTAACGACATAGTTCTCATATATTTAAGTATTGGATACTTATGCAAGTGTGATCAAAGGTTGTGTTTATCGATGGTACGGAAACAACTTCGCTCTGGATAGACCCCGCGGAATCCCATTGGTAGTATGTCTATGTGTCTATGGGAATCGGCATCAGGGTAGGTGTATTTGGTCTTAACCTGAGACTTACATCGCTAGTACTTGCGACAATCAATACGCTTTGGTTTTGGTCGTCTAGGACTTTAACAGGTTCTGTGTACACCTCTTTTGGGTTTATTGAGAATCGTAGTGTATTGGATGTGATGTCAAGATGGAAGTATCACTTCAGTCATATGGAGATGATGATCACGTAGGGATACAGAACTGGTACTCTAAATGGTTACAACCATCGGGATAATATGACAAGGTCATGATTATCCGATTTAAGGAGACTAGTTGCTTGTAATCCTATATATACTTCGTATGGGGTAGACACTATTCCAGCCCCAAGCCTTGCATGTGACATCTGATACTGGATCGCAATACGCAATACTACGTATACTACGCCTGACATAGATTATATATTCCATTAAGAATATTTCTGGAGAATTGGGTAGGCACAGTGCTTTGCTAGAAGCTAACCATGTCTCGTAAATCGGTAAAAACGTAGTACGAGGTACGTACGTGTTCTGATAGTCTGACGACCGGATTTACTTCCAACATATCCAGGGATCTCTTGGGTCGTTTTCCGAAGATTCACCGATGACAAATGATTCGAACTTAATTAATCTGGGATTAATTACAGAGAAATTTTATCTAGGATAAAATACTATTTGAAGAGAGAAAAAGATTAATTTGAAATTAATCGTTAAAATAATATATTCGATATATTAAACGAAATTAGATTTCGACGCGGAATTAAAATTGGATTTTAATTCAGGCAAACGAATTAATTTAGAATTAATTCGCGAGCGGCGTGAATATTAAATTTGATTTAATTACGTCGCAACGGAAAATTCGTTCAAAGTGAGTATAATTCCGCCATATCTCCTTTAGTCTTCACATGTTTTTTATGCTTGAATGATCTTGGGACTATAGTAGAAACCAACATGCGGTACTTTCAACTACAACCGAGAAGCTGAAGAAGCTAAGGCTTGGCTACATTCATTACCAGCATGTTCCATCACAACTTGGAACAATCTAGCCACCAAATTCCTTGCAAAGTACTTTCCACCAGCTAGAATAGCAAAACTGAGGAATAACATCACATCTTTTGTGCAACAAGATTCAGAATCCCTTTGGGAAGTGTAGGCACTGCATTTTTGCATGTAAGTCCCGATGAGGAGTCTCGTATGGAGACACTACCACTTTGATTGTGAAAGTCGCGGGAAACCGACGTCGGAAGGAAATAGTCAAGAATTGACACATTGATGGATTTAATTCGCTGGAGTAGCTTCGAGTTCGCTTGTTGGACCTTCGTTTTAAAACACACCAAGCCCAATCCAAAATAATTAAAACATTTAAAATACATGTCACAAATTAAAACCAATTAAATTAAACTTAAATTAAAATTAAATTAAATCACATTCCTAAATTAAATTAAATTAAAACATATGTCACAAATTAAATCACTTTCCTAAATTAAATCCATTTCCTAAACTACATAAATCACCTTCAAAAACTAAAGAAATCATTTCCTTATAACAAACTAATTAAATCTTCCCCATCAATACACAATCTCCCTTTCCTACCCAAATAAGGATAACCCTAACCCACCATTATAAAAGAGACCCTACACCAACACATTAAACCCTGGCTGAGACTCACAAAAAAAAAAACAAAAAAAAAAACACTCGAAGGCTTCACGCTTGCTTCCCCTCACTGCATTCACGTCCCCTCTCTCATCTTTCCCTTTTAACTCCCTCGGCCATCACCCATCAAAACACCTTCTTCACGCCAAGCAACCCTTCAGCGCATCATCACCCCCTGACCAACCTCAACTTCACGTCATCAGCCCTTGTCCACAAACGCCACTAGCCCAATACCTCACCCCACTCAATCAACTGCACCTTCATCACGCTCCAACGAAGCCTTCTCACGTTCAACATACTAACCAGCTAACTCTAAATCCATTAAGCCCTTCAACAGCCACGTTAAAAGAACCCAATCTCTCTCGGCAAACCCACGACAACAATCAAAGAAGACACTCACGCCGCTCACAGTCAACGGTAAATCTACTCAAACACACCTTGTACACACACAACAAGCCACGTTGACATCTTGCACACACTCACGGCTTTGCACACAGGCCACGTGAACACATCCCACTCACACACACAAAACGCACAAAAGCAGCACTCAAAACTCAGCCCATTCAACAAACACACACAACCCTTTAACCAGGCAATCATCACACAAAACAAACACGCAACAACCCACTGTTTCATAAAAAACTGCCCAAAATAGTCCCCGAAGTAACCCAAAATTGCACCTAAAAAACTACCCAAAACAGTCCCCGAATTAACCCAAAACTGCATCTAAAAACTGCCTAAAACAGTCGCACATCATTGTAAAATAGTGAGCCAATACCGCGACCAGAAACACCGCAAAACAGAGTAAAAAAAGCAACGCAAACAGTGAAACAGTGAAGAAAAATATTGAACCAGTGAACCGGAGGAGTTGCGGAGCATCAACCCTTCCGACGGCCGTGTAACGCGCTTTCGAGAGACAACAAAAGAGGTTAGACCTGAGGGCACCTTCTTTATTTATTATTCTTCATTTTTTTAATATATTATCGCATGAGAGTCGTTTGTTGATGCATGATGTGAATTCCGGGTGTACGGAATGCGTGTTCTCTTTTGTGGTATATTGGATGGAAACCGGACGTAAATTCCGTAGCTGAATCCGAATGGTCGGTAGTGTGGTTTGCACTCGGGATACAATGCCACGTACTATTTAAGAGACACATGTATTTCGTTTCATCCAAACATTAATGCGAGCATGATTTAGTCTAGTATGTTATTTATTTCTTAAGCATGATTTAGTTGTTTATTTTTAAGCATGAGTAGTTATTTGTTTTACGTTTGGAATTTGCATTAGGTTTATGTTGTTGTTTGCTTTTCGCATTATATAATTGAAATATGTTCATGAGATTGCCGTGTGCTGTCCTGTGTTATGAGGACTTACTTTCCAAGCATGCAAACTTAGACATAGGATTTATCTTTATGAAGATGAACTAGATATAGGTTGTTCTTGAGCATGTTGCGTAGATTCGGTTAAGATATTGCACAAATCACATCATTACAAGTGGCATAAGTAAGGGACCATTTCGAACCCAACAAGTTTGAGGTCTTCCCTTGCGAGGGGTGAGTGCGGCCTTAAATCTTTGTCCTGGTTCACACCGGGTGGCGAATCCATGTTATTTCTCCTGTTTAGTTCCCCGCGAGCTATTCCGTACTCCAACTAGGCCGCGAGCCTAGAACAGCGTCGTCAATATCTGTGTCCTACAGTCTGGTGACTCCACTGGGGATAGAGAATTGGCCCTGAAATAATGTCTTGTAATGATTATGATTTATGCTTTGGTTAACCGTGTTTACCGTGAGTTGAAAGGGGTTTAATCAAAGGCACTATTCAAGCTTGGTAATGGTTTGGTGTCTTCCTTCATTCACTACCTTTCTATAAGGAAACGCTGTGAAGGCTCCTAGATAATCATGTACTTGTAGCTTACTGTGATGGACTAATTTGGAGGACTCGTTGTTTATTCCTGTCACCAAGCGATAAGAGCCTAAGAGGCTTGGGTACTTAAGAGAGCCTCGCTCCACCCTCCCTCTGGGGAATCTACAATGGGAAATCCATTTGACAGTCAGTCACACACCATAACTCGTTGGCACGTACCTTAAGGTATAAAAAAGGTGCGTTCACTTGGTCGCTCGGACCCTTGAGTGGGGAGACCTAGTTGTGGGCAATCCTTCGTCGATGAGAGCCCTTGTCTATACCCCTATAAACCCGCGTGTGAACTGTAGTTGTAGGACCAATAAAGACTATTCCATTATGTTTGCGTTTAGGACCACCGTCATTTGGATTCAGTTGGACTTTTTGTCATGAAGTATGGGCTTGTTGGGCCATTTAAATTGGGATGAGTATGTGCTTTATGGAAATTGGGCTAAAAGCTTCTAAAATGTCGATGGGCCATTTTATGTTTAGGCCTCGTATCATTTGAAGTTGTTTAGCCATGATATCGCAAAGTGTAAACCTGTTGGGCCTTTTCAACTGGGACAAGTTTGCACCACGCAATAGAATGATTGAATGCTTTAAAATGATAATGGGCCGACTTATATATTCCATGCATCGCACGCATCTCATGCATCTCATGCATACCTGCATCATATTAACCCTTGTGTCTTAAAAGCCATCATAGATATCCGTTGGGTTAGAGATTAAAAATAAAAAGTTTGCCAAAAGAGTTTAGCAAACATGGATATCGTGGAAAAGGAAGTCGAGAAACAGAAAATTTTACGGCAATGATAGAAAGACCGTGGTGGGCCCAAAAAAAATGAAAAAAATGAAAAAAAAAATGAAAAAAATGAAAAAAAAAAGAAAAAAAAGAAAAAAAAGAAAAAAAAATTGTTGTTTGTTTTTAGTCATTGATAGTAAGACATAAGTCCAATGATGAAATCGTTTGCTTTAGGGTGAAATCTTAGAAACGATAAACTCTTGATGTGCTTTTATCTGATACTTTGAGTGATTGATCTATGTTAGACTCGTAAGCACTTCACTATAGGTTCTTAGCGGTGAAAACCTGAGTAGTTGGCAAGGTGACTAGTTGAAGAAATTGTAGGTCGGTGAATGACCATTTGCTTAGATGTCTATCTTGATTTGCTTATGTTATGATGTGTGGTATAGTTGAAAATAAAAGAAAAGTCTCTAAGGAAAAAAATTGAACCACCTATAACCGATAAGCGTGAAGCTACCCATGGGTGAGTATTAGGACCACCATGAGGAGAAATGCTACCTTAAAGGGTAGGTGTGTTGAAAAGAAAAAAGAAAAGAAAAAAAAGAAGAAGAAGAATAAAAGAAAAAGAAAAGAAAAAAAAGAAGAAGAAGAATAAAAAAAAAGAAAAGAAAAAAAAGAAGTTCAAAATGAAAAGAAAAAAGAAAGAGACAAAAGAGAAAGAAAACCATACCACATTGAGCACAGAAAAGCAACTGCATGCATAATTGAGACATCTAGGTTGGTTTGACCCATCGACCATAATTTTTGAAACAAAATCATTGAGTTGGCTTACCTGGGGATGAATCTGCGAAGGAACTTTTGCACACACACACTTTGAGTCTGGCTTAGATCGTTTATTCAAAGACTTAGATTTGAGTTGCGTTGAAAGTTTTGAAGGTTCTCTGGTTTCAATACTGGGCATTCTTTGAGGGCAATAATATGTGTAACTCTTGGGACTATTCTGTAGCATGTGATATAATATGATGATGTAGAATGCCACATCATGTGGTCCACCTTGACCTAATGTAAGCAGCGGAAAGCAGAAAGCTAAATCAAGACTGGGGGCGACCAGTCTACCACCCCGCGAATAAGGGATACAACGAGATCTTGAGCTATAAGACAAAAGAGAACCAACCAATCACCAGAAGAGAACTGGCAGAAGGAAATTGCAAGCAGACCTAGGGGGCAACCAAAGACTTTTGTAGGCAAGAAGCACTGAAGAGCACAAGGAAGACCTAACCCATCGGAATAGGAAACACATTCATGCATGTATGCATACACGTCATATACACGCAATCTTTGTCTTGTTTTTGTTCACAGGTTTTAGAGAAAATGAGAAAGCGGCAAATGCAAGCCAACCAGAAACGGCAACATAACATCATCAGTTTCGGGAATGAATCCCAGGGTCGAGGCCCATATTTTGGGAATAAGTCCCACAGTTGAGGCCCATATTTCGGGATTGAGTCCTAGGGTCGAGGCCCACATCAGCATCAGTTTGAGGATGGAGCATGGGTCGAGGCCCACATCAGTATCAGCTCGGGAATGAGTCCTAGGGTCGAGGCCCACATCAGTATCAGTCTAGGGGTGAGGCCAACACACATCAGTATCAGTCTGGGGGCGAGGCCCACATCAGTATCAGTCTGGGGGCGTAGCCCACATCAGTTTGGGGGTGAGGCTCACATCAGTATTAGTTTGGGGATGATTCCCGGGGTCGAGGCCTACATCAGCATCAATGTTAGTTTTGGGGATGAGTCCCATGGTTGAAGCCCGCATCATCAGTACCAGTTTTGGGGATGAGTCCCAAGGTCGAGGCCCACGTTAGTATCAGTTTTGGGGATGAGTCCCAGGGTCGAGGCCCGTATCAACATCAGTATCAGCTTGGGGGTGAGGCCCACATCAGTTTGGGGGCGAGGCCCACATCAGTGTCAGTTTGGGGCGAGGCCCACATCAGTTTGGGGCGAGGCCCATATCAGTATCAGCTTTGGGCGAGGCCCACATCAGTATCAGCTTGGGGCGAGGCCCACATCAGTTCTAGTTCAGGGTCGAGGACCCATTATATCATCAGTTTCAGGGCGAGGCCCACTTTGCCAGCGGTATTGGGTCGAGGTGTCCAGGGTCGAGGTACCCCCATTGTCGGTTACAGTTTTGGGATGCGTCCCAGGGTCGAGGGCCCACTGGATCATCAGTTGTAGTTCCGGGATGCGTCCCAGGGTCGAGGACCCACCACATCATCAACTTAAGGGCGAGGCCCACTTTGTCAGCGGTATTGGGTCGAGGTGCCCCCGTTGTCGGTTGTAGTTCCGGGATGCGTCCCAGGGTCGAGGGCCCACTGCATCAATAGATTATAGTTCCGGGATGCGTCCCAGGGTCGAGGACCCACTACATCATTACTTTTAGGATGTGTTTCAGGGTCGAGGGCCCACACATCAGTTACAGTTCCGAGATGCGTCCCAGGGTCGAGGGCACACTGCATCATCAGCACTCTGGGTATGGAGACACAGCATCAGTTTTTCCAGGTACGGCACTCCGGGTATGGAGACATCACTGCGGCACTCTAGGTATGGAGACGCAACTATGACACCTCGGGTATGGGGTTTAGCACGCCAGGTACGACACTCCGGGTATGGAGATATCATTGCGGCACTCTAGTTATGGAGACGCAACTGCGACACCTCGGGTATGGGGTTTAACACGCCAGGTACGGCACTTCGGGTATGGAGACATCACTGCGACACTCTAGGTATGAAGACGCAACCGCGACACCCTAGGTACGGGGTTTAGCAAGCTAGGTACGGCATTGTGGACTACCGCGACACCCTAGGTACGGGGTTTAGCACGCCAGGTACGGCACTCCAGGTATAGAGATATCACTACGGCACTCTAGGTATGGAGACGCAACTGCGACACCTCGGGTATGGGGTTTAGCACTCCAGGTTCGACACTCCGGGTATGGAGACATCACTGCGACAATCTAGGTATGGAGACGCAACTGCGACACCCTAGGTACGGGGTTTAGCACGCCAGGTACGACATTGTGGACTACCGCGACACCCTAGGTACGAGGTTTAGCACGCCAGGTACAGTATTGTGGACTACCGCGACATCCTAGGTACGGGGTTTAGCATGCCAGGTACCACATTATGGATTACCGCGACACCCTAGGTACGGGGTTTAGAACACCAGGTACGACATTGTGGAATACTGCGACACTCTAGGTACGGGGTTTAGCACGCCAGGTACGGCATTGTGGATTACCGCGACACTCTAGGTATGGGGTTTAGCACGCCAGGTACGGTATTATGGACTACCGCAATACCCTAGGTACGGGGTTTAGCACGCTAGGTATGGCACAAACAGATGAACTCAATTCACAGCAACCGCGACACCTCGGGTATGGGGTTTAGCACGCCGGGTATGGCACAATCAAATCAGTTTGGGAACAAAGCCCACAATCAGTTCAATTAGGGAATAAAGCCCATAGGTGGTTCGGGAACAAAGCCCAGAGGTCGAGGCACCTGGCCATCACATCCAACACAAAGGGAACAAAGCCCAGGGAACAAAGCCCAATCTCTACACAGTTTGGGAACAAAGCCCACATGTGGTTCAGGAACAAAGCCCAGAGGTCGAGGCACCTCGCCATCACATTCAGTTCGGGAACAAAGCCCACCCTCTACACAACTCGGGAACAAAGCCCACAGATGGTTCGGGAACAAAGCCCATGGGTCGAAGCGCCTCGCCATCATATCAGTTCATTTCGATAGTGATTCCTAGATATCGCAGCATCTTGCAGGGATGAACCTCGAGGTCGCGGCACCTCACCACCAAATCATTCAGTTCGAAGTAACAGGCAAGTCAAGTGGCAGCTGGCGAGCCAGGTAAGTAAAAATGCATTGCATAACTTTGATATGATTGTCACTGTTACACACTGCACAAGTCCCATCAAAGTGGGGGCGACTGTAGGCATTGCATTTTTTCATGTAAGTCCCGATGATGAGTCTCGTATGGAGACACTACCTCTTTGATTGTGAAAGTCGCGGGAAACGAACGTGGGAAGGAAATAGTCAAGAATTGACACATTGATGGATTTAATTCACTAGAGTAGTTTCGGGTTCGCTTGTTGGACCTCCGTTTTAAAACACACACCAGCCCATCCAAAATAATTAAAACATTTAAAATACATGTCACAAATTAAAATCAATTAAATTAAACTTAAATTAAATTAAATAAATCACATTCCTAAATTAAAATAAACATATGTCACAAATTAAATCACCTTCCTAAATTAAATCCATTTCCTAAACTACATAAATCACCTTCCAAAACTAAAGAAATCATTTCCTTATAACAAACTAATTAAATCTTCCCCAACAATACACAATCTCCCTTTCCTACCCAAATAAGGATAACCCTAACACACCATTATAAAAGAGACCCTACACCAACACATTAAACCCTGGCTGAGACTCACAAAAAAAAACAAAAAAAAAAAAAAAACACCCGAAGGCTTCACGCTTGCTTCCCCTCACTGCATTCACGTCCCCTCTCATCTTTCCCTTTTAACTCCCTCGGCCATCACCCATCAAAACACCTTCTTCACGCCATTAGCAACCCTTCAGCGCATCATCACCCCCTGACCAACCTCAACTTCACGTCATCAGCCCTTGTCCACAAACACCACTAGCCCAATACCTCACCCCACTCAATCAGCCGCACCTTCATCACGCTCCAACGAAGCCTTCTCACGTTCAACATACTAACCAGCTAACCCTAAAGCCATTAAGCCCTTCAACAGCCACGTTAAAAGAACCCAATCTCTCTCGGCAAACCCACGACAACAATCAAATAAGACACTCACGCCGCTCACAATCAACAGTAAATCTACTCAAACACGCCTTGTAGACACACAACAAGCCACGTTGACATCTTGCACACACTCATGGCTTTGCACATAGGCCACGTGAACACATCCCACTCACACACACAAAACGCACAAAAGCAGCACTCAAAACTCAACCCATTCAACAAACACACACAGCCATTTAACCAACCAACCTTCACATAAAAAAACGCAACAACCCACTGTTTCATAAAAAACCTGCCCAAAATAGTCCCCGAATTAACCCAAAACTGCACCTAAAAAACTGCCCAAAACAGTCCCCGAATTAACCCAGAACTGCATCTAAAAAACTGCCCAAAACACTCCCACATCATTACAAAATAGTGAGCCAATACCGCGACCAGAATCACCGTAAAATAGAGTAAAAACAGCAGCCCAAACAGCGAAACAGCGAAGAAAAACATTGAACCAGTGAACCGGAGGAGTTGCGGAGCATCAACCCTTCCTATGGTCGTGTAACGCGCTTTCGAGAGACGACAAAAGAGGTTAGACCTGAGGGCACCTTCTTTATTTATTATTCTTCATTTTTTTTATTTTAAATATTATCGCATGAGAGTCTTTTGTTGATGCATGATGTGAATTCCGGGTGAACGGAATGCGTGTTCTCTTTTGTGGTATATCGGATGGAAACCCGGTTGTAAATTTCGTAGCCGAATCCGAATGAACGGTAGTGCGGTTTGCACTCGGGATACAATACCAGAAAGTAACATTCAATGTTTTCAAGGCCATGAATTTTCCAAATGATGAAAAGAATGAGGAATGTTTCAGACTTGATGTGATACACAGTACCATCTAGAACTCTGACGCAAAATAAAATTATACTAACAAACTTAAAGCATGTCAATCGCCTGTGGAGACTGAAGATAAAGCTTCTTGTGAACTACAAAAGCCAAGTATTTCCTTACAAGCAACAGAAGAGAAACAGTTCCACCAGCTCAACGAATTAGAGGAATTTCACATTCAGCCTTTTGAGAATGCCAAATTGTACAAAGAAAATGCCATGAAAGACATGATGAGAAGTTAGTGCGCATACAACTAGAACCAAGGCAGAAGGTACTGTTAAACAAATCAAGGTTGAAACTCTTCCCATGGAAGCCAAAATCACGGTGGTCAGGTCCATTCCTAATCACCAAGGTTTTACCAGATAGAGCCGTTGAAATATATGATCCCGACTCCAATAAAAACATTTAAGGTTAAAAACAAGCGTGTCAAGCACTACTGGGGAGAATTAATTGAGCGACAAAGAGAAAGTGTCACACTTTCAGATCCATGCAATTTGTTGTAAATTCTGTTTCCATAATTTGTGTATACATGTTGTAGAGTTTTTAATTTTGTATGTTATTTTTGTAGGGAAAGGCACAAACGGAGCATTTTAAGATAGAAGGAATGATGTTTGGCAATCACAAAAGAAGAGAGGTAATTCATTTGGGATGGCTGAGAAGGAATGGATTCTTGAGACGCATCCTAATGAATTTATATACCAAACGAATGGCGTATTGCGTACACAATTATGTTGCCTTAATAATTGCTTTGATTTTACTTTTCTATTTTAATTTCCTTTATTTTCGCCGACAAGATCTAAACTTTTTGACTTTTCACGATTTATTTTAACGTTCATCTAATAATTGTCATTTGGCAGGTACTAGTGATACTATTACTCACCCTTTTCAGGATCTATAAATTCAGCTCATCATTCTTCTCTTATACTAATCCAGATAAAAATCATATACAAGAGAAATGGAAATAACTTCCAAGAGACGAGTTACTCATATATGTGTATTTTGTGGATCTAATTCTGGGACCAAGCCAGAATTTATAGAGGCCGTAAAAGAAGTGGGGAGAGTTATTGTTGAACAGAATATACACTTAGTATATGGCGGTGGCAATCTTGGATTAATGGGAAGTGTTTCAAAAGCCGTACAAGAATGTGGCAGCCATGTTTTGGGAATCATTCCAAAACCATTAGCAGGGACAAACCTCATCAGAGATTCAAATGGAGAGGAATATATTGTCTCAGGCATGTCTGAACAACTTATTGAAATGGTCAATCACGCTGACGCATTCATAGCTTTACCAGGTGGGCTAGGCACGTTGGAAGAAATATTCACAGTAGCATCTTGGGCAAATTTGAACATCCACCAGAAACCCATTGGATTACTTAATGTGGATGGATTTTTCGATTTTCTTTTTGTATTTCTTGCAGATGCTAACAAACTTGGGCTCATCTCGAAACCGATAAAAGACATATTCCTAACTGCGAGAAAAGTCGATGAATTAATTGACCAACTTTTAGCCTATGAACCAAAAATCGACCCCATTCTTTCCAAGTTGAACTGGTCAGATAGCGATCGTGATAAGAAGCGTAAATTGGACATAGATTTTAATCGGTAAATTTTTGTAGAATTTTAGCTAACCAGGTACTATCTTCTAAACTCTTATGTTTAAGACATTGGGGACAATGTCTCATTTAGGTTTGGGGAAGGGGAATAGTATCTTGTTTTTATTGTGTTATTTTTAGTCCAAAGTTTTTCGAAAAATACAAAAAATTTGAAAAATTTTACAAAAATAAAAAAAATTATTTGTGTTTTTGTGTTTTTATTTGATTAATCATGTGAAATTGGTGTGAGATAGCTGTGTAAGGAATTTCCATTCCTGAGACGTATCTCAACCTATTTCGGAACAAATTAATTTTTGTTTATTTCATTTTAAATTATTTAATTTGTGAATTCTCCATAATACTGACTAAAATGAATCTTCATATGCTCAGTTGACAAGTATTATCAGCATACATGGTAATATACAGACATGAGCTGTAATTGAAAAGTTTGTAATATTTAGTGCTCTAGTATAATTGGAGGAAGCATTTTAAAAAAGCGATGGGATAAAAAAAAGGAAAAAAATTAAAAAAAATACGTCTGAGATCCGAGTTATTAAGTCTGTAAGGGTGTTTTAAACACCTAGTGCCCTAAAACCAACTGGTTTGGGAGTCACTGGCCCAAAGCTCACTACATGGATGAAAGATGTTGCAAATATATATATATATATATATATATATATCTGAAGTCTGAGTAATTAAGTTTGTAGGGGTGTCTTAACACCTAGTGCCCTAAAGCCAACTGGTTTGGGAGTCACTGACCCAAAGTTCGCTATATAGATGGAAGATATTGTATATAAATAAAAAAAATCAAGAAAAAAATTATTCCATTGCTTAAAAAAATGTGTGAATTCTGATATAACTTTAGGACAAAATATTACTCTCTTTTCAACTGCACTTGTGACTATTGTGGGCAAAATGAGTTGATTAATATTTTGTTGGCTGTGTATATGGAGAATGGTAAAAATAATCAGAGAATTTACTTATTCGGTAATTTAAAAAGAAACAAACAATTATTGACTTAGATAAGAAGTTTCACTCGTTTAGTCACTAACTTTTTTATTCTATTTTCTCTTGTCTTTTTGCTTTTGTGTGCATTAGTTTTACTATCTTTTTACTTTTATAAGACGTTTGTGGGTATCGTCGCTGTAAACCCTCATGAGACTACAACTCGTCCACTAGGGACACCTAGGGGTTTAAAGGATTGTTGCATACGCTAAATGCAACCGTGATCCCTACGAAAGTGGCATAGTTTAATTTTAATTATTTCTTGTATTTTATTTTGTTGTTTTGCTCGAGGACTAGCAAATTGTTAGATTTGGGGGTTTGATGAGCGGAAAATATATCAATATTTACCGCCTTTTTACTTAATATTTTGTTTAGTTTCTCGGGTTTGATGAACATTTTGATATATTTTAGTTTATTTTGCAGATAAAATAATATTGGGACTCAATGAAATCATTTAGGATGACATATGGGTCAAATAAGGGCAAATATTGGACTTGGCATATTAATTTTGGAGATTGGAAACTTGAAAGGGCGTTTTAACGAAGTGCAGTTTTGGAAATTCCAATTTTACGCATCTGTCGTATTTTGGGCATAATTATTTACTCCAATATCGGATTGAGCTGATTCAAGTTCCAGATTAAATAAGACTCAATGATCTACAACTTTGAAGAAGCAAATAATTTCTAATTCTGAATATTTCATGACAGAAATTGATGAAATATCCAATAAGTGTGTTATGTGTAATTATTAAAGTCATTTTCAAAGCAAATAAATAATAAAAAAAAAAATAGTCAAACTCCCACCAAACATGATATCAATTAGTGGATCAATTTTGGAGCAATTAATAATGGATTTGGTGGAGTAATTAGTAGAGCAATTAGTGGAGCAATTAATAATGGATTTGGTGGATGATTTGATGGGGTTAAAATTTTGCCTATAAATACCAATCCATTTCATTTGTAAATTCATAATTTCTTCTAAGGAATTCCTTAAGAATACTAAGAAGACTGTATCTTGTTTGTTTATTTACAGCTTTCAGTAATTAATTTCTGCTTTTGCACTTTCTTTTCTTTACTTTTCAGTTTTTACTTTCCGCAATTTACTTTTACGCACAATACTTTTCTTTCTTTAATTTTCAGTTTTTACTTTTCAGTAATGAGGTGGTAACTCCCTTTGCTGGGGTAAAAGGTAAAACTTTTATTACTAATATTTAGATTAATCTCCCTTAATTATAATATATAAACTAGTTAAAACCTGACTTAATGAGGATACCGCCATATTGGTCGGTTGGTAATTATTTAAATTGGTTTTAACCTGATAAAACTGGATACCGCCTGATTGATCGGTTGGTAATTAATTATTAATTTGACTTAATCCGGATACCGCCTCTATGGCTGGTTGGTAATTATCATGTAAAGTTAATATAATATATTAAGGGAGATATCTAAAATAGAAGTAATAAAAGTTGATCATTTTACCTCAGCATTTTCTTTTATTGTATTTTTACTTTATTTACTTTTCAGCAATTTACTTTCAGCATTTACTTTTCAGCATTTAATTTTCTGTATTTTACTTTATGTCTTTTATTTTATTTAAGTTTTTACTACCCGTAAATATGTGTCATAACTAAGCCAGTTATCTGGGTTGTGATGAAATCCAATATCACCGGTTTATAAGGGGTTAAATTACAGTTTGGGTAATATAAAGGTTTATTTATTGAGCCTTAATCCTAATGCTTTTTATTAACTGGCCATTAATAAAATTGAACTAGTAAACTTTAAATGAACTTGGAAAATGGATTTTAGGTTTAAGACGTTAGACTTAATAGCCCACGATCTTCCTTGAGGATAGATAACCCTTTAATAGATTTCCTTACTGGATAGGAATATACGTGTCGGGCGGGGGTAGCCAGAATTGGAACTTAATCTTAATAAATTCAGATAACTTCGTTAACATAGGAATATGACTAATTGGGTTATACTGGGTATTTGTATTTGACCATCGGAAGAGGCTTTTACATAATTTCGTGTTCCAGGTTAATAAACTAATATATTACACAAATGTAAAATAACCACTTCATCTTTTAAAAAGATATTGGAAGGATTCACAACCCTTGATAGATTTATAAATTTGAATTTTCTTCAATCTACTTTCAAGTAATTTTATTTACTTGTTTTAATTTTAAAGTCACCACCCAATCAAACACAATCCATTAGATACTTGTAATATTTAACTTCATAAATTGATAACAAAAGGTTTTAAGTCCTCATGGATCGATACTTTTATACTACTTGAACGATACGTGCGCTTGCATTATACGCGTGTGATTACGCACCGGTCAGTAACCGCAAAGATCAATCCTTTAACCTCTTGATTCCGGAAAGGGAACATGGGAAGCCTAACTATAGACACCAGTATTTCTAGTAAGATTCAAAGTACTAAGAACAATCCGATCGAGTTGGATAATGGATGAGCATAACTAAAGATATAGAGAAATAGATTTCCTTGGAGATAAGGAATGTTGAGCACAACTAGAGGTCCAAAAATGAGGTAGTTAAGAACGCTCAATGAAAACATGAACGAGATGATACTTCTCAAAATACAACCCAAGGGATATTCACTGAAGCCACAAACTCTATAATAGCTTACCCAAGTGTAGGACACAGAAACTGGGCGACGCATGCTGTTCCAGACTCAGGGCCTCGTTGGGAGTACGGAGTAGCCCACGGGGGACTAAAACCGGAGAATAATGGAGTCGCCACCCGGTGTGAACCGGGAAAATGATTTAAGGCCGCACTCACCCCCTCGCAGGGAAGACCTCAAAACGTTGGTTTGGAATGGTCCCTTACTTATGTCATTTGTAATGAATGAATTTGTGCAATTTTAACCAAGTCTACTTAACATGCATATTGGTCAAAGTAGTCTAAATTCTTATAAAGTCTAAATCTAGGTTTGCATGCTTCAAAAGTAAACTTTCATAACGGCAAACGCATGATATCACACAATAAACATGTTGAATAATACGACTTAAACATAATGTAAATTAAACTCCTATTGCAAAATAAAATAATTAAATCATGCTAGAAATAAACAACTTTCTAATGGCCTAATCATGCTCAAATACAAGTTTGGATGAAATGAAATACGTGAATCCTTCAAGTGGTATGGGGCATTGTATCCCGAGTGCAAACCATAATACCGTCCATTCGGATTCGGCTATGTAATTTATGTCCGGGTTTCCATCCAATATACCACAAAAAGGAACACATATTTCATTCACCCGAAATCACATCATATACTAATTAACAATATTCATGCGAAATAAAATAATAAGATAACTAAAAATAAAGGATAATAAATAAAAGGGGTGCCCTCAGGTCTTACCTTTTAAGTCGCTTTCCGAGAGTGCGTTCCACGGTGCCGGAAGGGATATCATTTCGCTGTTTTCACTTATCCGCTGTTTTCACTGTTTCTCGGGTTCACTGTTTTTGCTGTTTTCACGGGTCCGTTGTTTCCGCAGTTTTCGCTATTTTCACTCACGGTTTCCGCTGTTTTCACACTGTTTTAACTCGCCGTTTTCTCTGTTTCTCTCGTTATTTCCAGGCTATTTTTGGGTCGGTTCCGGGATGATTTTTAGGACGATTTGGGCTGGATTTACGTATGCATGGGGGAGCTAAAGGCAGCTAACGTGGCTGGTTTGATCTCGGTCAGTGAGGGCTGCCGTGAATGAGAAATAAGGTTGGTTTATGCGTGAGCTGAGGGGGATGTTATGTGTGCATGTCTAGGGTTTTGATAAGTGCATGAAAATGTACTTTGAAACATCACTTATCTAGGCTTATTGTTAAGTATTTATTTATATATTTTATATTTTATCACATAATTTTGATTGTTATATTAATTTAGAAATATTTATTATTTACACTAATTTAGTGATTTTTATTTGTAGGAATATTAACATATGGATCCTAGGACAATTGCAAGTGTTTAGGGATGCATAAGACACACACAGGAGCCGAGAACGCGAAAAAAAAGAAAAACAGGAATCAGTGAGAAATTATACTGGCGCCATACTCCCATACAAAATCTAGAGAGTTAGGCGCCATGGCGCCACCAAAGAGAGAAACAAGTTAACCACAATTGTTGTTGACCATGACTAAGGAGGTGGGACCGTGGGAAAGCTTTAACCAAATAAGAAAGACAAAAAGTGAAAGAAGAATTTGAGAAGGAAGCAAAAACGTGAACAAAGGAGAGAGAAACAACAATGTGGGCCCTAGCTTATTTTGGAAACAATAAAGCAAATATAAGTAGAAGAAAGTGGTCTGACAGGTCAAAAGAAAGAAAGCAAAGTGCATCCATGATAGTTGACAAAATAGAGAAGCAATCACGTGGGGCCCATATTGCATAGGGTTTCGAATTGTCTCATTATAAATACATGCAAATTTGATGTACGTAGAGAGCTCCAGGCTGCGTAAGGCAGCTGCGCAAAAACAGAAAAAACGCAGAGAGCTGCGCGAGCGTAGGAGAGAACAAAAGCAGAGTCGAGAGAGAAGAAATCAGAGCGTAAAGCCGGGATACGGAGCCGTGATGATTCAGGACAACAATTCTCTCCAATCCCGAGTTATTTTTATTTCTTTTATGAGGAACTAATCCTCTAGGCAAAGTTAGGGATGAACTCTTGTGTTGGATTTTATTATTTGTGTTTTTGATTCCTACGAGTACCTTTTAATCGTTTAATAAAATTAATGGTTGTTATTTTCTATTATCTTTCGATTATTTAATCCAGAAATTATGTTTTGTCAAATCCCATATAGATCCAGTCACGCTTCTTCTATGTGTGGTTTGCGAATTTAATTGTGACTGGTAAAAGTCGTTTTATGTGTTGGTCTTCTGCTGCAGTATTGCCTGAGGGTATATTGTCGACGTTAGATAGCTCGTAACGATGACTTTTGTGTGCTGTTAACATAGAGAAAATAATCATTAATTACCTTAGAATTTGAATATGTGTAGAATTGAATATCCTCCAATTGTTGGTTTGGGATGTGAAACCCTCAATTGTGTAATAAAATGAATCAATAACTAAATATAGGAGTTTGATACAAGAGGGATTCCCGAAGCTTTGTCATATCTCTCTGCCATTATCTTTTAATATCTGTTCATTATTTTATTTATCTTTAATTTAATTACAAACTCCATCGTTTTATTTATTAAGTTACCGTTAACGTTTTTGTTTGAGTAAATTAGTTCTTGTAACCATCTCTCTGAGGAATCGACACACCCCAGCTATACTGCGATAACCGCAAGTCATATTTGGGCGTAATCAAAATTGGCGCCGTTGCCGGGGAGACAGTTTACAACTTAAAGGAGCAGGTTTGCTTGTTCAACAACGAAGCGGTAACTTCGTTCTATTTTTTATTTTAGTTACTTTTTGCTTATTTAGTTTATTTTAATTTATTTAATTTTTGTTTAGATTTTTATTTTTAACTAGTTCTTTTTATTTTTTTTTCTAGTAATTTTATTTTAGTGTTCATTTTAGTTATTTATATACCCTTTTTTTTTTCCTGTTTCCCGTATTATTTGAGCTTCAATTACATGTCTAGACGTAGGGATATATTTGGTAGATTTGTTAGGACTGAGAAGAAAGCTCAGATTATGAGAACACATTTGAAAATCCTTTTCTACACCATCCGCGTCTAGCGCACATAATATGAGTGAATACGAGAGAACTCCTAGGAGGACTCTTGAAGAGTATCTCCACCCAACTCGCACAGCTACACCTTCGTGCATCATGTTTCCTCCTAATGCATCACACATAGACTTTAGGCCTGAAATGATATAGTATCTTCCAACTTTTCACGGTTTAGAGAGCGAGAATCCTTACGTGCACATTAGGGAGTTTGAAGAGGTAGTAGCAACCTTCCATGACCGGTTTGGAACCACTGACACAATTAGACTTAAGTTCTTCCCCTTTGCCCTTAAGGATAGAGCTAAGAGCTGGTTTTATTCTTTAAGACCGCGATCAATAGGATCAGGGGCGAAATAACCCGGGCATTCTTCAACAAATACTTCCACACCATAAGACGGATGCCCTGAAAAGAAAAATATCCACCTTCTCCCAGAGAGACAGTGAGACCTTTTACCAAACGTGGGAGGTATAAGTATAAGGGTGTTAGCCAGTTGTCCCCACATGGTTTATGAGAGTTGGCGTTTAGTAAGTTATTTCTATGATGGACTGACCCATAGGGAGCGCCAATTCGTTGAGATAATGTGCAATGGTGAGTTTATCCGAAAGGACCCTGATGAGGCACTCGAGTATTTAGATGACCTAGCTAAAAAATCACATACTTGGACTGGACCCAATGCCGTAGATAACACGGATAGGACACACACCTCTTCTAGCAGAAGCTTACAACACTTTAGGGAAGAGGATAGCCTTAAGACACAAGTTGAGCTGTTAACTAGACAGATAGGAGCCTTAATAGCCAAAGACAGCAAGACAATTCATTCAGTAGCCCAGCTAGAATCCCAAGAGTGTCCCGTGTACAGTGAGATGAGGGGTACAAATAAGGAAAACTACAATACTTTAGGGATTACCAGAAGCCTTATACACCATATCCAGATACCTATAATCCTAGTTGGCGGAACCATCCCAATGTTAGTTGGAGGCAGGAGTCTTATCAGCCTACCCAGACACCACAACCTAGGAGTTACAATACCCCACAGTATCACACACCTGCCATTTCTAGGAATTCTTTAGAGGATACTATGCAAGCATTCATGGAAGCCCAGAATAAAACCAATCAAAGGATTGAGTCATTGATAGCTCAGGTAGCTGAAGACCAAAAGGAAATTAGGAGTCAACTCTCTAAATTGACTAATGACCTGAGTGTACAACAACAAGGAAAATTCTCATCTCAGGCTCAACCAAATCCACAAGGGCAACCCATAACACAAACTGATCATGAAGTATCCAGTATAAGAGGTGTTAATGTCATAATCACTAGGAGCGGTAAAGAGGTAGGGATGCATAATACTTTCAACACTATAGGTGACCCTAAGGATAATAGTGCTAACACATCTCAGGTAGAACAAGTGTCACATTTACCCTCTCCTCAAGAACTTAACAGTTTTTCATGTCGAGAAACAACCACAGAGTGAGGGTGAGTGTCATTACTCATACATGCTAGAAACAGTCCTACCAGGAACAACGTCTTACAACCTGAATCAAATCCCCATGAACTGAAACTGGTCCCAAAGAACCAAAAAATGAGGAAAATTAGAGTTAATGCTCAACTAAAATGATACCTGTGAGATTAAAAAAAACATTGAGCGAAACATTCCTTATGAGCAGTACCAAATTTCAATCCTCAGACCTTGGAGAATCAATTGATAAACTGCCACAGCTAGACAAACATCTCTCTCTGTGCCTTCATCAGTACGCTAGATGGAAACCACCATGACAACTTGAGTGTTTTCGTCCGGCTGAAGAAGTTAAACTTAGCGCTAGCGGGGAGGCAACCCTTGCATCTGCATTTATTTCACTTTATTTATTTTATTTACTTTAATTTTATATTATTGTGTGCTAACTGCATGTTTATTTTCATTGTTTGCATGAGTGTTTATGCAGGAGTTAGCACAACCTACACAGCCACACAACTAAAGTCTCACCAGCAGGAACCTGATCAACTCCGCGTCTGGTAGTGTTGTTCCTTAATCCTTTTTCTTTACATTTATCTTACATTGAGGACAATGCAAGTTTTAAGTGTGGGGGTGTATGCATGCGCATGATAATACCTGTCATAAATACATTCTATTATTATCTAAAAAAAAAAAATTGTTGTTTTGTTTTTTTTTAGTCCCTGATAGTTAAACATAGTTCCTATGATGATATTGTTTGTGTTAGGATGAAATCTTAGAAACGATAAGTCCTTTAATGTACTTTTATCTGATGATTTGAGTAGTTTATCTATGTTAGACTCGTAAGCACTTAATTATAGGTTTTTAGCAGTGAAAGCCTGAGTAGTTAGCAAAGTGACTAGTTGAAGAAATTGCATGTCGATGAATGATCGTTTGCTTAGATATCTATCCTGATTTGCTTGTGTTATGACATGTGGTATGGTTGAAAATAAAAGAAAAGTCTCTGAAGAATGAAAATAAACCACTTATAACCGATAAGCGTGAAGCTACCCATGGGCGAGTATTAGGACCACCATGAGGAGAAATGCTACCTTAAAGGGTAGGTGTGTTGAAAAAAAAAAGAAAAAAAAAAGAGAAAGAAAAGAAAAATGCAAAAAGAAAGGAAATGAAAAGAGAGACAAAGGAAAAAAAAATCATACCATATTGAGCACATAAAAGCAATTACAGAGCTTAATTGAGATATCTAGGTTGGTTTGACCCATCGATCCCAATTTTTAAACGAAATCATTGAGTTGGCTTACCTAGGAATAAAGCTGTGAACGAACCTTAGCACACACACACTCTGAGTCTAGCTTAGATGACTTATTCAAAGACTTAGATTTGAGTTACGTTGAGTACTTTGAAAGTTCTCTGATTTCATTACTATGCATTCTTTGAGGACAAAATTATGTGAAACTATTGGGACTATTTATTTTATTTTTGCATGATTGTGTGTTTTGATTTGACGTTTGTGGGTATCGTCGCGTGTAAGCCCTCACGAGACTATAACTCGTCCACTAGGGACACCTAGGGGTTTAAAGGCTTGTTGCATACGCTAAATGCAATCGTGATCCCTACGAAAGTGGCTTAGATAGATTTATTTATTTATTTTATTTTATTTTATTTTGCGCTTGAATTGCTAGGGACTAGCAATAAGCTGGTTGGGGGTTGTGATAAGTGCATGAAAATGTACTTTGAAACATCACTTATCTAGGCTTATTGTTAAGTATTTAGTTATATATTTTATATTTTATCACATAATTTTGATTGTTATATTAATTTAGAAATATTTATTATTTACACTAATTTAGTGATTTTTATTTGTAGGAATATTAACATATGGATCCTAGGACAATTGCAAGTGTTTAGGGATGCATAAGACACACACAGGAGCCGAGAACGCGAAAAACAGGAATCAGTGAGAAATTATACTGGCGCCATACTCCCATACAAAATCCAGAGAGTTAGGCGCCATGGCGCCACCAAAGAGAGAAACAAGTTAACCACAATTGTTGTTGACCATGACTAAGGAGGTGGGACCGTGGGAAAGCTTTAACCAAATAAGAAAGACAAAAAGTGAAAGAAGAATTTGAGAAGGAAGCAAAAACGTGAACAAAGGAGAGAGAAACAACAATGTGGGCCCTAGCTTATTTTGGAAACAATAAAGCAAAATAAGTAGAAGAAAGTGGTCTGACCGGTCAAAAGAAAGAAAGCAAAGTGCATCCATGATAGTTGACAAAATAGAGAAGCAATCACGTGGGGCCCATATTGCATAGGGGTTCGAATTGGCTCATTATAAATACATGCAAATTTGATGTACGTAGAGAGCTCCAGGCTGCGTAAGTCAGCTGCGCAAAAACAGAAAAAACGCAGCGAGAGAGCTGCGCGAGCGTAGGAGAGAACAAAAGCAGAGTCGAGAGAGAAGAAATCAGAGCGTAAAGCCGGGATACGGAGCCGTGATGATTCAGGACAACAATTCTCTCCAATCCCGGGTTATTTTTATTTCTTTTATGATGAACTAATCCTCTAGGCAAAGTTAGGGATGAACTCTTGAGTTGGATTTTATTATTTGTGTTTTTGATTCCTACGAGTACCTTTTAATCGTTTAATAAAATTAATGGTTGTTATTTTCTATTATCTTTCGATTATTTAATCCAGAAATTATGTTTTGTCAAATCCCATATAGATCCAGTCACGCTTCTTCTATGTGTGGTTTGCGAATTTAATTGTGACTGGTAAAAGTCGTTTTATGTGTTGGTCTTCTGCTGCAGTATTGCCTGAGGGTATATTGTCGACGTTAGATAGCTCGTAACGATGACTTTTGTGTGTTGTTAACATAGAGAAAATAAATATTAATTACCTTAGAATTTGAATATGTGTAGAATTGAATATCCTCCAATTGTTGGTTTGGGATGTGAAACCCTCAATTGTGTAATAAAATGAATCAATAAAAAAAAATAGGAGTTTGATACAAGAGGGATTCCGGAAGCTTTGTCATATCTCTCTGCCATTATCTTTTAATATCTGTTCATTATTTATTTATTTAATTTAATTACAAACTCCATCGTTTTATTTATTAAGTTACCGTTAACGTTTTTGTTTGAGTAAATTAGTTCCTGTAACCATCTATCTGAGGAATCGACACCCCAGCTATACTGCGATAACCGCAAGTCATATTTGGGCGTAATCAGGTTTCAGGGACTGTTTGCCGTGAAGTTGAGAGGAGAGGGTTCAGTGTGTGTGTCATGGTTGCTGTTGGCGAGAGTAGCTAGAGCTTGAAAGGCTGTGATATGGGTTGTTATTTGTGGCGGGAAGGAAGGTCATCAAGGGGGTTGCCGAGAGTAGCTAGAGCTTGAAGAGAGGAGGCTTAGGGTTTCCTTTAGGCGTGTTTCAAGAGCAGTTTGGCGTGAAGTGGTGCAGTGAGTGAGGGTTGGTTTGCTACGTGAGGTTGTGGGCGTGAAGCATGGCTGTCCACTGGTGCATGAATGTAGTTGCATTGATGAGAGAGAGGGATACCAATAGGGGTCGCCGTGAATGAGCTAGGGTTCTGTTTTATGTGGCCGTGAGTGAATTGGTGGAAGAGTGGCTGGTATGCTAGGGTTGTTGAATGTGGCGTGAAAGGGGCAGTTACATGAGGAGTATATGGCAGTGAGGGCCGTCCGTTTAGGGTCAGCTTGTTTGATGAGTTATTCTCGACATTTTGTATGGGCTGTGAGTTTTGTTTGTGTTTTAAAGGGATAAGGGGCTGCTAAAATGGCTAAATGGCGTGAAGGTGCTGGGTCAAAAGCTATGTGTGTTTGAGCTGCTGTGAAGGAGGCTTATTTACCGTGAAGTCTAGGGGCTGCTCGTGTGTGGCTAGGCGTGATGCTTGGGGACGTGCAGGGCTGATGATGAGCTTGGTCGAGAGGGGCTGCTGAGTGCGCAGATATGGTGAGCAAAGGTAAGAGCTGAAGTGAGGTGAAGGGGGCTGTTGGCGTGATGCATATGGGGCTGGTTACATGATCAATTCTCAGTGCATGGTGATAGGGGTTGCTCACGGTTTATGAAGGCAGTGATATGGGTTGTTTGGTGAGAGATGAGTGAAGCTGTGAAGAACCAGAGGAGTTGGTGATATGGGTTGCTTTGTGATGATGGTTCTTATGCGTGTGAGGTTAGGGGCTGCTGAAGGGTGATGTGGTGAGAGAGAGGGCTGGTGTGTGGCTTTGAGGGCGGAGTATCGTGAGTGGGATGCTTCACGTGGAGAGGGATGGTGACGTGATCTGGAGGGTGCAGGGTATCGGGCAGGCGCTTTGCATGGCTTGTTGGCTGGAGGCCGAGAGTTTTTTGGCTTACTTCATGAGCTTGTTGGCTGTAAGGTCAGTAGGGTTCTGTTTCGTAAGGTGAGTGGATGGGCAGTTGTGTGTGATGATCGCCCTCCCCCTGTGCGTGAGTGTCATAGGGTTTATATGGCTTCATTTGGAGTGAGAGAGAGAGGCACGACATGGGTGCTTATGGGGGCGTGAAGAGTGGTTATGGATGGTATGGGTGTTGCATGGAGGGTTATGGGTATTTTATGGAGGATGCATGGGTGGTTTGTGGATTTTGTGTTTGTTAAGTGCAGTGCATGGATTCTATTTTTGTTTTGTGCTTGTTTGGTTTGTGAAGGTGATTCACGTGGGAGTTGTGTGGTGGTGGAATGGGTTTTTTTCATGGGTAGTGGTTGCATGAGTGATAGGAATGGGCATTTTGGATTTTTGTTGCTTGGTGGTTGGTTTTTGGTCGTTTAGTTTCATTGGTTAGTGCTTGGGAGGGAATTGTTTTAGAGAGAGTGGTTTTTGGTTATTTGGGTAGGAATTGTGAGATATGGGTTTGGGTCGAGGATAATTTTAAAACTGAGACCGAACGAGCAAACCCGAAGCTTGAACGAGCGAACCAAATCCAACAAAAAATGTCAATTCTTGACCCTTCCCTTCTGACGACCGCTTTCCGCGACTTCCGCAAATAAAAAGGTAGTGCCTCCATTCGAGGCTCATCATCGGGACTTACATGCAAAAATGCAGTGCCTACAGTCGCCCCCACTTTGATGGGACTTGTGTAGTGTGTGACAGTGACAATCCTATCAAAGTACGTGTAATGCATTTTTTACTTACCAGGCTCGCCAGGTGTTACTTAACTTACTTGTTGTCCTGAGATGCTTTTGACCTTTGGGTTTTGTTCCCAAACTGTGTTGAATATGGCTTTGTTCCCGAACTATGCCAAGATAAGGCTTTATTCCCCTGAGTTTTATTCCCGAGTTGTTTTAAGGGTGGTCTTTATTCCCGCACTGTGCTGAGAGAGAGCTTTATTCTCCTGGGCTTTATTCCCGAACTGTTATGATAGGGTTTTACTCCCCTATCATAACATCCCGAATTGTGTCAATATAGGGCTTTATTCCCTTAGGCTTTATTCCCGAGCTATGTCAAGATAGGACTTTATTCCCCTAGGATTTCTTCCCAAATTATGTTGAGATAGGGCTTTATTCCCCTGGGCCTTGTTCCCGAACTGTGCTGAATGTAGGCTTTATTCCTGAACTATACTGAATGTGAGCTTTGTTCCCCTGACTGTAATGAATGCGGGCTTTATTCCCCAACTATGTTGATTGTGATGGCAAAGTGCTTTCGTCCTATGGGCTTTGTTCCCGAACTGTTTTGAGATAGGGCTTTATTCCCCAGATTTGTTCCCGAACTGTGTTGAGATGAGGCTTTATTCCCTCGAGCTTTGTTCCCGAACTGTGTTGAGATAGGGCGTTATTCCCCCGAGCTTTGTTCCCGAAATGTGTTGAGATAAGGCTTTATTCCCCCAGCTTTATTCCCGAATTGTGTTAAGATGAGGCTTTATTCCCTCGAGCTTTGTTCCCGAACTGTGTTGAGATAAGGCTTTATTCCCCCAGCTTTATTCCCGAACTGTGGTAAGATGAGGCTTTATTCCCTCGAGCTTTGTTCCCGAACTGTGTTGTGATGAGGCTTTATTCCCCCGAGCTTTGTTCCCGAACTGTTTTGAGATAAGGCTTTATTCCCCCGAGCTTTATTCCCAAACTGTGTTAAGATGAGGCTTTATTCCCTCGAGCTTTGTTCCCGAACTGTGTTGTGATGAGCCTTTGTTCCCGAACTATACTGAATATGGGCTTTATTCCCGAACTGAGCTGAATGTAGGCTTTGTTCCTGAACTGTACTGAAAGTGGGTGTAGGACACAGAACTTGACGACGTTGTTCTAAGACTCGCGGCGTAATTGGGAGTACGAAATAACATGGAGTCGCCACCGGTGTGAACCGAGACAAAGATTTAAGGCCGCATCTCACCCCTCGCAAGGAAGACCTCAAACCGTTGGGTTCGGAATGGTCCATTACTTATGTCACTTGTGATGATATGATTTGTGCAATAAATTAACCGAGTCTACTCAATAATCATGCTCAAAGGTATTTAGATCTAACATGCATTCGCTAAATAAATCATATTCTAAGTTTGCATGCTTGAAAGTAGGTCTTTGAATGGCAAACACGATATCACACAATGAGCATATTGAACCATTAAATAAACGAATCACTATTCAAACATAAACCTAAACTAATCAAAATAACATGCTTAAAATAACATAATCATTCTTAGAAATTAAATAACAAAACTAAATTAAATCATGCTTAAAATAATAAATGAACGACCTATAAACTACAACATGCTCAAATACAAACTTGGATGAGACGAGATATGTGTATCTTAAGTTGTACGTGGCGTTGTATCCCGAGTGCAGACCGCAATACCACCGTCCATTCGGAATCGGCTACAGAATTTACATCCGGGTTTCCATCCGATACCACAAAAGGGAACACACATCCCGCTCATCCAACAATCACATCATGCCTCAAACGACTCTCATGCAATAATATTTTAAAATAAATAAAATAAACGAAAGATAATAAATAAAAGGTGCCCTCAGGTCTAACCTCTTTTGTCGTCTCACGAAAGGGCGTTACACGTCCGTTGGAAGGGTGAATGATCCGCCACTCTTTTGGTTCACCAACTCAACATCTTTCCTCGCTGTTTTGCTGTTCGGGCTGCTGTTTTTTACTCCGTTTCGCTGCTGTTTTTCAGGTCACTGTTTTGGTTGTTTAGATGACTGTTTTGGGCGTTTTTGGAGGGGTATTGGTTGCTGTTTTTGGAAGGGTTTCGGGAGCAGTTTCTGGTCACTATTTTGAGCAGTTTTTGATGTGGTTTTAGGCAGTTTTTCTGGGCTGGTTTTGCGGCAGTATGGCTTGTGTGTGAGAGTTAATGCGGCAGGCTTGTGTGTGAGAGTTAATGTGACAGGCTTGTGGGACCGGTGGCGTTGAAAGGGATTTGGTATGCGCTTGTGGCGTGAATTTATGGCTGGCAAAGTGAGGGTGCAGGTGGCGTTTGAAGGGTTATGTGTGAACTGTGTTTGTTAGGGAGAGAAGGCAGCCGTGATGTCAATGTGGTTAAGGGTTTTATAGTTTATTTGTTTGCTGGTTAGTGCTGATTGGGTGTGAGGGCTGTGCGCGAAGTATTGATAAAGGGTCTGGCGATTAGGGTTTCTGGGTTGTGAAGATAATGGCAAGTTATCGGTTTTGGTTGGTTGAGGGATAAGGGATAGCTGTCGTTCGTGGTGCCTTCTCTAGGGTTTTTGTGTGCATGTGTTTTAAAACGAATCAAAGAGGAGAGCCTTTGTTGAGTGGGGCGAGAGGAGAGTGGGTAACAACGTGAGAGGTGAAGTGTGAAGGCAGTCTAGGGGCTTGAAGGGTGCGTTAGTGGTCAGGTCAGTGGCGTGTGGTGTAAGGGGCAGGTGGCGAGAGCCTTAGTGCTGTGTGTTGGCCGTTTGTCGTTGAAGAGAGAGCAGGGTTTTTGATTTGTGTCGGTTGGAGAAGAAGAATGATGAGTTCCTGGGCTGCTATTCGTGTTATTGCCGTCTATTTTTGGTGGGGCTTGGATTGCTAGGGTTTTATTGTTTTCGGTTGAAGCAGTGAGTCGTGGCGTGAAGAAGGATGAGGGGCAGTCGTATTTGTTGATGCCGTGGACGTGTGGCCGTGAGTTGGCTATGAAGGCTGTTGATGAGGGTTGATTCGTGAGGGTTGCATGGTTTCTTCTGTGTGGGGCGTGCGTGACTGATGAAGTTCAAAGGGCGTGATGAAGCTGATTGATGCGTTGAGGGGCTTTTGTCGTGAATGGGTTGCGAGAGAGCTAAGGGACGTGAATTAGGGTTTTTCTTTGGTCAGTTACTCGGCTGTGTGGGTTGCGGCTTATTAGGGTTTCATTTGTGTTGTTTTTTCAAAGGTCCGAGAGGCAAGGGTTGATGATGGAGTGAATTTCCGTGAGAGAGAGAGGCAAGAGAGAAGAGTAGGGTTAGGGTTTCTGCATGAGTTTATTTGAAAGGAAAGAAATCAATTAATTATGTGTGTGTTTAATTTTAATTATTTAAGGCAATAAATTATTTAAATTATGTGTGTGATTTATTTAATTTTGAAATTTAATTTAATTAGATTTAGTTTAATTTATTTGTGAATTTAATTTAATTGGTTATAATTGGATTGGACTTTAATTTGATTTAGTTTAAATGGATTTTAATTTGATTTAGTTTAATTGGATTTTAATTAGCTATTTAATTTAATTTCAAATTAGTTATTTAATTTAATTTCAATTTAGTTATTTAATTTAATTTTAATTATTTTTAATTCAATTTAATTTGTGATATGTATTTTAAATGTTTTAATTATTTAATTTGTGAGATGTGATTTAATGGGTTTGGTGTGTTTTAAATAGAGGTCCAACAAGCGAACCCGAAGCGAAACAAGCGAGTTAATTCTGACAAAATGATAATTTCCAACTTTACCCTTCCAACGTCCGTTTCCCGCGGCTTTCACAACTAAAGAGATAGTGTCTCCATACGAGACTCATCATTGGGCTGATATGCAAAAATGCAATGTCTACAGTCGCCCCCACTTTGATGGGACTTGTGCAGTGTGTGACAATGACAATCCTATCAAAGTACGTGCAATGCATTTTTACTTACCTGGCTCGCCAGCTGCCACCTGACTTGCCTGCTGCTTCGAACTGATTTGATGATGTAGTAGATATGGTGGCGAGGCGCCTCAACCTCTGGGCTTTGTTCCCGAACCACCGAATGTGAACTGTGATGATGATGCAGTGGGCCCTCGACCCTGGGACGCATCCCGGAACTGTAACCGACAACGGGGGCACCTCGACCCTGGGCACCTCGACCCAATACCGCTGACAAAGTGGGCCTCGCCCTGAAACTTGATGATGTAGTGGGTCATCGACCCTAGGACGCATCCCGGAACTACAACTGATGATGCAGTGGGCACTCGACCTTGGGACGCATCCCGGAACTACAACTGACAACGAGGGCACCTCGACCCAATACCACTGAAAAAGTGGGCCTCGCCCTCAAACTGATGATGTAGTGGGTCCTCGACCTTGGGACGCATCCCGGAACTACAACTGATGATGCAGTGGGTCATCGACCCTGGGACGCATCCCGAAACTATAACTGATGATGCAGTGGGCCCTCGACCATGGGACGCATCTCAGAACTGCAACCAAAAACGGGGGCACCTAGACCCAACACCGCTGACAATAGGGACCTCGCCCTCGAACTGATACTGATGATGATGTGGGCTTCGACCTTGGGACTCATCCCTGAAACTGATACTGATGCTGATGTGGGCCTCGACCCTAGGACTCATCCCTGAAACTGATACTGATACTGATGTGGGCCTCGACCCTAGGACTCATCCCTGAAACTGATACTGATGATGATGTGGGCCTCGACTCTGGGACGCATCCCAATAACTGCTGATAATAATGTGGATGTGTCTCCATACCCGGAGTGCCGTACCTGGCGTGCTAAATCTCATACCCAAGGCGTCGCCGTAATATCTCCATACCCGGAGTGCCGTACCTGGCGCGCTAAACCTCATTCCCAAGGCATCGCTGTAATATCTCCATACCCGGAGTGCCGTACCTGGCGTGCTAAACCTCATACCCAAGGCGTCACAGATGTGTCTCCATACCTGGAGTGCCGTACCTGGCGTGCTAAATCTCATACCCAAGGCGTCGCTGTAATATCTCCATACCTGGAGTGCCGTACCTGGCGCGCTAAACCTCATACCCAAGGCGTTGCTGTAATATCTCCATACCCGGAGAGCCGTACATGGCGTGCTAAACCTCATACCCAAGGCGTCGCTGTGATATCTCCATACCCGGAGTGCCGTACCTGGCGTGCTAAACCTCATACCCAAGGCGTCGCTGTAATATCTTCATACCCGGAGTGCCGTACCTGGCATGCTAAACCTCATACCTAAGGCGTCGCTGTGATATCTCCATACCCGGAGTGCCGTACCTGGCGTGCTAAACCTTATACCCAAGGCGTCGCTGTAATATCTCCATACCCGGAGTGTCATACCCGGTAGAACTGATACTGATGTGGGACTCACCCCCAAGTTGATACTGATGTGGGCCTCACCCCCGAACCGATACTGATGTGGGACTCGACCCAAACTGATATGGGCCTCGCCCCAAGTTGATACTGATACTGATTTGGGCTTCGGCCCCAAACTGATACTAATACTTAAGTTTCTCCATACCCGGAGTGCCATTCTCGGAAAAATTGATACTGATGTCTCCGTACCCGGAGTGCCATACCTGGCAAGACTCCCAGCTTGTTCATTACCAAACTGTGTTTCCATTCTCGGAGTGCCATTCTCGGCTTGTTCATTCCCGAAGCTTGCTCCATTCTCGGATTGCCATTCTCGACTTGTTCATTCCCGAACTGTGTTCCATTCTTGGAGTGCCATTCCCAGCTTGTTGATTCCCGAACTTTGTTTCCATTCTTGGAGTGCCATTCCCGGCTTGTTCATTCCCGAACTGTGTTTCCATTCTAGGAGTGCCATTCCCGGCTTGTTCATTCCCGAACTGTGTTTCCATTCTCGGAGTGCCATTCCTGACTTGTTCATTCTCGAACTCTGCTCCATTCTCGGATCGTCATTCTCGGCTTGTTCATTCTCGAACTCTGCTCCATTCTCGGATTGTCATTCTTAGCTTGTCCATTCTCGAACATTGCTTCATTCTCCGATTACCATTCTCGTTTTGTTCATCCTCGGACCTTACTCAATTCTTGGATTACCATTCTCGGTAAAACTGATACTGAACTAAAGTGAGCCTCGCCCTCAGAGTGCCATACTCGGCCAGATAGATTCTGAACTAATGTGGGCCTCGCCCCCAGAGTGCCATACCTGGCAGAACTGCTATTGATGCTAATGTGGGCCTCGCCCCCAGAGTGATGTGGGCCTCGCTCCAAACTGATACTGATATGGGCCTCGCCCCTGGGACTTATCCCCAAGACTGAAACTGATATGTGCCTCAACCCTGGGACTCATCCCCGAAACTGACTGATATGGGCCTCAACCCTTGGACTCATCCCCAAAACTGATTCATTTCTGAAACAGACTGTACTGTCACTGCTTCTGATTGGCTTGTCTTTGCCGCTTTTCTTTTTCTTCTTCAAAACCTGTGAATACAAAGCAAAACAAACACAAAAAGGAATGCAAAATATGTTACGTGCATGCATGCATGCATGAATGAATTTCCTATTCCGTTGGGTTAGGTCTTCCGCCAGTTCTCCAGGTGATTGCACAGTATTCTCTCTGGTCTCATGGCTCAATTTCTTGTTATGTCCCGGATTCACGAGGTGGTAGACTGGTCGCTCCCAGTCTTGATTTAGCTTTCTGTTCTCCGCTGCTTGCATTAGGTTAATGTGGACCACATGATGGGGCCTTCCATATCATATTATATCACATGCTACGAAATAGTCCCAATAGTTATACATATTATCGTCCTCAAAGAATGCCCAGTAATGAAACCAGAGAACATTCAAAACACTCAATGCAACTCAAATCTGAGTTTTTGAATAAATGATATATGCCAGACTCAAAGTGTGTGTGTGCAAAGGTTCTTTCACAGCTTGATCCTTAAGTAAGCCAACTCAATGATTTCATTTCAAAAATCGGGATCGGTGGGTCAAACCAACCTAAATGTCTCAGGTATGTTCTGCAATTGCTTTTCCATGCTCAATGTGGTATGGCTTATCTTTCTTTTCCTTTGTCTCTCTTTTTTCTTTTTTTTTTCTTTTTTTTTTCATTTTTTTTTCATTTTTTTTCTCTTTTTTTTTCAACACACCTACCCTTTAAGGTAGCATTTCTCCTCATGGTGGTCCTAATACTCGCCCATGGGTAGCTTCACGCTTATCGGTTATAGGCGGTTTATTTCTTTTCTTTAGAGACTTTTTCTTTTATTTTCAACCATACCACACATCATAACACAAGCAAGTCAGGATAGACATCTAAGCAAACGGTCATTCACCGACCTACAATCTTTTCAACTAGTCATCTTGCCAACTACTCAGGTTTTCACCGCTAAGAACCTATAATTAAGTGCTTACGAGTCTAACATAGATCAATTACTCAAAACATCAGATAAAAGCACATCAAGAGTTTATCGTTTCTAAGATTTCACCCTAAAACAAACAATTTCATCATCGGACTTACGTCTAACTATTAAGGACTAAAACAAACAATCAATCAATTTTTTTTCTTTTCTTTCTCTTCTTTTTTTTTCACTATTTTTCTCTCATTTTTTTTTCTTTTTGAAGGCCCCCCCAATGGTCTTTCTATCCTTGCCGTAAGGTTTTATGTTTCTCGATTTGCTTTTCCCCGCTATCCATGTTTGCTAAACTCCTCTTGACAAACCTTTTTTTCTTCTCTAACCCAACGAATATCTATGATGGCTTTTAAAACACAGGGTTAACATAATGCGTGTATGCATGAGATGCATGAGATACGTGCAATGTATGTAATATATAAGCCCATTTAAAAATTTTACACTAGTTGGCCTATTATCATTTTAAAGTATTCAATCATACTATTGGGCGGTGCAAACTTGTCCCAGTTGAAAAGGCCCAACATGTTTACACTTTGCGATAACATGGCTAAACAACTTCAAATGATAAGAGGCCTAAACATAAAATGACCCATCGACATTTTAGAAGCTTTTGGCCCAACTGTCAAATGACACGAACTCGTCCCAGTTTAAATGGCCCAACAAGTTCACATCTTTTGACAAAAGGTCCAACTGGATCCAAATGACAACGGTCCAAAACATCAACATAAGAAAAATAATTTCTACTAGTTCTATGACTAAGGTTCACATGTGGGTTTACGGGAGTGCGGACAAAGGCTCTCGGTGACGAAGGCTCTCGCTGACAATGCCTTTAACTAAACCCCTTCAACCCACTGTAGACACAGTTAATTAAAGCACAAATCCAAACAATACAAGACATTATTTCGGAGCCGATTCTCTATATCCCCAGTGGAGTCGCCAGACTGTAGGACACAGAACTTGATGACGTTTTTCTAGACTCACAGCCTAATTGGGAGTACGAAATAACATGGAGTCGCCACTCGGTGTGAACCGGGACAAAGATTTAAGGCCGCACTCACCCCTCGCAAGGGAAGACCTCAAACCGTTGGGTTCGGAATGGTCCCTTACTTATATCACTTGTGATGATATGATTTGTGCAATAAATTAACCGAGTCTACTCAATAATCATGCTCAAAGGTATTTAGATCTAACATGCATTCGCTAAATAAATCATATTCTAAGTTTGCATGCTTGAAAGTAGGTCTTTGAATGGCAAACACGATATCACACAATGAGCATATTGAACCATTAAATAAACGAATCACTATTCAAACATAAACCTAAACTAATCAAAATAACATGCTTAAAAATAACATAATCATGGTTAGAAATTAAATAACAAAACTAAATTAAATCATGCTTAAAATAATAAATAAACGACTTATAAACTACAACATGCTCAAATACAAACTTGGATGAGACGAGATATGTGTATCTTAAGTTGTACGTGGCGTTGTATCCCGAGTTCAGACCGCAATACCGTCCATTCGGAATCGGCTACAGAATTTACGTCCGAGTTTCCATCCGATATACCACAAAAGGGAACACACATCCCGCTCATCCAACAATCACATCATGCCTCAAACGACTCTCATGCAATAATATTTTAAAATAAATAAAATAAACGAAAGATAATAAATAAAAGGTGCCCTCAGGTCTAACCTCTTTTTTCGTCTCACGAAAGGGCGTTACACGTCCGTTGGAAGGGTGAATGATCCGCAACTCTTTTGGTTCACCAACTCAACGTCTTTCCTCGCTGTTTTGCTATTCTTGCTGCTATTTTTTACTCTGTTTCACTGCTGTTTTTCAGGTCACTGTTTTGGTTGTTTAGAGGACTGTTTTGGACGTTTTTGGAGGGGTATTGGTTGCTGTTTTTGGAAGGGTTTCGGGAGCAGTTTCTGGTCACTATTTTGAGCGGTTTTTGAGCAGTTTTTGATGTGGTTTTAGGCAATTTTTCTGGGCTGGTTTTGCGGCAGTATGGCTTGTGTGTGAGAGTTAATGCGGCAGGCTTGTGTGTGAGAGTTAATGTGGCAGGCTTGTGGGACAGGTGGCGTTGAAAGGGATTTGGTATGCGCTTGTGGCGTGAATTTGTGGCTGGCAAAGTGAGGGTGCATGTGGCGTTTGAAGGGTTATGTGTGAACTGTGTTTGTTAGGGAGAGAAGGCAGCCGTGATGTCAACGTGGTTAAGGGTTTTATGGGTTATTTGTTGGCTGGTCAATGGCTGATTGGATGTGAGGGCTGTGCGCGAAGTATTGAATAAGGGGTCTGGCGATTAGGGTTTCTGGTTTGTGATGATAATGGCGGGTTATTAGTTTTGGTTGTTTGAGGGATAAGGGATGAGCTGTCATTCGTGGTGCCTTCTCTAGGGTTTTTGTGTGCATGTGTTTTAAAACGAAACAAAGAGGATAGCCTTTGTTGAGTGGAACGAGAGGGGAGAGTGGGTAACAACGTGAGGGGTGAAGTGTGAAGGCAGTCTAGGGGCGTGAAGGGTACGTTAGTGGTCAGGTCAGTGGCGTGTGGTGTAAGAGGCAGGTGGCGAGAGCCTTAATGCTGTGTGTGGCCGTTTGTCGTTGAAGAGAGAGCAGGGGTTTTGATTTGTGTCGGTTAGGAGAAGAAGAATGAGAGTTCTTGGGCTGCTATTCGTATTATTGCCGTCTGTTTTTGGTGGGGCTTGGGTTGCTAGGGTTTATTGTTTTCGGTTGAAGTAGTGAGTCGTGGCGTGAAGAAGGATGAGGGGCAGTCGTGTTTGTTGATGTCGTGGACGTGTGGCCATGAGTTGGCTATGAAGGCTGTTGATGAGGGTTGATTCGTGAGGGTTGCATGGTTTCTGTGTGGGGCGTGCGTGACTGATGAAGTTCAAAAGGGCGTGATGAAGCTGACTGAGGTGTTGAAGGGCTTTTGTCGTGAATGGGTTGCGAGAGAGCTAAGGGACGTGAATTAGGGTTTTTCTTTGGTCAGTTACTCGGCTGTGTGGGTTGCGGCTTATTAGGGTTTCATTTGTGTTGTTTTTCAAAGGTCCGAGAGGCAAGGGTTGATGATGGAGTGAATTTCCGTGAGAGAGAGAGGCAAGAGAGAAGAGTAGGGTTAGGGTTTCTGCATGGGTTTATTTGAAAGGAAAGAAATCAATTAATTTATGTGTGTGTTTAATTTTAATTATTTAAGGCAAGAAATTATTTAAATTATGTGTGTGATTTATTTAATTTTGAAATTTAATTTAATTAGATTTAGTTTAATTTAATTTGTGGATTTAATTTAATTGGTTATAATTGGATTGGACTTTAATTTGATTTAGTTTAAATGGATTTTAATTTGATTTAGTTTAATTGGATTTTAATTAGCTATTTAATTTAATTTCAATTTAGTTATTTAATTTAGTTATTTAATTATTTTTAATTCAATTTAATTTGTGATATGTCTTTTAAATGTTTTAATTATTTAATTTGTGAGATGTGATTTAATGGGTTTGGTGTGTTTTAAAATAGAGGTCCAACAAGCGAACCTGAAGCAAAACAAGCGAGTTAATTCTGACAAAATGCTAATTTCCAACTTTACCCTTCCAACGTCCGTTTCCCGCGGCTTTCTCAACTAAAGAGATAGTGTCTCCATACGAGACTCATCATTGGGCTGATATGCAAAAATGCAATGTCTACAGTGGGCTTTATTCTCGAACTGAGCTGAATGTAGGCTTTGTTCATGAACTGAGCTATCTGTAGGCTTTGTTCTTGAACTGTACTGAATGTGGGCTTTATTCCCGAACTGAGCTGAATGTAGGCTTTGTTCCTGAACTGAGCTGTCTGTAGGCTTTGTCCCTGAACTGTACTGAATGTGGGCTTTATTCCCGAACTGAGCTGAATGTAGGCTTTGTTCCTGAACTGAGCTGTCTGTAGGCTTTGTTCATGAACTGTAATGAATGTGGGCTTTATTCCCGAACTGAGCTGAATGTAGGCTTTGTTCATGAACTGAGCTGTCTGTAGGCTTAGTTCCTGAACTGATACTGATATGGGCCTCGCCCCCAGACTTATACTGATATGGGCCTCGCCCCGAAACTGATACTGATATGGGACTCGCCCCAAACTGATACTGATATGGGCCTCGCCCCCAGACTGATATTGATGCTGATGTGGGCCTCGACCCTGAACTGATATTGATATGGGCCTCGCCCCACACTGATACTGATATGGGCCTCGCCCCAAACTGATACTGATATGGGCCTCGCCCCAAACTGATACTGATATTGGCATCGCCCCCAGACTGATACTGATATGGGTCTCACCCCAAACTGATACTGATGTGGGCCTCGCCCCCAGACTGATACTGATATGGGCCTCGCCCCAAACTTATACTGATATGGGCCTTACCCCAAACTGATACTGATATGGGCCTCACCCCCAGACTGATATTGATATGGGCCTCGCCCCCAGATTGCCATACTCGGCAAGGATGTTACTGATGATGTGGGTCTCACCCCCAGATTGCCATACTCGGCAAAGACTGATAGTGATGTGGGTCTCGCCCCCAGATTGCCATACTCGGCAAGGATGCTACTGATGATGTGGGCCTCGCCCCTAGATTGCCATACCCAGCAAAGATTGATAATGATGTGGGCCTCGCCCCCAGATTGCCATACCCGGCACGGATGCTACTGATGATGTGGGCCTCGCCTCTAGATTGCCATACATAGCAAAGACTGATAGTGATGTGGGTCTCGCCCCCAGATTGCCATACCTGGCAAAGATTGATAATGATGCAAACGATTTATTTCAACACACTATATTGCTCTCCTCGAGATAATTCCTGATAGCTAAACATATTTTCGTCCTCAACGAATGCTTCGTGTCAAAACCAGAGAACCTTCAAAGTACTTGATACACTCAACTCTGATCGTCTGAATAGGTGATCTGAACTAGACTCCAAGTATGTGTGTGTGCTAAGGCTCTTTCGCAGCTTGTTCCTTAAGTAAGCCAAATCGACGATTTCGTCTCAGAGAATCAGATCAGTGGGTCTAACCAACCTGGATGTCTTAATCACGTTATGTTATTACTTCAGCATACTCAATATGATATAGTCTTCGACTTTTTTCTTTTGTCTTTTTCTTTTCATTTTCTTTTTTCTTTTTTCTTTTCTTTCTTTTTTTTCTCTTTTTCTTTTCTCTTTTCTTTTTCTGACACACCTACCCTTTAAGGTAGCATTTCTCCTCATGGTGGTCCTAATACTCGCCCATGGGTAGCTTCACGCTTATCGGTTATAGGTGGTCTATTTTTTTTCTTTTCTTTTTATTTCAGAGACTTTTTTCTTTATATCCAACCATATCATATATCATAGCATCAGTAAACCAGAGTGGACTTCCAAGTAAACGGTCATTCACTAATCCATCATCTCTTCAACTAGTCACCTTGCCAACCACTCAGGCTTCTACCGCTGAGATCCCGCAATCAAGTGCTCGTGAGTCTAACTGAGATCAATCCATTCAGAATATCGGACGAGAGCAAGTCTCACACTTATCGTTTCTAGGGTTTCTCCCTACAGCATACAATGTCATCACCGGACATATGTCTAACTATCAAAGATTTCTCTTTCTCCACATAATTCTTCCTCTCCATTATTGATAATCTGGGTTTCGCCCCCTGGAATCCATTCCCGACACTGATGGACCTCAACCCTAGGATTTCTTCCCGAAACTAATACTGATTCATTCTTGAAACTGATAACACTGTTGCTGTTTCTGGTTGTCTTGGCTTTGTCATTTTCTTTTTTTTCTTCTTTGAAACCTGCGAATATAAAACAACAGAATAAAGACGTGTGCATGCGATGTGTACGTATGCAAGTGTAGAGGTCCTCCATGTTCATGATGGATTAGATCCTCGTTGTGCTCATTGGCGCCACATGACTCTGGTCGCCCCTTGCTGGTTCTCTTTTGTCTAAAATCTGCAAACAAAAAACAAAAAACAAGAGATGCAAGTTACGTGTATGCATGGATGAACTACATATTCCGTCGGGTTAGGTCTTCTGCTAATTCTCTTGGTGACTGCTCAGTCTTCTTTCCTTCAGGCAAAGTACAGCTTCAATTTGCTTCGATCGACTCGGTGAACTCATTCTCCTCTAAATCTGGCAGTCTCACTGCCCCGTTTCCCAATTTCTGAATGGCTACCCTGTCTTTTCTGCTTACTTCTTCTGAGGATTCCCCGTGTTCTAAACATTACCGAGTACCGTAGTACCAAGGTTGAATGCCTTTGCCAAATATACTCATGTTACAGGTTGAAAGGAAGAGACTCGGGCAAGTAAGCGAAATGAACGTCTTTATTATTATTAAGAAAAAGGTTTGATCAAACGGACAAAATCAATGTCTTAAAATGCAGGATTGCAATCAAATAAACCAAGGAAAACATCTTCATTGTCTGCGGCATTGTCTTCTTTTTCAGCCTACGGTTCTTCACTATTGTCATCTCCTATCCCCATAAGATAAGCTGAATGGTTGAAATCTTGGAGGACGAAATTTTCGGATAGGCCGGAGTTGATCATGTAGGTGGGTGGTGGAACGGAATGGTAGTTTGGTAGAGGGTTTCTGTGTGTATTGGGTTGTCCTTTTTCTGGATCGGGTATCGTATGGGCATCAATAAGGTTTTGGATCTCATGCCTGAGACGGGCGCAGTTATAAGTGTCATGGCCTTTTTCTTAGTGGAAGTAACAGTACTGGTTTAAGTTCATGTGAGGTGGCACATGATTTGGAAATGGCCTAGGTTCCAAAGGTTTTAAGAGTCCTTGCATCTTCAGCTCTTCGAATACCTTTGACAAAGGTCTACCGAGATTGGAGAATCGCCTGCCTTTGACGGTAACGATCTCAGTAGTAGCGGGCTTGGTTTCAGAAGGCCCTCCAAAATTCTTTCTATTCTGGCCATAAAATTTTCGGCTCTCAGCTTCTTCTTCCTCAATGTCCATGACAGTTTCTCTCAACTGTCGAAAATCCATGATCATTGAAGCCATTCTCCTCAGCTTCCCATAAATAGAGGGCTTGGTGCCCTTGATGATCATTTTTATCTGGTCCTTCTCTGAGGACCGAGTCTGCATTTTCAATAACTGACACCTCCATATGTCTACATACTCTTTAAATTTTTCCTCCGGTTTCTGCTTGATGTTCTCCAGATCACGGAGTGACAGGTCGATCTCCAAGTCAGTGACATATTGTTTAAGGAAGGCATCAGCCAACTCCCTCCAATCCCCCTTAACCTTCTTCTCAAGGCTATGATACCAAACCATATGTGCCCCCTCGAGTGACATCCCGAACATCTTCTGCACTTGGCACTGAGATAAGCCAACTGAACTCATAACTGATACATATTGTCGGAGATGCACCCTCGGATCCCCATTCCCATTGAACTTAGCCATATCAGGCATCTTGAACTGTGCTAGCAGCTGTTCTTCGAAAGTCATCGACTCATAATCCAGCAGATCTTCATTTTTACCCTTCATCTTGCGAGTAACCGTTTCTACCTAATCCCGGAGTTTCTGTAATTCTGCCTGAGACCCGGCTATTCTTCCGGCTGTATATTCAGCCATGTCATCATCAAAAATAGGGATATCATCACTCAACTTGTTCGGAGGCTCTTCACGCCTCTCATTTTCAGAGCTTCCCCCAACACGGGGCACAACCATATTAGCCATAGCAGTAGTCAATGCTTGTAACTGTTCAGTAACTTTGGTGAGACTGGTTTCCAACTGATCCATACGGGATACCTCGTTCTCTGATCTGCTCATGTTTTCTGATGGTCTCTTGACTAGTCTTCCTTCTTTCCTAACCCAACAGGTATCTATGATGGCTTTTAAGACACAAAAGGGTTAACATGATGTGTGTATGCATGAAATGCGTGAGATGCGTGTGATGCGGAAAATACATATATAAGTTGGCCTATCGTCATTTTAAAGCATTCAATCTCATCATTGCGCGGTGCAAACTTGTCCTAGTTGAAAAGGCCCAACAAGTTTATACTTTTGCGATAACATGGCTAAACGACTTCAAATAATAAAAGGCGTAAACACAAAATGGCCCATCGGCATTTTAGAAGCTTTCGGCTCAATTTTCAAAGGACATGAACTTGTCCTAGTTTAAATGGCCCAACAAGTTCATATCTATTGACAAGAGGTCCAACTGAATCCAAATGATAATGGTCCAAAACACAAGCATAAATAAATATTTTCTAAGGGTCATACAACTAAGGTTCACATGTAGGTTTCAAGAGTGTAAACAAAAGCTCTCGCTGACGAAGGATTGTTCACGACTAGGACTCCCCACTCAAGGGTTCAAACGACCAAGTAAACACACCTTTTTTATACCTTACGGTACGTGCCAACAAGTTATGGTATGTGACTAACTGTCAAATGAATTTCCCGTTGTAGATTCCCCAGAGGGAGGGTGGAGCGAGGCTCTCTTAAGTACCCAAGCCCCTTAGGCTCTTATCGTTTGGTGACAGGAATAAAAAACGAGTCCTCCAAATTAGTCTATCACAATAAGCTACGGGTGAATGCTTATCTAGGTGCCTTCACAGCTTTTCCTTATAGAAAGGTAGTGAGTGAAGGAAGACAACAAACTATCACCTAGCCTTAATAATGCCTTTGATTAAACTCCTTAAACCCACAATAGACATGATTAATTAAAACACAAATCACAAACATTACAAGACATTATTTGGGGGGGGCCGATTCTCTATCCCCAGTGGAGTCGCCAGACTGTAGGACACATAAACTGGGCGACGCATGCTGTTCCAGACTCAGGGCCTCGTTGGGAGTACGGAGTAGCCCACGGGGGACTAAACCGGAGAATAATGGAGTCGCCACCCGGTGTGAACCGGGAAAATGATTTAAGGCCGCACTCACCCCTCGCAAGGGAAGACCTCAAACCGTTGGGTTCGGAATGGTCCCTTACTTATGTCATTTGTAATGAATGAATTTGTGCAATTTTAACCAAGTCTACTTAACATGCATATTGGTCAAAGTAGTCTAAATTCTTATAAAGTCTAAATCTAGGTTTGCATGCTTCAAAAGTAAACTTTCATAACGGCAAACACATGATATCACACAATAAGCATGTTGAATAAATACGACTTAAACATAATGTAAATTAAACTCCTATTGCAAAATAAAATAATTAAATCATGCTAGAAATAAAACAACTTTCTAATGGCCTAATCATGCTCAAATACAAGTTTGGATGAAATGAAATACGTGAATCCTTCAAGTGGTACGGGGCATTGTATCCCGAGTGCAAACCATAATACCGTCCATTCGGATTCGGCTATGGAATTTATGTCCGGGTTTCCATCCAATATACCACAAAAAGGAACACATATTTCATTCACCCGAAATCACATCATATACTAATTAACAATATTCATGCGAAATAAAGTAAAAAGATAACTAAAAATAAAGGATAATAAATAAAAGGGGTGCCCTCAGGTCTTACCTTTTAAGTCGCTTTCCGGGAGTGCGTTCCACGGTGCCGGAAGGGATATCCTTTCGCTGTTTTCACTTATCCGCTGTTTTCGCTGTTTCTCGGGTTCACTGTTTTTTCTGTTTTCACGGGTCCGTTGTTTCCGCTGTTTTCGCTATTTTCACTCGCGGTTTCCGCTGTTTTCACACTGTTTTAACTCGCCGTTTTCTCTGTTTCTCTCGTTATTTCCAGGCTATTTTTGGATCGGTTCCGGGATGATTTTTGGACGATTTGGGCTGGATTTACGTATGCATGGGGGAGCTAAAGGCAGTTAACGTGGCTGGTTTGATCTCGGTCAGTGAGGGCGGCCGTGAATGAGAAATAAGGTTGGTTGATGCATGAAGTGTTAGCGTGAGCTGAGGGGGCTGTTATGTGTGCATGTCTAGGGTTTCAGGGACTGTTTGCCGTGAAGTTGAAAGGAGAGGGTTCAGTGTGGTGTGTCATGGTTGCTATTGGCGAGAGTAGCTAGAGCTTGAAAGGCTGTGATATGGGGGTTTTTGTGGTGGCGGGAAGGAAGGTCATCAAGGGGGTTGCCGAGAGTAGCTAGAGCTTGAAGAGAGGAGGCTTAGGGTTTCCTTTAGGCGTGTTTCAAGAGAAGTTTGGCGTGAAGTGGTGTAGTGAGTGAGGGTTGGTTTGCTACGTGAGGTTGTGGGCGTGAAGCAGGGCTGTCCACTGGTGGGAATGTAGTTGCGTTGATGAGAGAGAGGGATACCAATAGGGGGGTCGCCGTGAATGAGCTAGGGTTCTGTTTTATGTGGCCGTGAGTGAATTTGTGGATGAGTGGCTGGTATGCTAGGGTTGTTGAATGTGGCGTGAAAGGGGCAGTTACATGAGGAGTATATGGCAGTGAGGGCCGTGCGTTTAGGGTCAGCTGTTTGATGAGTTATTCTCGGCATTTATGGGCTTTGTATGGGCTGTGAGTTTTGTGTTGTTTTTAAAGGGATAAGGGGCTGCTAAAATGGCTAAATGAAATGGCTGGTGAGGTGCTGGGTCAAAAGCTATGTGTGTTTGAGCTGCTGTGAAGGAGGCTTATTTACCGTGAAGTCTAGGGGCTGCTCGTGTGTGGCTAGGCGTGATGCTTGGGGACGTGCAGGGCTGATGATGAGCTTGGTCGAGAGGGGCTGCTGCTGAGTGCGCAGATATGGTGAGCAAAGGTAAGAGCTGAAGTGAGGTGAAGGGGGCTGTTGGCGTGATGCATATGGGGCTGGTTACATGATCAATTCTCAGTGCATGGTGATAGGGGTTGCTCACGGTTTATGAAGGCAGTGATATGGGTTGTTTGGTGAGAGATGAGTGAAGCTGTGAAGAACCAGAGGAAGTTGGTGATATGGGTTGCTTTGTGATGATGGTTCTTATGCGTGAGGTTAGGGGCTGCTGAAGGGTGATGTGGTGAGAGAGAGGGCTGGTGTGTGGCTTTGAGGGCAGTATCGTGAGTGGGATGCTTCACGTGGAGAGGGCTGGTGACGTGATCTGGAGGGTGCAGGTTAGGGCAGGCGCTTTGGCATGGGTGGCGGCCGAGAGTTTTTTGGCTTACTTCATGAGCTTGTTGGCTGTAAGGTCAGTAGGGTTCTTGTTTCGTAAGGTGAATGGATGGGCAGTGTGTTGATGATCGCCATCCCCCTGTGCGTGAGTGTCATAGGGTTTATATGGCTTCATTTGGAGTGAGAGAGAGAGGCACGACATGGGTGCTTATGGGGGCGTGAAGAGTGGTTATGGATGGTATGGGTGTTGCATGGAGGGTTATGGGTATTTTATGGAGGATGCATGTGTGGTTTGTGGATTTTGTGTTTGTTAAGTGCAGTGCATGGATTTTATTTGTTGTTTTGTGCTTGTTTGGTTTGTGAAGGTGATTCACGTGGGAGTTGTGGTGGTGGAATGGGTTTTGTCATTGGCAGTGGTTGCATGAGTGATAGGAATGGGCGGTTTGGATTTTTGTTGCTTGGTGGTTGGTTTTTGGTCGTTTAGTTTCGTTGGTTAGTGCTTGGGAGGGAATTATTTTGGAGAGAGTGGTTTTTGGTTATTTGGGTAGGAATTGTGAGATATGGGTTTGGGTCGAGGATAATTTTAAAACTGAGACCGAACGAGCGAACCCGAAGCTTGAACGAGCGAACCAAATCCAACAAAAAATGTCAATTCTTGACCCTTCCCTTCCGACGACCGCTTTCCGCGACTTCCGCAACTAAAAAGGTAGTGCCTCCATTCGAGGCTCATCATCGGGACTTACATGCAAAAATGCAGTGCCTACACCAAGCATGGTAAAAGGTTCGAGGCATAGGTTAGATATTAAGAAAGATGGAGAACCTCATATGCTTAGTAGTCAAAAAGTAAATGATTAGTCGGCTAAGCTAAGCCCTTCGTTGTTAAGTTATTTAGAAACCATAATGATACAAAATAGTTACAGCAAGCAAGTAAGTGTTGGACAGTTATGACCCATAGCGTCACTGTTTTGAAAGACATTGTGTGTTTGTACAAAATTAACTATGTAGTAATGAAATTGCATTTGCCTTTTACCGTTTTGTAATTTATTTACTTTCATATATAAAAATGGTAAAAGTCCATATGATTAGTTCCGGATTGAGATGATATGAGACAGTATCAATCCATAAAGGTTTAATCATTAAATATCCCTAGTCGTAGTATTGTCGAGATTGGACATCGATAATACGGAATAGACTAGTATTGCACTTGTGCGCGTTGTGAGGGCATAACGGCATAGTTCTCATATATTTAAGTATAGGATACTTATGCAAGTGCGATAGGAGGTTGTGTTTTACCGATGGTACGGAAAACAGTTTCGCTCTGGATAGACCCCCGAAATCCCATTGGTAGTATGTATATGTGTCTATGGGAGTCCACTTCAGGGTACGTGTATTTGGTCTTAACCCGAGACTTGCATCGCTAGTACTTACGTCAATCGGTAAACTTTAGTTTTGGTCGTCCAGGGCTTTAACAGGTTCTGTGTACGCCTCTTCTGGGTTTGTCGAGAATCGTAGTGTATTGGATGTGATGTCGAGACGGAAGTATCACTTCAGACATATGGAGATGATGATCACGCATGGATTCAGAACTAGTTCTCTATAGTGTTGCAACCATCGGGATAATATGACAAGGTCATGATTATCCTATCCAAAGAGACTAGTTGCTTGATATTCGATATGTGCTTCGTACGGGGCAGACACTATTCCAGCCTCAGGCCTCGCACGTGACATCCGATACTGGATCGCAATAAAAAATACTACGGTATACTACGTCTGATAAAGATCGTATATTCCAGTAAGAATATTTCTGGAGAATTGGGTAGGCATGGCGTTTTGCTAGAAGCCAACCTTGTCTTGTAATCGGTAAAAACGTAGTACCAGGTACGTACGTGTTCGGATAGTCCGACGACCGTATTTACTGCCAACATATCCAGGGATCTCTTGGGTCGCTTCCCGAAGATTCACCAATGACGTATGATTCAAGCTTAATTAATCTGGGATTAATTTCGGAGAGACTTTATCTTGGATAAAATACTATTTGAAGAGAGAGAAAGATTAATTTGGAATTAATCATTAAAATAATATATTCGATATATTATTCGGAATTAGATTTCGACGCGGAATTAAAATTAGATTTTAATTCGGGCAAACGAGTTAATTTAGAATTAATTCGTTAGCGACGTGAATAGTAATTTTGCTAGGCATAATTATTTAATTAAATTGGATTTAAATTACGTCGCGACGGAAGTTCGTTAATTCGGAATTAGCGAACCCGAGCCCGGGAGTGTTTGCGGGCCCACTCGCATTCTGGAATCGAGTGGGGCCCACATGTCACATCAACTATCACATCACTTGTCAATGCATTACCTTTTTTGGTGATGGGTTTAGGTGAGTTGTTGAAAGTGTGAGATACACTCCAAAGTGAAAGATTGGTGATAGACATTTGACTTTTGATTTACCATACTTTGGTAAATCATTTATATTATTTTTTTTTGAAACAAATATATAAGAATGATTAAGTCAAAAATTTATCTTATTTCTCCCTCTCAATGACCGAAACTGTGAAGGTTTTTAGGCTCTCCATTTCTTCATTTTTCTTACAAAATTCTTGAAGAAAGTGTGATGTTTGGAACATTAATCACATTAAGGCTAGCACCTAAAGGGATCATCAAGAGGTGATAGGGAAACTAACTCAAGGAGCTTGGAGTCAAAGATCAAAGCTTGGAGCTCTTCTATTCCTCTTGGCCGAAACTTGGACTGCATTGGAGGGAAATTTTTGTTGCTCAACGGATCCTAAACCGATCGATGTAAGTGTGTTTCCGCCACTCTTCTTCGTTATTCATTCATGTTTCATTGTTCATTTTGATCTTGGGACTATCATAGAAACCAACAATGGTATCATTGAGCCTAAAATGAGCATGAAATTTACTAGGGTAAAATTTGGGGAAAATCCATGTGAGCATGATTTGATTAATTTGAATGGTTGAGTATGCTTGTATGTTGATGAAATGAGATGTGATTGGATCAATTTTAACAAATTGTGATTGGATCAAAATTTGCCCCACCATTAGGCTTGGCCGAATGTGTATGTTACCCTAGGCTCTTGGAAAATTTTGTTTTGATGATCATTGGATGAGTTGAAACGAATGGAAATGTCGATTTGTAATTCGATCGGATTGAAAAACGAAATCGGACATAAAACTTCACCTTGGCCGAGAGCTTTAGAACATGTAAGGACTTGATTTTTGATTCAAAAATTATTGGACAATAATTGGACAATTAGATACATAATTAATTGGTTAAATTGTATTTTGAAAATATTGATTTAGTTAATTAATTGATGTATTACACTTTAATTAACTAAGTTATAAAATTTGGAATTTTTTAAAATTTGGTTAATAGACTTAATTTTGAAATTTGGCTTGAAATTATTATATTTGGGCATAATGGGCTTGGTTGGGCCAAGTTGGTTTAGGCCAATTGGATTGGATCCAAATTGGGCCTAAATCATTCCATTAAGTCCAAATGTAATAAATGGGCTTTAAAGTTTAATTGGGCCTTATGGGCTTGATATTGGTTTTATGGCAAATGAGGGTGATTCCTTACTTGGGCTTGGTAATTGGGTTTGACCCGTATTGACCAAATCCCATTCCTTATGAAATCAATTGAAAGCCCATCGGACTTTAATTAAATAAACATTGGATGTTAGTTGGGCTTTGAGACCCGATAAGATTAGATTTGGAATCTGAGTCGTTAAAAGCGCATTAAAAGTGTAAATATTTAATTTGGAATTAAATAATAGAATTAGTATTGAATACGACTTAAATTAGATTTAACGAGTAGTTCGATATAATTCAAGAATTCGTACTTTGAATACTTATTCTCAAACGAGTTGGACTCGCGCAAAATCAAATCGTTGTTTGAACATTGGATGATCACATAATTAAAGACTAATTAATTGGATTAGATTGGTTGTAATGCATGCTATGAATGAATATATGGATGTGTTGTATGAATGAATAGCGTATATCGGATGGATATTAGAAGGGAAGGGTAATTTTGGAAATTATTGTAAATTTGGAATTTATAAATTGGACCTGCGTGTCCAGCCTTATCTCTTATTATCTCTTTGTATTCTCTTCTCACCTAATTCCCCTCAATGTCAATGAGGTTTCTATTATTGTATTATGTAATTGGGTAGAAGTAGAATAGTGCTAGCCGGGGAGAGGAAAGGGAGCGATTTGTTCTAAGAACAATCTGTTTAAATATCCATCCGCATATCGTTATTAATTTACTTTTCGCGCCTTATGATGTTTTAGAAGCATGCTTAAGGGTGTATGATGAGACCTTAACAAAGATAATAAATTGGTTGCCAATTTACGCAAAAACCCCTAAATTCATATTAAGCGTTTTTCCTTCCGTTGAGTGATTCTTACTCAAGATCCAAAGTTGGCATTGGTTTGTTGGCCAAAGTCAAGACCTTTGTCAATTGCGGATGTGTTTGAATCATGAGAGTTTTGTTCCATATCGGTGTCCTGTCCAAGTTGTGATTTGTTGGCCAAAGTCAAGATCACTTCTTGTCCATCGACATTGATTACGAAACTTTCCATGTCAATGGGTCCCGCTTAACTGGAATCATTAAGCTTGTTGTGCCAAAGCCAAGCTTAGTTGATTCAGAGGAAAAAGGTTAGGAAATATATTGGATATATTGGCATATATATTATATATGTTTCGGACTTGGATGTCCACCTACCGGATCTAGGAATTGGATGGGATCCAATTGATCTTCGAGATCTACCTAGTTAAATATCATACAGCTTGTTGGCCAAAGTCAAGGTTGTGTGTTATTTAACGGGATCCTAGCCCACTAGGAAACTGGGTTTCCCGAGTACTCGACAGAGGGTTAGAGGCTCGCCGAAAAATAGTGGGAGACTAGTATTGAATTTGCAATTTCATTCAGATACTTAGCTTTACGCGCTTACAAATTATTTCGTCAAAATTATTTTATTAGTTGGACTAATATAATGTTATTTTTTCTTGTAACAGTTAGACTGTACCCAAATATCGTTGACTAGATAGTTGGACTATCGTAGTCAAGATGACAGGAAAGGGAAATGTCTGCAACATTATCATGGGCGAAAATGTCTTTAAGGGCACGAACTTTGCCGATTGGGAAATGAATCTGAGGATTGTCCTTGGAGCCGAGAGGCTGCTATATACCATACAGAGACCTATTGGGCCTAAGCCCAACCCTGATGAGCTACTTGAGCTGGAGCTTTGGAAGACTCACAACGATGATTGTGAAACTGCTCAGTCAATTATGCTTGCTGCCATGACTCCGCATTTCTGTCGACAGAACAGAGACTTGGATCCCTATAACATGTTGGCGAGGTTGCACGATCTTCACCGTTCTAACCGAAGGTCGCAGAGATATGATTTAGTTAAGAAACTCTTCCGTTCACGTTTGTCAGAAGGCATGTCTGTTGAGTCCCATGTGGCACAAATGATTGCTGACATAGATGAGCTGGCTAAGATGGGGATAGTCTTAGAGGTTGAGATTACCATAGACATGGTCTTGCAATCTCTCCCCAATATTTGGAAACAGTTCATCATAAGCTATAACCTGATGAACACTGATGATACTCTTGGAGAGTTGTTATCAATTCTCAAGGAAGCTGAAAAGGAGATGCTTAAGGGCAACAAGCGCGAGGCGCACTTTGCTTTGACATCTCAGAAACCGAGGGCTGGGCCCAAGGCGACTCGAGGTGTGAAGAAAAAGAAGCATAAAAGAATGGGCAAGGCCAAATCGTCAAAGGCTTCTGGGAAGCCTAAGGACAAATCTCAGGATGTTTGCCTCCAGTGCGGCAAGCGGGGTCACTAGAAGCGTGACTGCCACGAGTACAAGGCGCTCCAGAAGGAGATGAAGGCGGGCAAGGCACCGGCCTCAGGTATGTCTTTTTATTGAAATAAACATGACTACTTCTAGTTTTAAAAATTGGATTTTTGATTCTGGTTGTGGTACTCATATATGTACTGATGTGCATGATCTGGGATTAGCAGGAAACTGGCCTCAGGGGAGATTGATCTACGCGTCGGAAATGGGGCACCAGTCGCCGTTTTGGCCGTTGGCACTTTTGTTTTGGAACTGCCCTCGGGGCATGTACTTGAACTTAATGACTGTTATTATGTACCTAGTTTGACTAGGAATATTATTTCTGTATCTATGTTAACCCAATGTGGGTATACTTACTTTATTTCGAAACACTGGTTATGTTATATATAAAAATGATGTAAAAATTTGCACTGCTGTTGCAAATAATGGTCTTTATATTTTTTGAATATAAATCTATCTCCAACATATATATAACAAACAAAAGGCTCAAAATGAGTAACAAAGATGAAACTTATATGTGGCACTGTCGTCTAGGACACATAAACAAGACTCGCGCATATCCACACTTTCGAAGAGTGGGTACTTGGACGGATTTGATCCAAATTCATATGACGTCTGCGAATCTTGCTTATTAGGAAAAATGCCTAAATCACCTTTTAGCGGTAAAGGTGAACGTGCCACTGAACTGTTAGCCCTCGTTCATAGTGACGTATGTGGGCCCATGTCTAGCCAGGCTAGAGGTGGATATGAATACTTCGTAACCTTTACGGATGATGCATCATTTATGGTTATGTGTATCTGATGAGACACAAGTCGAAAACTTTTGAGAAATTCAAAGAGTTTCGACACGAAGTTGAAAAACAGACCGGCAAGAGTATAAAGACATTACTGTCGGACCGTGGTGGCGAATACTTAAGCAATGAGTTTCTAGATTACTTGAAAGAATATGGTATTCTTTCACAGTGGACTCCTCCTGGAACACCGCAATTAAACGGTGTGTCCGAACGGAGAAACCAAACTTTGTTAGACATGGTTAGGTCTATGATGAGTCGCACTGAGCTACCTATTTCCTTCTGGGGTTATGCATTAAACAGTGCAGTTCTTATTTTGAATAAGGTTCCGTCAAAGTCTGTACAACAGACACCATATGAGATATGGACTGGAAAGAAACCGGGTTTCTCATTCCTGAAGATTTGGGGATGCTGGGCATACTCAAACATTTGGAAGGTACCAAACTTGAACCCAAATCGGATAAATGCCTATTCGTAGGATATCCTAGGGAAACCAAAGGATATTGCTTCTATCATCACCCACGAGAGAACAAAGTATTTGCTGCTCTACATGCGGTTTTCCTTGAGAAGGAATTCCTAAATGCAGTGGTTAGTGGGAGGAAAGTAGAACTCGATGAAAATCGGAGTGATACTATTCCTGGCATAGAACCTCAACAGAACAAGAACAGTCCATCTAGGATGAGACTTTACCACAATCTTCTATTACACAAGGACATCGTAGGTCAGAGAGAGTCAGGAAACAACCTGAGAGGTATGGGTTTCTGATCTCACCTCATGTAGATATTAATCTCATTGAGGATAACGAATCGGCTACGTTTGAGGAAGCGATACAAGGTATCGATTCCGCTTTATGGCAAGAGGCCATGAAGTCCGAAATGGATTCCATGTACACCAACCAAGTTTGGACATTGGTTGATGCACCAGAAGGCGTAAAGCCTATTGGATGCAAATGGGTCTTCAAAAGAAGACCGACATGGATGGCAACGTACAAACATACAAAGCTAGGCTTGTAGCGAAAGGGTATCGTCAACAACATGGTGTTGATTACGACGAAAAGTTCTCACCCGTTGCCATGATTAAATCCATTCGGATAATGCTTGCAATTGCTGCATATTTCGATTACGAGATATGGCAGATGGACGTAAAACCGCTTTCCTTAACGGGAACCTTTCGGAGGATGTTTATATGCAACAGCCTGACGGTTTTATCTCGCCCAGACTTGCAAACAAGGTTTGTAAGTTAAATCGTCCATTTATGGACTGAACAACAGGCATCGCGGTCATGGAACCAACGTTTTGATGAGATCATAAAAGAATATGATTTCATTCAAAATGAAGATGATCCTTGTGTATATAAGAAGGTTAGTGGGAGAGCACTGGCTTTTATTGGCCTTTATGTTGACGATGTATTGCTAATAGGCAATGACATTCCCATGCTAACGTCGGTGAAAACTTGGCTTTCATTGAAATTCTCCATGAAAGATCTGGGAGAAGCAGCCTTTATTCTGGGAATAAAGATCTACAGGGATAGATCTAGAAAACTGCTTGGACTCTCCCAGAGCACATACATTGACAAAGTGTTGAAGAGATTCAACATGGATCAGTCCAAGAAGGGACTGTTGCCAGTGTCACTTGGCGTCTATCTATCTAAGGACATGTGTCCTAAAACTCAAGATGAGAGACACAACATGAGTCGGATACCGTTCGCCTCGGCAGTCAGATTGATCATGTATGCCATGATATGTACACGACCTGATGTCTCACATGCTTTAAGCATGTGTAGTCGCTATCAGGCCGATCCAGGTGAAGGTCACTGGATTGCGGTTAAGAATATCCTAAAGTATCTTAGAAGAACTAAGGATGCTTTCTTAATCTATGGAGATGGAGAACTTGGGGTAACTGGTATACCGATGCAAGTTTCCAAACCGACAAAGATGATTGCAAGTCGCAATCCGGGTACATATTTTGTTTGAACAACAGAGCAGTGAACTGGAAATCTTCCAAGCAAGAGACTGTTACCGATTCAACAACTGAAGCGGAGTACATTGCTGTAGCTGAAGCAGCAAAGGAAGTAGTTTGGATCCAAAAATTCCTAATTGGATTAGGAGTAGTTCCGTTAGCAGCTGAGCCCGTTCCATTGTACAGTGACAACAATGGAGCTATAGCGCAGGCTAAGGAACCGCGGTCTCATCAACGATCCAAGCATGTTCTTCGACGTTTCCATCTGATTCGTGAGATCATACATCGTGGCGATGTGAATATCGAGAAGATCGCATCGGATGACAACATCGCAGATCCGCTAACGGAAGCTATTTTTCACCCAAAGTTTGAGCGACATGTACATAGTTCAGGTATTAGATGCTTGAGTGACTGGCTATAGGCCAAGTGGGAGATTGTTGGACAGTTATGACCCATAACGTCACTGTTTGTAAAAGACATTGTGTTTTGTACAAAATTAACTATGTAGTAATGAAATTGCCTTTTACCGTTTTGTAATTTATTTACTTTCATATATAAATGGTAAAAGTCCATATGATTAGTTCCGGATTGAGATATATGAGACAGTATCAATCCATAAAGTTTTTAATCATTAAATATCCATAGTCGTAGTATTGTCGAGATTGGACATCGATAATACGGAATAGACTAGTATTGCACTTGTGCGCGTTGTGAGGGCATAACTGCATAGTTCTCATATATTTAAGTATAGGATACTTATGCAAGTGCGATAGGAGGTTGTGTTTTACCGATGGTACGGAAAATAGCTTCGCTCTGGATAGACCCCACGGAATCCCATTGGTAGTATGTATATGTGTCTATGGGAGTCCGCTTCAGGGTAGGTGTATTTGGTCTTAACCTGAGACTTGCATCGCTAGTACTTATGTCAATCGGTAAACTTTAGTTTTGGTCGTCCAGGGCTTTAACAGGTTCTTTGTACGCCTCTTCTGGGTTTGTCGAGAATCGTAGTGTATTGGATGTGATGTCGAGACGAAAGTATCACTTCAGACATATGGAGATGATGATCACGCATGGATTCAGAACTAGTTCTCTATGGTGTTGCAACCATCGGGATAATATGACAAGGTCATGATTATCCGATCCAAAGAGACTAGTTGCTCGATATTCGATATGTGCTTCGTACGGGGCAGACACTATTCCAGCCCCAGGCCTTGCACGTGACATCTGATACTGGATCGCAATATAAAATACTACGATATACTACGTCTGATAAATATCGTATATTCCAGTAAGAATATTTCTGGAGAATTGGGTAGGCATGGCGCTTTGCTAGAAGCCAACCTTGTCTTGTAAATCGGTAAAAACGTAGTACCAGGTACGTACGTGTTCGGATAGTCCGACGACCGTATTTACTGCCAACATATCCAGGGATCTCTTGGGTCGCTTCCCGAAGATTCACCAATGACGTATGATTCAAGCTTAATTAATCTGGGATTAATTTCAGAGAGACTTTATCTTGGATAAAGTACTATTTGAAGAGAGAGAAAGATTAATTTGGAATTAATCATTAAAATAATATATTCGATATATTATTCGGAATTAGATTTCGACACGGAATTAAAATTAGATTTTAATTTGGGCAAACGAGTTAATTTAGAATTAATTCGTGAGCGACGTGAATAGTAATTTTGCTAGGCATAATTATTAATTAATTGGATTTAAATTACATCACGACGGAAGTTCGTTAATTCGGAATTAGGGAACCCGAGCCCGGAGTGTTTGCGGGCCCACTCACATTCGGAATCGAGTGGGCCCCCACATGTCACATCAACTATCACATCACTTGTCAATGCATTACCTTTTTGGTGATGAGTTTATGTGAGTTGTTGAAAGTATGAGATACACTCCAAAGTGAAAGATGGTGATAGACATTTGACTTTTTGATTTACCTACTTTAGTAAATCATTTTATTATTTTGTTTTTGAAATAAATATATAAGAATGATTAAGTCAAAAATTTATCTTCTTCTCTCCTCTCAATGGCCGAAACTGTGAAGGTTTTTAGGCTCTCCATTTCATCATTTTTCTTACAAAATTCTTGAAGAAAGTGTATGTTTGGAACATTAAATCACATATAAGGCTAGCACCTAAAAGGGATCATCAAGAGGTGATATGGAAACTAACTCAAGGAGCTTGGAGTCAAAGATCAAAGCTTGGAGCTCTTCTATTCCTCTTGGCAGAAACTTCACTGCATTGGAGGGAAAATTTTGTTGCTCAACGGATCCATAACCGATCGATGTAAGTGTGTTTCTGCCACTCTTCTTCATTATTCATTCATGTTTCATTGTTCATTTTGATCTTGGGACTATTCATAGAAACCAACAGTAAGATTTCACACCAACAATTTAGTGTACAACTCTAGTTATAACTTCTAAGTCATGACATTCTTAGATCAGTATGATCGTCACATTAATCTGTGGCATGTTGGTAGCACTCGAGAATCATTGAGGAATGATATAATACGGTGGATAAAAATGAGACGGGTATGTAATCAGTTTAAGTCTGTGATTTATAAGATCCCAAGTTTAAAGAGGATTCGAGGATGCATCATATTTAAGAGGGGAAGAATTTGTAACGACCGGTGGTCTCTACTATTGTTTACTGTAGTACAGTTATATCACGGGACGAGTGTTACGTAATATAAGATTATGTTCGAGCATATGTATTTTCATGGAACGACTTTATGGATTAACATTAAACTCTTTGAAATTTCGATGCGGAATTCTATGATTTTTCATTCCGAACATCCCATGGTATTTGGGCCGTAAATTTCTCATAAAAACTCTTATTTCTATGAGTTTATACTGCCAGAAATCTGAGATCGAGATCTACAACTTTTATGTTGAACAATTTTCCAAATTTGAACCAGAAATGGGTTAAAATACAAATAAAATTTTCAGATGAATAGTACATGATGGCATTCTAGTAAATTCTACAAGTTTCTACATTCTTCCTATTGTAAAGTGGCCAAGTATATAAAGGGGACTATTCATGTATCCCAAATAAAGAAAGAAAATAAAGAAAAACGTAGGAAGAAGAAGAAAGAAGAGAAATGAGAATAAAAAGAAAGGAAGAAAAATGAAGAGGAAGGAGAAGAATGAAGAAGAAGCAAGTGATAAGCATTCATTCACCAAACAAAGAAGAAAATGGACTACCTTGGAGGCTAGAAGAAGGAGGGAAACGAAGAGAAAGAAGGTAAGGAAACTTTAACCCAAATTTTGAAAATAAATGTTTTGATGATTTATGGGTTGATGGGCATTGTTGAGTTAAAATAATTGATGTTATAGGTTTTAGTTTTAGTAATAAGAAAATGATTAATTTTAGGAAATTCCCAATTTGTTAAGTTTTGGAAATGAGATTAATTAAAGATTATGAGTTGATATTAAGAATGATATTGATTATATTTTGGTGATTGGTTGAGGTTTTTGGCTTGTGTGGAGATATGATTTTTGTATTGAGCAAATTGAGTAGGAAAGCATGAAGTTAAGACCCGAATTTGGTCTTACGTCGTGACACAGGACGCCTTGCGTCACGACATGATTTGGGAATTTTCCCAGAAAGGCTTCTAATCTAGTTCGCGTCGCGACGCTGAAGGCTCCTACGTCACGATGCGCAAGGCAAAAGTTTGGGTATGCTTCTGGACAGTGCGCATCACGACGCGCCCTAATCTGCGTCGCGACGCAAGGTTAAAAATTTCCCCAAATCCATTTTTAGCCATTTCAGTTTCACCCGAACATGTTAGAGGCTACCCTATAAGTCTCATATCAGTTCGTACTTATACCTTCCATCAAGTCACAAGCATTATAAGCCTTTTAGTTATGGTATGTAGACGTGTTAGTAGTTTAGTTAAGTTCCAAAACTTATCTTTCGACTTGTAAGCTAATTGAGTTTTCGATTATAGAATACCTCAGGAACCACGAGTTTTTTCAGCGAAATAAAGAAAGGCTAGCGGAACTCCATACAGTGAGTGGACACTCTTCTTTTAAATTTAATTTTATTTTGTTATTTTTGTTTCAGACTTATATTTTTATGCCATAGGGCGTTAGATGATTTCCATTATAGTTATTTCATGCAAAGTTACGTTTGAGAAAAGAAATATTTTTCAGAAAATATTTTATACTGTTTTGAGATTTAAAGCATGATTTTTATGATTTTCGAGGCATGAGGGAAAACCACCTCAGTATGTAACTTACTACAATTTGGAATTGACGGACATCACATGTGCACATGTAGAGGACTGGGGGGACGGCGATACCTAACGTCCCTAGATCCTAGTTCATGACTAGAAGATGACAGATGCCCCTAGATCCTAGTTTCAGAGTTTGGAGGGTAGCATAGATCTGCACCCCTAGTTCTAGTTCTGTGGATTGGGGGACGACGATACGTAATGCCCCAAGACCACTAGTTTTAGGAACAAGAGTGGCATGCTTTGGGGGACGATGTTATGTAATGCCCCAAAGTCATGGTTTTACATTCCTGGCTCTAGTTAGGTGTATGGGGGGATGGCGATACGTAACACCATCATACATCCAGTTTTCAGATACAGATCTCTTTTCAGATATTAGATTTTCAGGAAAAGAGTTTCCAGATACCAGATTTCCAGAAATAATTTTCGTAGATCAGATTTAAGAAACGATTTTAGAAAGCAGATTTGAGAAAGAAGTTTTATAAAAGATATTTCAAGCGAAGTTTCAGAAAGAGAGCTTTCAAATAAGTTACTTCTGAAATTTCGATTTTAGAAATAATATTTTTATGTCAGTATTTCATATTTTCATCCACTCACTTTAGATCGTACAACGATCTAACCCCCCCACTCCTAGTTTTCTATTCTTGCAGGTATTCTCGGAGGACGAGCTCAGAGACGAATATTGATGTAATCACTAGGGTTTGGAGTCCACCAAATCAAGTTAGAGAGAGTGTGAATCCAGTCAGTTCAAGTAAAAGATATTGATGAGTGGAAAATATATCAATATTTACCACCTCTTTTACCTAATATTTTGTTTAGTTTCCCGGGTTTCATGAATGTTTTGATGTGATTTAGTTTTTCTTAAAAATAAAATAAAATCGGGACTTAATGGAATAATTCATGACGAAATATGGAACAAATAATGACAAAAACTGGACTTGACACATGGATTTTGGAGGTTGGAAACTTGAAATGGAGTTCTAACGAAGTACAATTTCGGAAATTTCAGCTTTAAGAAACTTTCGTATTTTGGCCATAACTTTTTACTCCGATATCATATTGAGGTGATTCAAGTTCCAGATTAAAGAAGATTCAAAGATCTACAATGTTATAGTTCGTAGGAAATTCGAATTCTGAAGTTTTCATGACCGAAATTGATGAAAATTCTGAAATTAAGTTATGTTTAATTACTAATGTCATTATCAAAAATATAAAAATTTGTCAAACTTCTACCAAACATGCAAGTATGTTTGGTGAAGTGTTTTGTGCCATATTTGGTGCCATGTTTGGTGTCATGTTTGGTGGAGAAATTGGTGAAAGCCTTTTCTTTGCCTATAAATACCAAGCCATTTAATTTGTAAATCTCATGCTTTCCTTAGGTTTTTGTAAGGAATTTAAGGATTGCATCTGTTTGTTTATTTTTTTGTAATTTAAATTATGTATTTTTATTTTCAATAATTGTAGTAGTTTCTTTTCTTTTCTTTTCTTTTATGTTTTGTAGTTAGATTTCCGCTGGGGGAAGGGTGAAGCATTTATTATTTTAGTTTAGATCAATCTCCCTTAATTATAATATGGAAATTATAATTAAATTAAAGGATTACCGCCTTAATGGATGGTTTTATTTATTTGACATAATGTGACACCGCCTATATGGCATGTCTTTATGTGACAGATGATTACCGCCTATATGGATGGTTTTGGAAAAATAATAACCCCGCCTTTATGGTCGGTTGGACTTAATTGAAAAATTGACTTAATCAGGATACCACATATATGGTCGGTTGTAATATCACTGATAATTTATATATTATAATAAGGGAGATTTCTAAATTAGAAATAGTAAAGGTGGATCCCCTATTCACATACTTAATAATTGATTTAATTATATATTGGGTAATTCTTTAGTTTATTTATTGAATCTTAAGCTTAATGCTTCTTGTTGCCTGATCACCAATAAGTTTGATGTGGTAAACTTAAAATGAACTTGGAAAATGAATTTTAGGTTTTAACCTTAGAGTCAATAGCCTATGATCTTCATTGATGATAGATAACCCTTTAATAGATTTCCTTACATGATAAGAAATATTTGTCGGGCGGGGTAGCCATAATTGGAACTTGAACTTAATAAATTCAGGTAACTTGGTTAACATAGGAATATGATTAATTAGGTTATTTTGGTGTTTGCATCTGACCATCGGAAGAGGCTTTTGCATATTTTCGTGTTCCAGGTTAGTAAACTAATTTATTACACATATATAAGAGAATAAATTCATCATTAGAATAATATTGTGTAGAATCACAACCCTAGATATTTGTGTCTTTTATTTATTTTCCTTAGTATTTTCTTTTATTTATTTATTCAGCAAATCCACATTCAACCAATCAATCAAACAATCATTCTCTTCTTCTATAATTAGATACATGTAAATAAATAGTATCAATAATTAATAACAACAATAGTAATTAAGTCCTCATGGGATTGATATTTTTATACTACTTGAACGATATGTGCGCTTGCATTATACGTGCGTGATCATGCCGGTCATGTTTTTGGCGCCGTTGTCGGGGACTTATTTTTCTTGATTTATCAATTTTAAAGCTATCTAATTTAGTTGTATCTAATTTTCTTTAGTTTTATTTGTAATTTTTTTTTTCAGGTGGTTGACATGGATCTTAGTTGGGTGATAAAAGAATTACGAGTTTTACGAGGTGAAGATACATCCCAACTAAGAGAACAATAGTTCGGTTTTCTGAGGCCTGTTGTACAACCCAACAATTATCACTGGATGTCAGAAACAAGTAATACTACATTTGCTCAATAGAATGCAATGGGGAGATGCGAGATATGTGATGGTAACCACCCGAGCATAAACCACTACTACAATTCAGGGTGGCAGAACTATCAAAGACCTTCATATAATGAACCTGCATATTTCCCTGACTCCTAATTTTCATCTTATCCACCATCAACCATCGATCTTCATCAAGAACCAGAACCATCAGAGGAAAATCAGTTAATTCACATGCTTAAAAATTGGCTCGAGGAACGGGAAGCTCAAATTGATGCACAATTTCAGAGTCAAGCAGAATCCATACAGAGAATGACAGATTAAATCTGACAATTAACAGAAAACATGAATTATATATCTCACGGAGCAGATGACACTGATGAAGCCTTCGAGTACCAAGCATTTCATGATGAAACTTTAGCAGAGGAGAAGGTTGAGCAGTATCAGGAATCTAAGGTATCAATTCAGGAACCAGAACCAGCAAAGTCTCGATTTGATTTTTATTATTCGGACTCTGACGAGGATGAAGAAGCAGAGCTGTTTGTGCCAACAAAAATTGAGGATGAAATTCTTTATCTTCAAAATGAAGATCTTGGAGTTTCCATTGCACAAATGTTTGAAGAATATCTACCTGAGCCAGTCATATCAACCACAGAGGATGAAAACCTAAAATCTGACATCTCTTTACATCCTCAGGTTGACACTTATGGAACATGCATTTCACAAATGACAGTTGAAGAGCTGAATGCAGAAATCTTAAAATAAATATGTGAAGAAAATGTGGAACAAGATGCAAGACAAATGGAGGAGTAAATGACTTACCATATTGAAGATCTCATACATTCAGGAAAAACATCACTATTTTGGGGAGTACAGATCAAAGACATCACCCAAAGGCTTGACAGAATAGAACTTCCATTCAAAGTCAAGCACCATATGAGACCTCCTGATTTTCTTTCCGGAATCATTAGAGCGACAAAGATAAAAAAAAGGTGGCGCAATCACTGAATTAGACAAAATTCTTTTTGCCACTTTACTGTTGGAAGAGACCCTTCAAAAGCAACGCTCATGGGATTGTCTTTAATCGGACATCCAAAACCACGTTGAAACCTCATTGACAGATGGATTTCTTCACGTCTGGCTGAAGATGAAAAATTTAGCGCTAGCAGGGAGGCAACCCATGCAATTTATTATAATTTATGTTTTCATATTTTGTGTATGCATGTTGTAGAGTTTTTAATTTTGTGTGATATTTTCAGGGAAAAGCATAAATGGAGTATTTAAGGCAAAGTAAGATAAGAGGAATGGTGTTTGGCAATCACAAAAATGAGAGCTAATTCATTAGTGATGACTGAGTAAGGAATGGATTCTTGAGACGCATCCTAATGAATTTATACAAAGCGAGTGGCGTATTGCGTACACAATTCTGTTACCTTAATAATTGCTTTGATTTTATTTTCTGTTGTAATTATCTTTATTTTCGCCGACAGGATCCAGACTTTTTGACCTTTCACGATTTATTTTATTGTTTAGCTAATAATCGTCCTTTGGAAGATACTAGGGCTATTATTACTCACCCTTTTCAGGTGCTATAAATTCAACTCATCATTGCACTTTTGAAGGCATCCAGATTTAAGAAAGAAATTCATAAAAAAAAATGAAAGCTACTTCAAGAAGACGAGTTGTAAATATTTGTGTGTTTTGCGATACTAATGCTGGTTCTAAACCAGAATTCGTAGCGGCAGCACAAGAATTGGGTCGAGTCATAGTTGAAAGGAATATGCACTTAGTATATGGTGGTGGCAATCTTGGACTAATGGGGATCATTTCAAAGGCCGTACAGGAAGGAGGCAGTCAAGTCTTGGGAATCATCCCAAAACCTTTGGCAGAGGCAAATCTTATAGGACCATCAAACGGAGAGGAACTTATTGTGCCAGGTATGTCCGAGCGACTGGTTGAAATGATTAACCGTGCTGATGCTTTTATTGCTTTGCCAGATGGCTTGGGCACGATGGAGGAAATCTTTACAGTACTATCTTGGGCGAATTTAAGCATACACCAGAAACCGATTGGACTGTTTAACACAGATGGATTTTATGACTTTCTTTGTTTTTTTCTTGATGATGCCCGGAGAAATGGTTTCGTGTCAAAACCTTTAAAAGAACTCCTCTTCACTGCCAGAACTGCTCAAGATTTAATTGACCAAATCTTAGCCTTTGAACCACAAATTGACCCTATCATTTCCAAGATAAAATGGTCCGATAATGATCGTCGTAAGAAGCGTCGGATAAATCTGGATCTTAACCTTTAATTTTAGATGTAGAATTTCAGCTAACCAGGTACTATCTTCTAAACTCTTCTTCTACTTTATAAGACATTGAGGACAATGTCTCATTTAGGTTTGGGGGAGGGGAATAATTGACTAGTATTTTGTTTTTATTTGATTTTTAGTCAAAAATTTTCGAAAAAATTAAAAAAAAAATTAAATTTTTTTATAAAAATAAAAAAAAAATTTATTGTTTTTGTGTTTTTAATTTGATTAATCAGGTGAAATTGGTGTGAGATAGCTGTGTAAGGAATTTCCACTTCTGAGACGTATCTTAACCTATTTCGTAGCAAGTTAATTTTTTTTATTTCCTTTTGAATTATTTAATTTGTGAATTATCCATAATACTAACTAAAATGGATCTTCATATGCTCAGTTGACAGGTATTATCAATATACATGGTAACATACGGACATGAGTTGTAATTGAAAAGTTTATAATATTCAGTGTTGTAGTTTAATTTGAGGAAACATCTAAAAAAACGATGGAAACAAAAAGAAACATCTGAAATCCGAGTAATTAAGTTCGTGGGGGTGTTTTAACACCTAGTGCCCTAAAGCCAACTGGTTTGGGAGTCATTGGCCCAAAGCTCGCTATATGGATCAAAGATGTTATAAAAATAAAAAAAAAAAACATCTGAAATCCGAGTTAAGTCCATATGGGTGTCTTAACACCTAGTGCACTAAAGCCAACTGGTTTGGGAGTCACTGGCCCAAAGCTCGTTACATGGATTGAAGATGTTGCTTTCTTTATTTTATGCAAAAAAAAATTAAAAAAAATCAAAAAAATATATCAAAAAATATTCCATTGCTAAAAAAGGTGTGAATTCTGATATAACTTTAGGACAAAAATATTACTCTATTTTCAACTACACTTATGAATATTATGGGTACAATGAGTTGATTAATATTTTGTTGGTTGTGTATATGGAGAATGGTAAAAATAATCGGAGAATTTACTTATTTGATAATTTAGAAAGAAAGAAAACAACTACTAACTTGGATAAGAAGTTTCACTTGTTTAATCACTAACTTGTTTATTCTCTTTTCTCTCGTCTTTTTGCTTTTGTGTGCATTAGATTGACGTTTGTGGGTATCGTCACTATAAGCCCTCACGAGACTACAACTCGTCCACTAGGGACACCTATGGGTTTAAAGGCTTGTTGCATACGGTAAATGCAACCGTGATCCCTACTAAAGTGGCTTAGTTTAACTTTAATTGTTTATTGTATTTTATTTTGTTGTTTTGCTCGAGGACTAGCAAAATATTAGGTTTGGGGGTGTGATGAGCGGAAAATATATTAATATTTACCACCCCTTTTACCTAATATTTTGTTTAGTTTCTTGGGTTTGATGAACATTTTGATGTGTTTTAGTTTATTTTACAGATAAAATAAAATCAGGACTTAATGGAATCATTCAAGACGAAATATGGAACAAATAATGACAAAAACTGGACTTGACATATGGATTTTGGAGGTTGGAAACTTGAAATGGCGTTCTAACGAAGTACAATTTCGGAAATTTCAACTTTGCGCTATTTTCATATCTTGGTCATAAATTTTTACTCTAATATCGGAATGAGGTTATTCAACTTCCAAATTAAAGAAGATTCAAATATCTACAACTTTAACGTTTGTAGGATTTTCAAATTCTGAAGTTTTCATGACCGAAATTGATGAAAAATCTGAAATTGTGTTATGTTTAATTACTAAAGTCATTATCAAAAATATAAAAATTTGTCAAACTTCTACCAAACATGCAAGCATGTTTGGTGGAGTGTTTTGTGCCATGCTTGGTGCCATGTTTGGTGGAGTGTTTGGTGGAGTGTTTTGTGGCATGTTTGATGGAGTGTTTTGTGGTGTGTTCGGTGGGGAATTGGTGGAAGCCTTTTTTTTTGCCTATAAATACCAAGCCATTTCATTTGTAAATATCATATTTTCCTTAGGTTTTTGTAAGGAATTTAAGTATTGCATCTTGTTTGTTTATTTTTTGTAATTTAAATTATGTATTTTTATTTTCAGTAATAGTAGTAGTTTATTTTCTTTTCTTTTCTTTTATGTTTTGTAGTTAGATTTCCGCTGAAGGAAGGGTGAAGCTTTGTATTATTTTAGTTTAGATCAATCTCCCTTAATTATAATATGGAAATTATAATTTAAATTAAAGGATTACTGCCTTAATGTCTGGTTTTATTTATTTGACATAATGTGACACCGTCTATATGGCCGGTTTTTATGTGACAGATGATTACCGCCTAAATGGCTGGTTTATGGAAAAATAATAACACCGCCTTTATGGTCGGTTGGACTTAATTGAAAAATTGACTTAATCAGGATACCGCCTATATGGTCGGTTTGTAATATCACTGATAATTTCTATATTATAATAAGGGAGATTTCTAAATTAGAAATAGTAAAGGTGGACCCCTAACCCCAATATTTTCTTTTTATTCTAGGGAAATGATGAAACATAATATTCACATACTTAATAATTGATTTAATTATATATTCAGTAATTCTTTAGTTTATTTATTGAATTTTAAGCTTAATGTTTCTTGTTGCCTGATCACCAATAAGATTGATGTGGTAAAATTAAAATGAACTTGGAAAAGGGATTTTAGGTTTTAGCCTTAGAGTCAATAGCCCACGATCTTCCTTGAGGATAGATAAATCTTTAATAGATTTCCTTACAGGATATGAATATACCTGTCGGGCGGGGGTGGCCATAATTTGAACTTGAACTTAATGAATTCAAGTAACTTGGTTAACATATGAATATGATTAATTGGGTTATTTGGGTGTTTGCATCTGACCATCGGAAGAGGCTTTTGCATATTTTCGTGTTCCAAGTTAGCAAATTAATTTATTACACATATATAAGAGAATCAATTCATCATTAGAATAATATTGTGTAGAATCACAACCCTAGATATTTGTGTCTTTTGTTTATTTTCCTTGGTATTTTCTTTTATTTATTTATTCAGTAAATCCACATTCAAACAATCATTCTCTTAGATAACTGTAAATAAATAGTATCAATAATTAATAAAAACAATAGGAATTAAGTCCTCGTGGGATCGATATTTTTATACTCCTTGAACGATATGTGCGCTTGCGTTATACATGTGTGATCACGCCGGTCAGATATGTATTAGTCTTTGTTTGTGATAGCCGTTGTAAAAGTAGATGTAATTGAGTACACAGTCATTAATGTTGAGTTTGTGAGTTATGTTATGAAGCTTGGGCTTTGGTCCCACACTTGAGATATTTAAATAAAAGAAAAGAGAGTATTAGTATATGTTTATGGTGTGAAATTCAGAGACTCAGGGGAATAGTACGACATATTCCCTACCGGTAGCATCTCCCAGATTGGGGATGTTACAGGGACAATCGTTTTACGTCTCTACATATGTCGACGTTTCTTGTTCTAGTATTCTATGTCTTGGTAGAGTCTATTACTCATATAAGATAGGTATGGGATAGACTCCTTCACGACAGCTTCTCTAACCGATATTACTGAGGGGTGAGAACCTGAGTAGTTCAGGGTTGTATCTATGTCGGGTTGCTTGGGGTAAGGGAACTAATCATCTCCGCTTACGACCTTCATTTGCTGCATGCTGGCCTAGATTTGAAGATCTATAATCTCTTCTCCCCTCTTGACGTCTCTGGTCTATCAGGACTCCCATGTCTAATTATGATTTCTTACATCTCTTATGCTTTTGACTATCCTTTCCTATTCGGAGAGCTTGCTATCTATACGAGGTATTCAAAGGCGATTGGTTTGGCTTGAAGGAACTTCCTAAGGAAGGAAGGAATATTATGAAAAGAAGGAGACCTTACATAGGTCTATTTGACACTCTTACTCTTACTCAGGTTTTCTATATTCTTGTTACTGCTATAAGTTCTAATGTTCTCTTGATCATCTATTTATCTATCTCTCCCACTAACTATCTCTGGTTGCTTGAACATCTATATATCATTCTTTACTTTTTCTTTCTAGTTTTCTCTTCCCACTCCTCGGAGTGAAATATCCCTAAAAACTTACTATCTTCATAACTTGGTTTGGTCATTTCGAAAATGAACCAGGGTAACTACGGAAAGATTTTCAAAGAATACAATTACTTCATAAGGAAGGATATTCGAATAGTTCAGGATATTTTTTTACTAATCTGTCTATAGAAATTTTAGGACGTACTCGAGGATCGGATATCAGAGAGGTAGTGCCTCGAATACTAGTACCTCAGGCATACTATTTATACAAGACCCCAACACTCTGCCCACTGTAGTCACTCACTCAATAGACCATGCTCTGATACCATCTCTGTAACATCCCTAATTCGGAGATGTACCGGTAAAGAATAGCCCGTCATATCCCTCTGAGCCTCTAACTCTTTAACAACTGCTAAACTCATTTCATATAAAAACTCATGCATGGGACCATTGCCCAACTCATCAAAATAAATGCATAACACCTTTCATACTAATTACTCATTTTTACTATATATTACAAGTCAGGCAGTGAAGATTTATAATGCAGTACATATGTAATCTTTACAGTATAACATATATGATACATGACATTTTCTTACCGAGCTTTATAGATCACACCCCAACAATTTGCTAGTTTTGCGGGTTTATAATAGACTTAAAGAGCTAGAAGATTCTAGAGGCATTTTGAAGACAACGGATCACCCCGATACAGTCAAGTTGGTCTTGAGTCGTTGTATTGTTCTGGGATGTGTTATGGGCTCCCACAGCCTTAGTTTTATTTATTTGTATCATATGTGTAATTTTAATCGTGCTGAGCACGTAGTTGTTTGTAGTTATCTGTCTAATGTCAAGCCTGAGGCCTATTTACATATGAGTTAAGATTTGTCAGGTCGGAGGCCTATTTGTATATGAGTTGAGATTTTTCAGGCCAAAGTCCTATTTACATATGAGTTGAGATTTGTCAGGCCAGAGGCCTTTTAGAATATGAGTTGAGAATGATTGTTTTTAGTGTAATATCAGAACACCTCGAGGTGCTGGACTTTGATCCATGTTTCATGATTTTTAGCAAAGGTCATACCGAACTTTTAGTAGCATCAGAGGCTTATAGAGATGATTTTTCATGTCTCCTGCCAGTAGAAACCTGACATTGGGTAGGATGTTACACTAAACCTCTTATAGTATACATACGGGTCGACAGATCCTATCTTAATAAACACTTGATTAATGAATGCATCGGTCCATACCCAACGATCATCTAGCGGTCAGACCATGAAATGCCTCTGACATATATGGCATCAAAGTGTGAAGGATCACACACAAAATCAATGCATTCTATAGTCAAAGGATCACATATGCTACTCCACTTGAGGAGATTCCTATTGATGGTGGTGTGTACTTCCAACTATTAGGAATCATCTGTAAGCCATTCAGTATTCGCTCCAACGAATACCCACATGTGTATACGAGCTTCTTTTTCTCATGGTACATTGGGTTAAAACATTGGAATTCCAATTCCAATATACAACATGTGCTAGTCTTATAGGTTATAGGAATTCAGCCGTATTTCAAAACCAACGACTATGAATATTTACTTTAAGAATAGTTTATAATAGTAATATTATCTCAATGTCGGATCACCTAGTATTCAATAATACTAAATGACTATTTTAAGGTCGATGTTATTGTCTGCATATTTGTATATCAATCTAATATACATTATGACATAATAATTACCACCAACAATGGTTGAAATGAAAATGTAGTTATTAATAAATAATAAAATATAATGTACAATACATTATTCAAATTGGCGCTCCAAGCACCAACTCCCACTTTCTTAGTGTCAATCCGGATGGTACCGAAGTCTCATCCCCTCTACATGTTTATCTAAAAACTTAGGAGGATGGTATGCTATATTGTCTTGTCCTTGAACCTTTAAGACCACTAGATCTTTTCATTCAATAATCTCTCTAATCACGCGATATTTCATTTTCACATGTTTAGACTTGGAATGCGCTCTCAGCTCCTGAGCCTGTGCAATGGTTCCGCTTTTATCACAGTACAGTGGAATTGAATCCTCAATATTAGGCACAATGTCAAGTTTTGTGAGAAATTTTCTGATCCTAACAGCTTCTTTAGCAGCTTCCGAAGCCGCTATAAATTTCATCTTAGTGGTGGAATCAACTATTGAGCCTTAGTTTGAACATCATCAACTAACTGCACCGCCATTAAGGGTAAATATGTATCTGAATGTAGACTTTCTATCATCCGGATCTCCCTGGAAGTTGGAGTTTTTACAACCCTTAAGTTGTAGCTCATCTTCTCAATATATTATAAAACTTATCCTTAGTACCCTTAAGATATTTCAAGATATGTTTCATGGCTATCCAATGATTATTACCCATATCAGATTGATATCGGTTAGTCACATGGACGTCAAAACTGATGTCAGGTCTTGTACATAGCATAACATACATAATACTTCCAATACAAGAAGTGTATGGAAAATTAGACATTCTAACTCCCTATTCTTCAGTCTGAGGTGTCATTTTCTTCGAAAGATGTATGGCATATCACAAATGTACATTAACTACCTTGTAGTTAGTAAAACCATACCATTCTAATATCTTATCTATGTAGGTGGATTACGACAATCCTATAAGCTTCCTTACTCTTTCTCGGTAGATCCGTATACCCAGTATATAGGAAGCTTCACCCATATCTTTCATGGAGAAGTTATTGCCGTTGGTATATATGTCCAAGAGCATAATATAATATATAAACGAGATTTTATTTTTAAGTAATAAACGATACAGTTATCCATTTATTAAAATGTTGATTTTAAAGTCGCATATTATAAATTATTATGTATGCATTTAGATACTAAATATACGTTCAGACTTAGTGTATAAGTATTATACACAAGAGGATTGAAGTATGAAATTAGAAATCTTAAATAGTCCATAGAGAGCAAACAAAGATGGGCATTTTGTTTGTGGTTTATCTACAACTGCGGTCCATTCCATATTGTATGACGATTTTGATCCGAGTTCGTTCATGTAGTGACATGAGAATGAAGACATCTTATATGATGCGATCATATAAGAGTCGAACATGACAGAAATAAATTTCTTTTAATATCCGTTAAATAATGAAATTCATATCAGTCTAATAAATGATCATATATGGGTAGATATGAATCCTGAGTGTACTAAGAACTCTTTCACGACCAATAAGTTGGTATTTTGGGGACATGGTTTGGTGTGTGGCTGGGAATGTTTTACATAGATATGGAATCCACTCCTTCTTATGCGAAGTAGATAAGTATCTTCCTTAAGGGTTGATTCAGTATTTGAATGGTCAGAGCTCTCAAGTCTTTCTATTGCGAATAAAAAAATTAATATTCATAATAGTTATGAATAAATCGTTTATTAAAGAATCAACGATACTTATGGCACAAAATAATTAGGGGGTATAACTGACATTATTACCCGAATCTAATTATGAGATACTTGTGGAGGGTTGATCTGTATGCAGTGATTATATCAGTGGACGCAGATGGGTTTCGATATAAAATATATTTGCGTAATGCGAGTGTAACTTTAGGTTTTTAGTAGAATAACCTAAAGTTAATAATTCAGAATATTTGACTAAAGAGTTTTAATTAATATTCTGGAATTATTGGATCTTGGAGCTACATGTCCATTTGGTCCTCGTGCTAACTCGATATACTATAGGAAATCATATCATAATTGGATAGTCCAATTATGAACTCACATGCATAATAATAGATTATGTTAAAATTATTAATGTGATTAATAATTGAAGTCACACTTGAAAACTATATTAAATGAGTTTAATACAAAGTTTTCTTTATTTAATGATTATGAGATAATCATATACATTTATATTTATATTTTGTAAATATTAAATTATATGATAATTTAATTATTATTTTGAATTAAAATGTGTATTAATATTTGATATAAATATATATTATTTCAAAATGAGTTACAAAATATGTATTAAGGTGGAGGTTTAATGTCTTCATTATGAAGACATTTAACAATGAATTTTGATATTATAAAATTTGAAAAGTTTGGCAAAAAATGTCCAAGAGTTTAGGGATATAATGGTAATTTCAAATACAATTATGTTAATCTAAACCCTACCATATAAAAGCAAAAGTTATTTTTCTTTTTGAACTAATCTCATTGTTGAAAAAATGCATAGCCACATTGTTCATCTTCTTTTCTTTCAAGTGTTGAAAGAAAGAAAAAATAATGTGATATTTTTCTCTAAGGAGTTTAGAGATTAAAGATTGTGAGTTAAGCCCACTTCAATTTATTTGTAACAAGAATAGTGCGGACGATCGAGTGGTGTTGACGAGACCATCTTCTCATTCTTTTTCAAGACTGATTCGAGGTTAGAAAACACTCATAACTGTTGCATAGGAATTAGAATAGTGAGTAGAATTTTATGGTATTATAACAGTGAATAGTAATTGAGAGTACTGTAGCTATAAATAGTAATCATGAGGACTATAGCAATGAACAGTAAAAGCGCAGTTGTAGTAGTGAATAGTGACCCATGAGCACTGTAACATGAATAGTAAAACTATTATTGTTTATAAAAAAATAACATAAAACAGTTGCTAAAGGAGCTGGACATATTTGGCAATAAGGAGGGAATAGCATAAAAAATTTTAAGGTCGATCCCAGTGCCTAACATGCTTCCGCCGTACGGGAAATCGTTTCCTACAATTGACATCATGAGAGAGGTTAAAAAGTATTCTAACTATTCTCTTTCATGTGATAATTATGGTTGGTTTATTTTTTATGTATGAGATGCATGAAAATAAAATTTTATATGTCATACGAGTAGACATAAAATAAATAAATTTTATGTGAAACAATTATTCATATGATGAATTTTTATTTATTGTAAAAAAAATACATTGGTCGTAAATTTTTATGGCTCTTATTTTTTATGTTATTTATTTTGTTGAATGTAAGGCCATAAGACCATTTTACAAGTGTTGTAAAATTATTTCTTTATGTAATTTTATATTGTATTCATATTTAATGTAAATGGTTGAACTATCGCAATCAACAAAATAATAAGGGGATTTTTCACGTCAGTCATTCCATGGAGCAAGAGTTGAAGACCAATGGATGCCTTGATGATTTTGTACTAATTAGATTAGTTTAGAAAAAATCAGAGTCTGGTCAATGCATTAGTTTTGTTATATTAAGTTTTAATTCAAATTGTTTTAATAACATGTCATATAGCATATGATGCCTACTCATACAGTATAACATGTCATGACATTATATGCATGTTTAATTAATCAAAGCATAAAAGTTATGTAAATTTAAATAGTTTAAATTTGGATTAATGTATGCAAATAAATTAAATACTTTAATTAAAATAAATTTATAATTTGGTAATTCGGGAAAAAAATAATTAATAGGAGACTAGTTATTTATTTTGGTATATAGGATGGAAACCCGAATATAAATCCATAGCTGATTCCGAATGGACGGTTGACCGGCGTAATCACACGCGTATAACACAAGCGCACGTATCGTTCAAGTAGTATAAAAAGTATCGATCCCATGAGGACTTAATACCTAAGCTATTAATTTATGAAGCCAAATTATTACAAGTATCTAATGGATTGGTTATTTGATTGGATGGTGACTTTAAACTTAAAATAAGTAGATAAAATTGCACGAAAGTAAATTGATGAAAATTCAATATTATGAAACTATCTAGGGTTGTGAATCCTTCCAATATCTTTAAAATATGAAGTGGTTAACTTACGTTTGTGAAATATATTGTTTATTAACCTGGAACATGAAAATATGTAAAAGCCTCTTCTGATGGTCAAATACAAATATCAAGTATAACTCAATTAATCATATTCCGATGTCAACCAAGTTACCTGAATTCATTAAGATTAAGTTCCAATTATGGCTACCCCCGTCCGACAGGTATATTCCTATCATGTAAGGAAATCTATTAAGGGGTTATCTATCCTCAAGGAAGATCGTGGGTTATTGAGTCTAAGGTTTAAACCTAAAATTCATTTTCCAAGTTTATTTTAAGTTTACCAGATCAATCTTATTAATGGCCAGTTAACAAGATGCATTAAGACTAAGACTCAATAAATAAACCTTTATATTACCCAAACTGTAAAATAACCGCTTATAAACCAGTGATATTGGAAATCATCACAACCCCATATAACGGGCTTAGTTACAAAACATATCTAAGGCTAGTAAAAGCTTAAATAAAATAAAAGACATAAAGTAAAAGTTGAAAATTAAAAACGTAAATAAAACAATAAAGAAAATGCTGGGGGTTAGAGGATCCACTTTTAATATTTCAAAATTAGAAATCTCTCTTATTATCAATGTTTACCGATTAATTAATTATATTTAACCAGACCATAAAGGCGGTAATTCCATTTGTCTCAATTAAATCCAACCGACCATATAGGTGGTAACAATGTTATTACCTAAACCGACCATATATGTGGAAACTAAGTCTGAAATGTAAAATCGACCATATAGGCGGTAAATAAGGTTTTCACCTAAACCTACCAAATAGACGGTAACTAATTAATCCAAATTTTAATTAAAATAATGGAGATTAATCTAATTTATTATATTAAAAATCTCACCTTTTCACCATAGCAGAATGAGATTACCTGCTCATGCTGTAAATGAAAACACACAAAATTTTATTAATTAAATAAAAAGAAAATACAATAAAACTTAAATAAATACACAAGACACTTTCCTTTAGGTTTTCATGGAGAAATTCCTCCGAAGAAAGCATGAAAAATTTACAAAGTTTAGCTTGGTATTTATAGGCAAATCTAAAGGCTTCCGCCAATTTCTCCACCAATTGCTCCACCAAACATGGCACAAAACATGGCATCAAACATGGCACCAAATCCTCCACAAAAAATGCAAGTATGTTTGGTGGAAGTTTGACAATTTTTATTTTTTTATTTATTTTTATTTTGAAAATGAATTAAATAATTACACATAACATATGTCCAAATGTTTTATCAAATTCGGTCATGGAACCTTCAAAAAACGAAATCATTATGAACATCAAAGTTGTAGATCTTTGAGTCTTCTTTAATCTGGAACTTGAATCACCTCAATCCGATATCGGACTTAATGACTCGGATCTCAGACTTTATTTTACAACATCTTTGATCCATGTAACGATTTTTGGGCTAGTGACTCCCAAGCCAGTTGGCTTTGGGGCACTAGGTGTTAAAACACCCATACAGACTTAATGACTCGGATCTCAGATGAATTTTTTTTTATATACACACATTTTATTTTTATATATTTCATTACTTTTTAGATGTTTCCTCCAATTAAACTAGAGCACTGAATATTACAAACTTTTCAAATACATCTCATGGTTGTATGTTACCATGCATGTTGATAATACCTGTTAATTGAACATATGAAAATCCAATTTAGTCAGTATTATGGAGAATTCATAAATTAAATAATTCAAAAGGAAATAAACAAAAAGTAACTTGTTACGGAATAAGTTGAGATACGTCTCAGAAGTGAAAATTCCTTACACAACTATCTCACACCAATTTCACTTGATTAATCAAATTAAAAACACAAAAACAAAATATTTTTTTAATACATTTTTAATTTTTTTAATTTTTTTTGAATTTTTGAAAATTTTTGACTAAAAATAACACAATAAAAATAAGATACTAGTCAACTATTCCCTTCCCCCAAACCTACATGAGACATTGTCCCCAATGTCTTAAAAAATAGAAGATGAGTTTAGAAGATAGTATCTGGTTAGCTGAAATTCTACATCTAAAAATATCAATTAAAGGTTAAGATCCAAATTTATCCAATGCTTTTTACCACGATCGTTATCAGACCAGTTTATCTTGGAAAACATAGGGTCAATTTGTGGTTCAAAGGCTAAGATTTGGTCAAATAAATCTGGGGTAGTTCTGACAGTAAAGAGGAGTTCTTTTACAGGTTTTGACACGAACCTATTTCTTCGGGCATCATCAAGAAATACATAAAGAAAATCATAAAATCCCTCAGCTTTGAACAGTCCAATCGGTTTCTAGTGTATGTTCAAGTTCGCCCTAGATAACACCGTAAAAATTTCCTCCATCGTGCCAAATCCACCTGGCAAAGCAATAAAAGCATCAGTACGATTAATCATTTCTACCAGTCGTTCAGACATACGTGGCACGATCAGCTCTTCTCCGTTTGATGGTCCAATAAGATTAGCCTCCGCCAAAGGTTTTGGGATGATTCCCAAGACTTGACTGCCTCATTCATGTACAGCCCTTGAAACGATCCCCATTAGTCCAAGATTGCCACCGTCATATACTAGGTGCATATTCCTTTCAGCTATGACTTGACCTAATTCATGTTCTGCCTCAACGAACCCTGGTTTAGAACCAACACTAGTACCGCAGAACACACAGATATTTACAACTCGTCTTCTTGAAGTGGCTTCCATTTTACTCTGGATGTCTTCAAGAGTACAATGATGAGTTGAATTTATAACACCTGAAAAAGGGTGAGTAATAATAGCACTAGTACCTACCAAATGATAATTATTAGTGAAAAAATAAAATATATCGTGAAAGTCAAAATGTCTGGGTCCTGTTGGAGAAAATAAAAAAACAAGTCACAATTATTAGTTAAAGACAAAGAAAATAATATTTACAGAAGGTAATAGCTTGAATGACGTCTATGCATCAGAGACAAGCTTCCCATCCAATTTTCTTATAAATTGGCAAACATGGTCTTTTAAAGTTAGATTCCCGAGACTATATTGTTGTCTTTCTTGTCGGAATTATGTATATAACATGTAAATTTCATGATGCACATATCCACTAGAATGTGTCTCAAGAGTCTTAGATATGTCATCAAAAGACTCCTTACTCAAGCCATCCCTAATGAATTTAATCTTATCTTCACGGTTATCAGATACCATTCCTAAAGAACAACAACGAGTATTACATGTCATGCGAGCACATTTATAACAAACACTCATTCTTTTACCTCTTCTCTTTTTAGCATAGGTGCTTATTCCTAAACCAGGTAGATGTGAAATAAAAGAGTTAGAAGACTCGCCTGCCAATCGGACCCGTGCTTCAATAATCTAATGAATGTCATTAGGAATACCTTTGATCATCAGAAGTCTCATCCGTTCCAAGTGAGCTTTGTAAACTTTCATCATGTGAAGATTTGCGAGAACGTCTTCCATCCTGAAATGTGACTTTACCTACACAAATTAAACACACCAAATTTGAATATATACACAAATTGCATCGGTTGCCTCCCAGCTAGCGCTAAGTTTAACGTCGTCAGCTAGACATGACTACCTGAACGTTAGGCTGGATCTGAAAGTGTGACACTTTCTTTTTGTCGCTCAATTGATTCTCCCTAGTAGTGCTTGACACGCTGGCTGTTAACTTTGAATGTTTTGTTGGACTTGGGTTGTATATCTCAACAACTCTGTATGGTAAAACCTGAGTAATCACAAATGGACCTGACCATTTTGATTTCAGCTTTCTAGGGAAAAGTTTCAACCGTGAATCGTATAACAACACCTGCTGCCCTGGCTCCAGTTTTATTGCACTATTTTTTTATCATGGCATTTCTTCATCTTTTCTTTGTATATTCTGGCATTCTCATAAGCTTGTAGGCGAAATTCCTCCAATTCGTTGAGTTGGTGGAGACTTTTTTCTCCTACAGCTTGTGGATAAAGATTCAACTTCTTCAGTGCCCAGTACGCCTTGTGTTCAAGCTCAACTGGAAGATGGCACACTTTCCCAAACACCATTCGATATTGGGACATACCAATGGGTGTCTTGTAAGCTGTCTGGTACGCCCATAGTGCATCATCCAGTTTTTCAGACCAGTCTTTCCACATTGATTAAATGGTTCTTTCCAAAATTCTTTTGATTTCCCTTTTTGAAACTTCAACATGTCCATTTGATTGTGGATGGTAAGCAGTTGCAACTTTATTAGTAACTCCACATTTGGATAGGAGTGAATCGAAGTATCTGTTGCAGAAATGTGTGCCATCATCACTGATAATGACCCGAGGTGTTCCAAATTGAGTGAAAATATTCTTTTTAAGGAATTTTATCACCACTTTAGAATCATTTGATGGCAGTGTTATTGCTTCAACCCATTTGGAGACGATTCTACTGCAACTAGTATTTACAGGTTTCCGAATGAAGGAATAAAGGGTCTCATTAAATCAAACCCCCACACATCGAATATCTCCACTTCCAGAATGTTTTGCAAAGGTCTTTCATTTCTCCTCGAAATATTCCCCGTTCTTTGGCACCTGTCACATTGAAGAGCAAAAAGATAAGCATCTTTATACAGAGTCGGTCAGAATAAAACTAATTGTAGGAATTTGGCTGCAGTTTTATTTCCGCTGAAGTGTCCGTCGTATGGTGATGAATGACAATGTTGCAGGAAACTATTGACCTTCTCCTGTGGAATACAACGTCTCAATAATTGATCAGCACAGCGTTTGAACAGGTATGGCTCATCCCAGACATAGTGCTTGACTTCTTTGAAGAATTTCTTCTGTTACTGAGTTGTCTATTCCAACAGCCATTTTCCTGATACTATGTAGTTGACATAGTCAGCATACTAAGGGACATCATACTATTTCATGGCAAATAATTGTTCATCTGGAAAAGTTTCTTTGATTTTCAGTTCATTGCTAGCTGTTTCTCCATTCTCGAGCCTCGATAAGTGATCTGGCACTTGGTTTTCTGTCCATTTTCTGTCTCAGATTTCCACGTCAAATTCTTATAGTAGAAGTATCCAACGGATCAATCTGGGTTTGGCATCTTTCTTCGCGATCAAGTACTTAACTACTGAATGATCTGTGAAGAGCGAAATTTATCAAAAGCAAACACAACTGTGAGCAACACCTTTTCAGTGGTTGTGTAGTTGAGTTGAGCTTCATTCAGAGTTCTGCTGGAGTATTAAATGATATGGAAGATTTTTGCTTTGCGTTGTCCCAAAACTGCACCTACAGTAAAATCACTAGCATCACACATCACTTCAAATGGAAGAGTCCAGTCTGATGCTACTATGATGGGAGTAGAGACCAGCTTCTGTTTCAGGATCTCAAAAGCTTCATGGAATTCTTTGGTGAAGTTGAAAGGTACATCTTTCTCCAGAAGATTGCACATAGGTTTAGCAATCTTGGAAAAATGTTTGATAAATCTCCTGTAAAAGCCTGCATGTCCGAGAAAGCTCCGAATCCCTTTGACAGATGTTGGTGAAGGTAATTTTTCAATTGTCTCGATCTTTGGTTTATTTACCTCGATTCTCTTTTGTGAGATCCGATATCCCAAGACGATGCCTTTCTACACTATGAAGTGGCATTTCTCTCAGTTGAGTACCAGGTTAGTATCTTCGTACCTTTGTAACACTTGTTCCAGATTTTGCAAGCAGTGATCGAAAGAGTCTCCAAACACAGAGAAATCATCCATGAAAACCTCAATACTTTGTTCCAGCATGTCTGAGAAGATGGCCATCATGCAATGTTGAAATGTAGCACGAGTATTACATAGTCCAAATGGCATCTTGCGGAAAGCAAAAGTATCATACGGACATGTAAAAATGGTTTTCTCCTGATCTTCTGGGGTGATGGCAATCTGATTGTACCCCAAGTATCCATCTAGAAAATAATAAAACTCATGTCCCGCCAGTCTGTCTAACATCTGGTCAATGAATGGTAACGGGAAATGATATTTCCTTGTTGATTTGTTCAGCTTTCGGTAGTCTATGCATACACTCCATCCAGTCACCGTTCTTGTTGGAATCAACTTGTTCTTTTCATTAGTGACTACAGTAATTCCTCCTTTCTTCGGCACACACTGCATAAGACTCACCTAAGTGCTGTCAGAGATGGGGTAGATGATGCTAGCATCTAACCATTTTATAATTTCTTTCTTCACGACCTCCTTCATGATTTGATTTAGTCTTAATTGATGCTCCACTGTTTGTACTCGTCATTAATCATAATTTTGTGCATGCAAAATGATTGACTAATGCCTCGAATGTCTGCTATAGTCGAGCCAGTGCCTTTCTTGTGTTCTCGTAACACTCTCAATAACTTTTCTTCCAACTCCAATGTTAGCGATGAAGAAATAATCACAGGTAATTCAGAATAATTTCTTAAGAATGCATACCTGAGATAGATCGGAAGTAGCTTTAGCTCCAACTGTGGTGGTTCTTCAATCGAATGTTTGATTGGCTCATTTTTTGGTAGTTCCAGACTTTCCATTTGTGGTGTCGTTTTGAAGCGAAATGGTTTGTCAAGGTAATTGATACATTCTAGGATTTCAGCATCTAGCTCGCTGTCAGTCATATTGGTGATGCTAGCTTCAAGTTTATCCGTGGAAATTGTATCAGTATCCTGAATGATACTATCAACAACATCAATTCTGAAGCATTCCTCCTTTTCATCACTCGGGAATTTCATGGCTTTAAAAACATTGAAGGTAATTTCTTAATCCTGCACTTTCATGGTTAGTTCTCCTTTTTGCACATCAATAACAGTTCGACCTGTAGCCAAGAATGGTCTCCTGAGGATGATAGGTACATCTTTATCTTCCTCCATGTCAAGGATAATGAAATCTGCTGGGAGAATGAGTTTGTCGACTTTGACCAGCACATCTTCAACTACTCCTCTCGAAAATACGAGCGTTCTATCAGAAAGTTGCAGAGAGACTAAGGTGGGCATTGCTTCTCCAATTTTTAGTTTCCTGTAAATATAAAAGGCATCAAATTAACACTTGCACTAAATCACATAAAGCCTTACAGATATAATGTTCTCCAATGGTGCATGGACAGTAAAACTGCCAGTATCTTTCAACTTTGGGGGAAGTTTCCTCTGAATGATGGCGCTACATTCTTCTATTAATGCTACTGTCTCGTAATCTCCCAATCTCCACTTCCATGAAAGAATATGTTTCATGAATTTGACATAGTTGTGCATTTCTTCCAACGCTTCTGCAAATGGAATGTTGATGTGCAGCTTTTTAAAGACCTCAAAGAATCGAGCAAACTGCTTGTCCAGTTTTTTTTTCTGGAGACGCTGTGGAAAATGTGGAGGTGGAGTGAATTTTTCTTGATCTTTTTCCTCCATCTGTGGAACTGCTTCTTTTTGAACTTCTTCAATGGATGCCTTGATTCCAACATCTTTGTTGATTTCAGTACCGCTTTTCAAAGTAATGGCTTGACATTGCTCATTCCATGTGTTCCTTGGATTTGGTTCTGTGTTGCTAGGAAGCTTACCTGGCGGTCTGTAACTCTGAGTATTGGCCAGTTGTCCAATTTGATTTTTCAGTTCTTTTATAGATGCTGATTGGCTCTAAAACATAGCATCATATTTTTTTAACTGAGCTAGCACTTATGCTATTCCTGGTTCTTTTTCATGCTCCTGACTTTTGTTCTGCTGTTGGAATCCAGGTGGTGGATAGTTCTTTTGTCCTGAATTGTCACTCCATGCGAAATTGGGATGATTCCTCCACCTTGGGTTATAGGTGTTGGAATATGGATTGTTCTCCTGTCTGTTGAAATTGTTGATATAATTCACTGTCTCTTCATTTTGGTTTGGCTCTGTTGTTCCTCCATATGGTGAACTTGTGGGTCCAACATTGCCTTGCATGGTAAGAGTCACAATGAATTTACATATCTGATCCAGCTTGGCATTCACTGCTGTGTTGGCTCCAACTTCATAAATTCCAGCAATTCTTTGGATCATGCTCCTTTCTGTTGGCCATAAAGAATTTTTGTTGCCATTTCTTCAATTAAGTCCCAGGCTTGATCTTCTCCTTTTGCCATTAAAGCTCCTCCAGCAGCAGCATCAATTGTGATTCTCATCAGTCTAGAAAGTCCATTATAGAAAGTTTGGACTTGTAGCCACTTTGCAATCAATCCTTGTACCATTCCCAAGCTTCACAGAGGTATTCTGAATCATGTTGCATAAAGGATGTGATGTCATTCCTCAACTTTGTAGTTCTGGCTGGTGGAAAGTATTTGGCATGGAATTTGGTGGCTAGAGTGTTCCAACTTGTGATGGAACCTGCTGGTAGTGAATGTAGCCAAGCATTTGCTCTATCATCCAAAGAATATGGGAAAATATGCAGTCTCATTGCTTCTTCTGCCTCTCGGTTGTAATTGAAAGTGTCGCAAACTTCCAGGAAGTTGCTGATGTGGGAATTAGGATCTTCAGTTGCATCCCCCCAAACTGAACTGATTGTTGTATCATCTGGATGCATGTTTCAATGTCACACGTATTTTCTGGTAAGGGAGGAAGTACAATGCATGAAATTAAGTCGTCAACCACCAGAATAGTTATGTCTTGATAAGATTTGGTGGTGCAACCTCCAAAGGTTCATGTTCCATGTTGATCAATGCTTATTGACCTTCTCGTCTTTCCCTTCTCAACTGTCTGATTGTTCTTTCAATTTTTGGGTCAAGCGGATGAATTTCAAAGCTTCTGGTTCTTCTTATGTAGTGTTTGAGAACCTGAAACACAAGAAAAAAAAATAAGTAAAAATAAATTAGACATAAGTAACGTATTTAACCCCAAAACTAATAGTGAAAGATAAATAAGTCCCCGGCAACGGCTCCAAAAACTTGACCGGCGTAATCACACACGTATAACGCAAGCGCACGTATATTCAAGTAGTATAAAAAGTATCGATCCCATGAGGACTTAATACCTAAGCTATTAATTTATGAAGTAAATTATTACAAGTATCTAATGGATTGATTGTTTGATTGGATGATGACTTTAAACTTAAAACAAGTAGATAAAATTGCACGAAAGTAAATTGATGAAAATTCAATATTATGAAACTATCCAGGGTTGTGAATCCTTCCAATATATTTAAAAGATGAAGTGGTTATCTTACGTTTGTGCAATATATTGGTTTATTAACTTGTAACACGAAAATATGTAAAACCCTCTTCTAATGGTCAGAAAAAAATATCCATTATAACCCAATTAATCATATTCATATGTCAACCAAGTTACCTGAATTCATTAAGATTAAGTTCCAATTATGGCTACCCCCGTCCGACAGGTATATTCCTATCCTGTAAGGAAATCTATTAAAGGGTTATCTATCCTCAAGGAAGATCGTGGGTTATTGAGTCTAAGGTTTAAACCTAAAATTCCTTTTCCAAGTTTATTTTAAGTTTACCAGATCAATCTTATTAATGGCCAGTTAACAAGAATCATTAAGACTAAGACTCAATAAATAAACCTTTATATTACCCAAACTGTAAAATAACCCCTTATAAACCAGTGATATTGGAAATCATCACAACCCCATATAACGGGCTTAGTTACAACACATATCTAAAGCTAGTAAAATCTTAAATAAAATAAAAGACAAAGTAAAAGCTGGAAATTAAAAACGTAAATAAAACAATAAAGAAAATACTGGGGTTAGAGGATCCACTTTTAATATTTCAAAATAAGAAATCTCCCTTATTGTCAATATTTACAGATTAATTAATTATATTTAACCAGACCATAAAAGCGGTAATTCTATTTATCTCAATTAAATCCAACCGACCATATAGGCGGTAACAAGGTTATTACCTAAACTGACCATATAGGCGGAAACTACGTCTGAAATATAAAACCGACCATATAGGCGGTATATAAGGTTGTTACCTAAACTGACCATATAGGCGGTAACTAATTAATCCAAATTTTAATTAAAATAATGGAGATTAATCTAATTTATTATATTAAATGTCTCGCCTTTTCACTCTATCAGAATGAGATTACCTGCTCATGTTGTAAATGAAAACACACAAAATTTTATTAATTAAATAAAAAGAAAATACAAGAAAACTTCAATAAATACACAAGACACTTTCCTTTAGGTTTTCATGGAGAAATTCCTCCCAAGAAACGTGAAAAATTTACAAAGTTTAGCTTGGTATTTATAGGCAAATCTAAAGGCTTCCACCAATTTCTCCACCAATTGCTCCACCAAACATGGCATCAAACATGGTACCAAACATGGCACCAAATCCTCCACCAAAAATGCAAGCATGTTTGGTGGAAGTTTGACAATTTTTATTTTTATTTTTTTTTATTTTATTATTTATTTTTATTCTGAAAATGACTTAAATAATTACACATAACATACTTCTGAATGTTTTATCATTTCCGATCATGGTACCTTCAGAATTCGAAATTATTATAAACTTCCAAGTTGTAGATCTTTGAGTCTTCTTTAATCTGGAACTTGAATCACCTTAATCTGATATCGAAGTAAAAAGTTATGGTCAAAATACGACAATTTGCGCAAAGTTGGAATTTCCGAAATTGTACTTCGTTAGAAAACAATTTCAAGTTTCCAATCTCCAAAATCAAAATTCCAAGTCCTGTTTTTACCCTTATTTGTTCCATATTTCATCCTAAATGATTCCATTGAGTCCCAATTTTATTTTATCTGCAAAATAAACTAAAACACATCAAAACGTTCATAAAATTCGAGAAACTACACAAAATATTAAGTAAAAGGGGCGGTAAATAATGATATATTTTCCGCTCATCAACGATAGTGTGGTTTGCACTCGGGATACAATTCCACGTATCAAAGAAAAATAACATAAGTCTCATGTATTTTAATTAAATAATTTAATTAAATAATTGGTAACATCTGAATTCAAAATTTTGAACTTTAAATAATGAACTAAAATTTTAAGATTTAAAATTGAAATATCTCATTAAAAGGAATGCTAAATTAAATTATTTAATTAAGTTATATTAGTTGAGACTAATAAAATTTTTGGATAAAATTTTAAGTGTTAAAATTTAGAGATGTCGCTAATAATCCGCTAGTGTTAATTAGGTTATGTTTTTAGCCGCGTATATTCTAAGCAATTAGATACTAGTGTAATAGAAACCTTAAATTTTAAAATATTGAGTGGGGGAGGGATATTTGACAATATATCACGCGATCTCTATTGTTGGTTCGATAACGTGAGATTCAAAAGGCGCTTCGAGACGACTTTATTTTCGTCCCCTTATTAGTAGTGTCCATTTTAGATCAATATAAAGATCAGATTCCGAAGGAATTCTATATGTATCTGGTGAACTGACCTACCCTACGCACTTCACTAGTTAAGTCCAAGAGTTTCGAAACAACGAGTTACACTTATAAATGAATGATTAAATGTTAACCAAAATTCCTTGATCAAATCAACAGTGGTTGATTAATATAGGAGTAAGAGTTATTCTCGCTTATATTATTCAATTGAGATTGGCTTGATCTAGCATTCAAATATTTGACATACCTTACATCAGTGCTTATTTGTGGAATGTTAGGTTTTTATGACATAGTAATAATTTTTAGGTTTCTAATTCATTTTACATGGTCCATTCATCATGTTTAATTTTATGGCAAAATGCTTGTGATGATTTTAATATACGATAAATGAAAATTTAAATGCATGTTTGTTAGCTATAATTTTCAGCCATTTTTCTCAAATTATTTCCTTACTTGCTAACGATAAAATTACGAGAGAAAGTTATGTTAAATGAAAAGTAACAAGAATGATGTCCTGGTCTTTTGAAGACCTTAATTCTTTCCTGAAGAAGAAGTGTCATTCAGAGCCAAGCTTTATATGATACTCACCGAAGGTGTGTATGACCATTAAGAAGACCCACTGCTACTTGTTAGCAGAGATGTCTGATGTTCTTGCTACAAAACATGAACCAATGGCTACAACATCTATGATTATGAAGTCATTGTAAGACATGTTCGAGTACCATTCGGAACGATAACACCATGAGGCCTTGGTCGTAGTGATGACCACAAAGTTGAAGGAATAGACATCCATCTGAGATAACACCTTGAGGATGATGACCTACTTCAATACAGCCTCTCTATAGCCAGTTCTCATGATCATGGGGTCTCTTTCGAAGATTTATGTAACATCCCCGATATGGTAGATACTACCGGCAGGGAATAGGCCGTACTATTTCCCTAAACCTCTGTACTCCTAACTAAAAACTACATTATTACTCTTTTCTCTAATTAGATATCATATGTGTGGGACCATAGCCCAAGCTCAAGAACTTATCATACAAACTCAACATCTGTAACTGTAAACTTAATAACACACTTTTACAATGAATATCTCAAAATCAAAGAATAAAACATAACTTTTACTTGACCTTGACCTTGACCTTGACCTTGACTGGACTGCCACTCTTTCTAACTTGAACTGATGGACTCCATACCCTAGTGACTGCATCAGTATCCGTCCTCCCAAGCTCATCCTCTAAAAATACATGCAAAATAAGGAAATTGGGAGTGAGGGTTAGACCGTTGTAAGATCTAAGTGAGTGGATGAAAAATGAAATATTGTTATATAAATATTTGGATTCTAAACCAAAATTCAAAGATAGCTTTATACGAAAACACTTTTTCAGAAAAACCTTGTCTGAAATCTCTTTTATCTTTTTGAAATCTACTTCTGAAAGTCTAGTTCTGTAAACTTGTTTCTGAAAGATCTATTCTGAAATCTATTTTTGAAGTGTTTATTTTCTGAAAACTGTTTCTAAGATCTTATCTCTAAAAATTATTTTCTGAAAACCTGATATTTAAAAACTGATTTTTCTCTGAAAAAATTGACGTATGAGGGCGTTACGTATCGCCGTCACCCCATACGCCTAGTTAAAGCCATAAGTGTAAATCCATGACTTTGGGGCGTTACGTATCGCCATCCCCCAAAGCATGCCACTGCTGTCCCTGAAACTAGTTTTCTTGGGGCATTATGTATCGTCGTCCCCCAAGCCACTGAACTAGAACTGAGGGTGCAGATCTATGCTACCCTCCAAGCTCTGAATATAAGATCTAAGGGCATTTGTCATCCCTTGTCCTGAACTAAGAGTTGCGGGCGTTACGTATCGCCGTACCCCCAGTCCTCTAAATATACACATGTGCTATCCGTCAATTCCATAACTGAATGATACTGAGGTGGATTTTTCCCCCATGGCTCGAAAAAACATAAATCTCATGTCTTGAAAGCATTTCTTTTCTCAATCATTTCTCAAAACATGCTAAGTAAAATATAACTCATAATAAAATTGGCTAACGCCCTAAAAGCGAAAAATAAGTCTAATATGAATAACAACATAAATAAGTCAGATATCAACTTAAAAGAAAATATCCACTCACATATTTCGGAACCTGGCTGGCACTGTTTCTTTAGTCGATGAACTTAAGATTCCTACTGATGATCTATAATCGGTAAACTTGGTTATATTATAAGTCGTGAAAATGCTTCGAGATTATGCTAAGTTTTTGCATTCAAACACTTACTATCATTTCAAAGTGTATCATACTAATATCATGAAGCACTATATGAGTATAAACTGATACGAGACCTTTAGGGTGGCATCTACCATATTCGGGTGGAACTGAAATAATTTAGAATCGATTTGGGTAAATTTTTTATCACGCGCCGCGACGCAAGACACTGCACATCGCGATAAGCATCATCCAGAAACATACCCAAATATATCCAGTACGCGTCGCGATGCATGACCTTTCACGTCGTGACGCGAATCAATCCAGAAGCATTTCTGGGAAATTCCCAGTTAGCGTCGCGATGCATGACCTTTCACGTCATGACGCGTATCAATCCAGAAGCATTTCTGGGAAATTCCCAGTTAGCGTCGCGACGTATATCATCTTGCGTCGCGATATAAGACCAAATTATGGTCTTAATCTCATGCTTTTGTAACCAAATTTCTCAGCATTTTTCCCATACATTCCACTCAAACAAATAGCCTCAATAATAATTCAAAATACCATGAATAACATTCTCAACATCTACTTACATTCATTTTATACACTCCATTAGTTTATAACCAAAATTAACAATTTAGGGGTTTTCCCACAATCACCACTTCTTGATACAATCATGACTCATTCAGCACCACATTCAAATCACCAACATACTATAACCATCAAAATATCAAAACTCAATATACAACAATTTGGGTCATGATCATTTTCTTACCTTGAATCATATTCCACTTCACAACTAGGGCTTCCATGCTCTCTTTATAATCCTAGACTTGGATTGGGTAGAAATCTTCCACTTTCTTTCTAGTTTCTTCTTCTTCTTCTTCTCATTTTCTTCTTATTTTCTTATTCTTCTCATTTTCTTCTTCCACATTTTATCTTCCTTCTTTCTCTAATTTTCTAATTTTTTGGAACATTGAATAGTGATATTCTTACATACGAATGCTTATTTGATATTAGGAAGAATGTGGAAAAGTGTAGAAATTTGAAGAAATTTAAAGAATCTATTAGAATGACCCTCGGGGTACTATTCTTCTGAATTTTTTATCTGTGTTTTTGACTTGCTTCTGGTTCGAATTTTAAAAATGTTCAACGTGAAAGTTGTAGATCTTGACCTTAACTTTCTGACGATATAAAATTCATAAAAATCGGAATTCGTATGAGAATTTACGACCCAATTACTCTGGGCTATCGGAAGTAGAACGTCGTACCATGTAATATCGGATTCTCGAAGAATTTACCGAATGTTCCCAAAGTCATCTAATGGGGGTATATGTTTCCAGACATGATTTATATTATGTGGCACCCGTCCCACCACGTAACAATAGTTAAGATTCTCGATCGTTACAAATTCCCCCCTTAAATATGATTCGTCATCGAATCCTCTTTAAAGTTGAAATCTTTCCATAGGTTACAAGATTCATGGGTAACCAGCTTTAACTGACTATATACTCGTAACCATCTTTATTTCCATCTGTTAGGATTCTCACTTTACTGTAAACTAACTCACATTAACCGAGTTCACTATAACTTGGTGACTAAGTTCTCTGTTAAACTGATCATTCATCCCTTTTTCTAATAAGCACACTTTAGTCTTCCTCTTATCTTAATTTATGTTCCATGCCTGATACTTCTTGAATTTTTTAATCAAGAGGGGATTCCTCGTCCTAGTTTTCATAAAATTCTTGCTGATTACAGCTTTTATGGTGCATCAAAGAAGCTTCATTGCCAAATATTTTGATGTACTCTTCTAACTCCAGCTCATCACTCGCATGAGCTTATCAGTTCTGAATGGTAATACATTCGTGGTTTACATCTACACCTTTTAGTTCTTAATTTTTTTTAATCTTCTTATATCTATCTACAATAAGATATATCCAAGGGTTTTCTTGTTAAGAACTGAACACTCTCTAACTTGTTTTGTATAACTATTGGCTAGGCTTTTCAATCTTTACTTAGGGGTCTTTTATCTCTAAAGTATTGTGTGTTCTGTAATGGGGTTCCTGCACTCTTGCCTTAACTCTGGATGGTATATATATACTCTATTCATACCAGGTTGCTTATCAGTTATGCTCTACAATTTTCCTTGCCTATGCCTATCTTTATAGCTAAAGACCTTGTAGTATAGGGTCAGATCCTTCATGAATCTCTTACTCACTATCTTGTTTACCGAATGGGTTTGTACTAAGGAGGTTGGTTATGTTAAATTCTCTGGGAGCTTAATTGTTTGAATACTTTCATTTAAACTACACTGCTGTTATAGACGGGACGCTAGCGATTCGATTCTAGTATAGTTCATGCTTTCTTCATACCTTTACTTTCATTGCTACTGTAAGTTTGGTTACGGTGTCACACACCAATTTATTTTCCGTAGTTTAGTACTGTCAAGGGTCGTTACTCAAATTCATGTAAATATATCGTACCTTGAGGATTTATTTGCTATGCTAGTTGCAAATTTGCAGTAACGTATCACCTTGATTCCATACTATGCTACAAATCTACCAAACCACCTATACTCATGGCTAAGGCCGTCCCAAACCCGTAGTGGATTGGTCAACTTAGACTGGGGCTGGGTACTTCATGTAAAGTAACTTTGGTTTCATTCCAATGCCGATGAACCTTGTTGTTACACACATTTATCTTTACTTACTAGGTATTCTCTACTACCATCATTACACTTTGACAGCTTTGCTTCCAAACCTTTTTCCTTAGTATTCTTTCGTTTCCTGTTTTGTCCTATTCTTTTGTCTGACACTGATTCCTTTACATCTCAGTCGTTACTTAATTACTATTTTGTCTGTGTCCATTTTTTATGAACAACTTCTTTCCTAGTTCGTTACTTAGAGCTGTCACTCTCTTATATTCCGTTCTTAAACTGCGTCTGAAGTTCTTATTTTCTAGCCTTCTTTCACTATGCTTTCACTTATTCCTGGGAGTATATTGTGGCAACCTTGAAGGTCCATCTCTGCGACTGTTGCTTAATGAGGGTTGGGAGGGTGGGAACTTATCCCGAGACCTTTCTGATTATGGTAATCTTGTTGCACATACTGCCTATCTATGAGCCTAGGCTCTCTTGTATATATATATCTGATGTATTTCCCTACACTAGAGCTCTACTGCTAAAAACTATCTGGTTTGCCTTCTCAAACTTTACTTCTGATCATTTCCAACTATCGGACACACTACCTTCTCTTACGAAATTCCTCTGAAATCATTTTCTAAAAAAAAAAAAACTTTCTCATGCTGCCTCTGCACTCTTTCTTATTAGTCTATGTTGTTAAACTTTCTAAAGTCGTTACTTTCTTTCTTTGAGTGTCGCTATACTGTCTTTATTATTCCTCTTTAAGAAGCTTATTTTGATGCATAGGTTTCTTTCTCATCTCAGTTCCTTGAACTCCTTACATCCTTACTTTCCTGAAAACTCTATCTACTTCGATTACTTAAGACATCTTTTATTGCATCTTTTGGTTAGGTGCCATTCTTATCTAGTTCTTATTTCTTAATATAATAAGACTCTTAAGAGTCATATATTATACTTTTGAGAGTCGTTCTCTCTAGTTCCTTTGCTTCCTTGAATCTCTACTCCCCTAAGGGATTCTAGTTCTAAGACGACTTCTAGTTTTGTCCTGACTTACTCTGACTTCAAACTTTTCTACCTTATATAAAATTTTGCCATCTCGTGATTTTTATCTATGTTCTGTTGAACTTATTGGCTCTACCATCTAAACACTTCGTATCCTCCATCTATTGTTTAATACTCTGATTTACTTTGTTCTTCTTCTTGTTGGGCTCAAGGTTGGGGATAAATACGTGCTCACAGGCTCGGTTCGAGTCTTCACTCATTCTGGCTATCTCCAAGCTACATTACCCATGTCTCTATACGTACTAAATCCTCTTGACACTTCTATTTTCCTTCTTACTGTTTTTAGATCTTATCTCTCGGCTCTACGCCATGCTACTGAGGCTAGTGGTGGTTTGTTCTTCCGATTATTTCTTAGATTTCTACTCTATGCTCTTACTATAAATGGTAGCTATGGTACTTTTTCTACTGTCCATACTGATACTTTAGTCACTCTTAAATATCTCCAATTTCACGGGTCCATTCTTTTATACTTCACGGTTTTCTTTTAGCTTTGGGTTGTTCTGTAGGTTCTGCTAAGTTTAATCTATTATGTGGACTTCTACTAGTACTCTAAACCTTGTGCTAACTTGTCTAGATCTTTGGGCTATACCAGGTTATCTTCATTACTTCCTTGAAAACTTCCTTAATCCTTTTCTGAGTGACCTACCTTCCAAAGTCATTTCATTTCTTAAAATAAACTCTCGTCAGGATTTTTACGGTTGCCTTTATCTTAAGTTGGTAAAGGATGGGGCAAACATTTACATCTTGATAGTCATCATTGTCCTAATTCTAGTACTATGTGTCTTGGTAGAGTCTATTTCTCATGTAAGGTGGGTATGATGTGGGCTCTGTCAGGGCAGCTTTCTTAACTAGTATCACTAAGTGGTTGTGAACTAGATATCTTAGGGTTTTGTTTCCATCGATTGCTTGTGATAAGGTAACTAATAATTTATGTTCATGACCTTTATTTGCCTGCTTGTGGACCTGGTTCTGGGTTTGGGGATCTGGAGTTCTCTATGTCATTTCAGCATCTCAGTCTATTGAAGCTCTTAAGACTAATCTTGATTTCTTACTTCTATTATCTTTCTGGCTATTCCTTATTACTCGGGAAACTCGTTATCTCTATAAGGCACTCGAGGTTCTTAAATCTGTTTGGAAGAATTCTCCGTGAAGGGAAGTAATCTTACATCTACTAGGCATTCTAACATTTGTTCAGGCTTTTCTTATTTTTTACTACTATAGATTCTGGTACTTCTTTATCGATCTGATTCTATATCTATATCTCTTCTTACATCTGGTTGCTTTAACATCCTTACATCTTTCCTTTTTCTTCTAGCTTTTTTTTCCACCCCCATGGGTAACTTTTCTTAGAATCTTAATGTCTGGTTTCATATCTTGTTTGTACTTCTGGTAATAGGTCATAATAACTTCAGGAAAATTCTTAACATGGATCTAGAGTATAGTTGTTCTCATAAGGGATAATATTCGAATAGTCTGGGAAAGCTTACTAATTTGTTTATAGATCTTGAGGGCGTACTTGGGGACCAGATACTGGAGAGGTAGTGCCTAACATATGAGTATCTCTGAAATACTGTGTATACAAGACCCCGGCACTCTTCCCACTGCAGTCACTGACTCCCTAGACCATGCTATGATACCATCTTTGAAACATCCCCGATATGATAGATGCTACCGGCAGGGAATAGGCCGTATTATTCCCGTGAGCCTCTATCTTCCTAACAATAAACTACACTATTACTCTTTTCTCTAATTAGATATCTTATATGTGGAACCGTAGCCCAAGGTCAATAAATTATCATAAAAACACAACATCTATAATTGTAAACTTAATAACACACTTTTACACTCTTTGTGACTTGAACTGATGGACATACCCTAGTGACTGCATCAGTATCCGTCCTCTCGAGCTCGTCCTCCGAGAATACCTGCAAAATAAGGAAACTAGGAGTGGAGGGGTTAGACCTTTGTACGATCTAAGTGAGTGGACGAAAATTGAAATATTGTTATATAAATATTTGGATTCTAATTCAAAATTCAAAGATAGCTTTATATGAAAACTCTTTTTCGGAAAAACCTTGTCTGAAATCTCTTTTATAAAACTTATATTTCTGAAATCTGCTTTTAAAAGTCTAGTTCTGTAAACTTGTATCTGAAAGATCTATTCTGAAAACTATTTCTTAAGTGTCTGTTTTCTGAAAACTGTTTCTAAAATCTGATCTCAAAAATTGTTTTCCGAAAACCTGATATCTAAAAACTGATATGTCTCTGAAAAACTTGACGTATGAGGGAGTTACGTATCGTCGTCCCCTCATATGCCTAGCTAGAGCGAGGAGTGCAAATCCATGACTTTGGGGGGTTACGTTTCACCGTCCCCCAAATAATGCCACTACTGTCCCTGAAACTAGTGGTCTTGGGGCGTTACGTATCGCCGTCCCCCAAGCCACTGAACTAGAATTGAAGGTGTGGATTTATACTACCCTCCAAGCTCTGAATCTAGGATCTATGGACATTTGTCATCCCTAGTCCTGAACTAAGATCTGGGGGCGTTACGCATCGTCATCCTCTCAGTCCTCTACATGTCCATATGTACTGTCCGTCAATTCCATAACTGAATGAAATTACATACTGAGGTGGGTTTTTCCCCCATGCCTCGAAAAATTATAAATTTTATGTCTTGAAAATATTTCTTTTCTCAATCATTTCTCAAAACATGCTAAGTAAAATATAAGTCATAATAAAATTGGCTAATGCCCTAAAAGTGAAAAATAAGTCTGATATGAATAACAGCATAAAAAAATCAACATAAAAAAAATTTCCACACACATATTTCAGAACCTGGCTAGCACTGTTTCGCTTAGTTGATGAACTTGGGATTCCTACCGATAATCTTTAATCAATAAACTTGGTTAGATTATAAGTCGTGGAAATGCTTCGAGATTATGCTAAGTTTTTACATTCAAACACTTACTATCATTTCAAAGCGTATCATACTTATATCATGAAGTACTATGTGTGTATAAAAAGATACGAGACCTTTAGGGTGGCCTCTAAAACATTCGGGTGGAAGTGGAATAATTTAGAACCGATTTGGGTAAATTTTGGATTCATTGTGTCACGACGCGTATCATCTAGAAACATACGTAAATATATCTAGTATGCACAACCTTTCGTGTCACGACATGCATCAATCCATAAGCGTTTATGGGAAATTCTCAGTTCGCATCGCGATGTGTAGTTTCATGCGTCGCGAAGCAAGACCAAATTCTGGTCTTAATCTCATGCTTATATAACCAAATCTCTCAACATTTTTCCCATACATTCCACACAAGCAAATAGCCTGAATAATCATTCAAAACACCATCAATAACATTCTCAACATCTACTTACATTCATTTTATATACTCCATTAGTTTATAACCAAAATTAACAATTTGGGGATTTCCCCATAATCACCACTTCTTCATACAATCATGACTCAGTCATCATCATATTCAAATCACCAACATACTATAACCATCAAAATATCATAACTCTATATACAACAATTTGGATCAAGATCATTTTCTTACCTTGAATCATATTCCACCTTCACAACTAGGGCTTCCATGCTCTCTCTATCATCCTAGACTTGGCTTGGGTAGAAATCTTCCAATTTCTTTCTAGTTTCTTCTTCTTCTTCTCCTTTTCTTCTTCTTCTTTTCTTCTTCACCTTTTCGTCTTCCACTATTTTGTCTTCCTTATTTCTCTTATTTTATAATTTTTTGGAACATTGAATAGTGATATTCTTATATACTAGGGCTTATTTGATATTAGGAAGAATGTGGAAAAGTGTAGAAATTTGAAGAAATTTTGAGAATCTACTAGAATAACCCTCGGGGTACTATTCATCTGAATTTATGATCTATGTTTTTGACTTGCTTCTGTTCCGAATTTGGAAAAATGTTCAACTCAGAAGTTGTAGATCTTGACCTTAGCTTTCCGAGGTATAAAATTCATAAAAATCCGAGTTCATATGAGAACGTTATGACCCAATTACTCTAGAATGTCTGAAGTAGAATATCGTACCATGTAATATCAGAATCTCGAAGAATTTACCGACTGTTGCCAAAGTCATCTCAATGGGGTATATATTTCCAGACATGATTTATATTATGTAGCACTCATCAAGATTCTCGGTCGTTAGAATTTCATGCAGTTTAAATGCAACTATATTATGAACAAATTGATATTTGATGAGCGGAAAATAAATCAATATTTACCGCCCCTTTTACCTAATATTTTGTTTAGTTTCTTGGGTTTGATGAACGTTTTGATGTGTTTTAGTTTATTTTGCAGATAAAATAAAATTAGGACTCAATGGAATCATTAAGGACGAAATATGGAACAAATAAGGGCAAAAATTAGTTTTGACATTTTGATTTTGGAGATTGGAAACTTGAAATGGTGTTCTAACGAAGTACAATTTTGGAAATTCCAGCTTTGTGCATTTGTCGTATTTTGGCCATAATGTTTTACTCCGATATTTGATTGAGTGATTCAAGTTCCAGATTAAGGAAGACGCAAAGAGCTACAACTTGAAGTTTATAATAATTTCAAATTCTGAAGTTTCCATGACTGAAATTGATAAAAACATCCGTAAGTGTGTTATGTGTAATTTTTAAAGTCATTCTCAAAAATAAAAACTAAAAAAACTAAAAAAATAAAAATTGTCAAACTTCCATCAAACATGCTTGCATGTTTGGTGGAGGATTTGGTGTCATGTTTGATGCCATGTTTGGTGCCATGTTTGGTGGAGCAATTGGTGGTGAAATTTATGGAAGCCTTTAGATTTGCCTATAAATACCAAGCTAAACTTTGTAAATTTTTCATGATTTCTTTGGTGGAATTTCTCCATGAAAACTTAAAGGAAAGTGTCTTGTATATTTATTTAAGTTTTCTTGTATTTTCTTTTTATTTAATTATTAAAATTTTGTGTGTTTTCATTTACAGCTTGAGCAGGTAACTTGAGCAGGTAATCTCATTCTGCTGTGCTGAAAATGTGAGACTTTAATATAATAAATTAGATTAATCTCCCTTATTTTAATTAAAATTTGGATTAATTAGTTACCGTCTATATGGTCGATTTAGGTGACAACCTTATTTACCGCCTATATGGTCGGTTTTACATTTCAGACATAGTTTCTTGCTATTTGGTTGGTTTAGGTAATAACCTTGTTACCGCCTATATGGTCGGTTGGATTTAATTGTGACAAATGGAATTACCGCCTTTATGGTCTGGTTAAATATAATTAATTAATCGGTATATATTGATAATAAGGGAGATTTTTAATTTTGAAATATTAAAAGTGGATCCTCTAACCCCCAATATTTTCTTTCATTATTGTAATTTTACTTTTATTTATCTTCAAGTTATTTTTATGATGTTTTGTTTATTTAAGTGTTTAGTAATCCTAGGTATGTGTTGTTACTAAATACATAATCTAGGGTTGTGATGAATTCCAATATCACCGGTTTATAAGTTGATTATTTTATGTCTAGGGTAATAAATTGGTTTATTTATTGAGTCTTAGTCTTAATGCTTCTTGTTAACTGGCCATTAATAAGATTGCTTTGGTAAACTTAAAATGAACTTGGAAAATGGATTTTAGGTTTAGCCTTAGACTCAATAGCTCACGATCTCACCTTAGGGTAAATGTCTCTTAAGTAGATTTCCTTACAGGATATGAATATACCTGTCGGGCGGGGGTAGCCATAATTGGAACTTAAACTTAATAAATACGAAGTTTCTTAATTAACATAGAAATATAGTTAATTGGGTTACTTTGGGTGTTTACATCTGACCATCGGAAGAGGCTTTTGCATAACTTCGTGTTCCAGGTTAATAAACCGATTTATTGCACAAACATGAGATAATCACTTCATCTTTAAAAGATATTGGAAGGATTCACAATCATATATGGTTTAATAATATTTATTTTACCTTTAATTCACTTTCACACTATTTTTTTTTACTTGTTTTAGTTTAAAGTCACCATCCAATCAAACAACCAATCTATTAGATACTCGTAAACATTTGGCTTCATAAATTAATAGCTTAGGTATTAAGTCCTCATGGGATCGATACATTTTAAACTACTTAAATGATATGTGCGTTTGCATTATACGTGTGTGATCACGCCGACCAATATTTTGGCACCGTTGCCGGGGACTTATTTATCTTTCACTATTAGTTTTGGGGTTAGATACCTTTACTTGTGTCAAATTTATTTTTACTTATTATTTTTGTTTTCTTTTGTTTCAGGTTCTCAGACACTAAATGAGAAGAACCATAAGCTTTGAAATCCGACCGCTTGACCCAGAAATTGAAAGAAAAATTAGACAGTTGAGAAGAGAAAGGCGAGAAGGCCAAGAAGCAATCATCAACATGGAACCTGAACCTTTGGAAGTTGCACCGCCAATTCTTATTCGAGACATAACTATTCTGGTGGTTGACGGCTTCATTTCATGTATTATACTTCCTCCATTACCAGAAAATAAGTGTGACATCAAAGCATACTTCCAGATGATACAACAGTCAGTTCAGTTTGGGGGAATGCAACTGAAGATCCTAACGCCCACATCAGTAACTTCCTGGAAGTTTACGACACTTTCAATTACAACTGAGCAGCTGAAGAAGCAATGAGACTACGTATTTTTCCATATTCCTTGAAAGACAGAGCTAAGGTTTGGCTATATTCACTACCAGCAGATTCCATCACAACTTGGAACACTCTAGCCACCAAATTCCTTGCAAAGTATTTTCCACCAGCCAGAACTACAAAGCTAAGGAATGACATCACATCATTTATGCAACATGAATCAGAATCCCTCTGCGAAGCTTGGAAAAGTACAAAGAATTGCTTCGGAAATGTCCTCACCATGAGATTGCAAAGTGGCTACAAGTCCAAACCTTCTATAATGAACTTTCTGGAATAATGAGAACCACAATAGATGCTGCTGCTGGAGGAGTGTTAATGGAAAAATGAGAAGATCAGGCTTGAGACCTAATTGAAGAAATGGCCAACAATAATTCTTTATGGCCAACAGAAAGGAGCATGATTCAAAGAATTGCTGGAATTTATGAAGTTGGAGCCAACATAGCAGTGAATTCCAAGCTGGATCAGATATGCAAATTCATGGAAACTATCAGCATACAAGGTAATGCAATATCCACAAGTTCGCCATATAGAGGAACACTAGAGACAAACCAACATGAGGAGACGGTGAATTATGTCAACAATTTCAACAGACAGAAGAACAATCCATATTCCAACACCTACAACCCATGGTGGAGGAATCATCACATTTTTCATGGAGCAATAATTCAGGGCAAAGGAACAACCCACCACCCGGATTCCAACAGCAAAATAAAGTCCAGAAGTATGAAAAAGAACCAGGAATAACAGAAGTGCTGGCTCATTTGAAAAATCTTGAAGCAAAATACGACTATCAAGCAGCATTAATTCAAAATCAAACAGCTTTTATTAAAGAACTGGAGAATCAAATGGGAAAACTGGCCAATGCTCAGAGTTACAGACCGCAAAGTACCTTCCTAGTAACACAAAACCAAATCCAAGAAACCTGGGGAAGGAGTGATGAGCGGAAAATATATCAATATCTACCGCCCCTTTTACTTAATATTTTGTTTAGTTTCTCGGGTTTGATGAACGTTTTGATGTGTTTTAGTTTATTGTTCATATAAAATAATATTGGGACACAATGAAATCATTTAGGACGAAATGTGGGTCAAATAAGGGCAAAAATTGGACTTGACATATTAATTTTGGAGATTGGAAACTTGAAATGGCGTTTTAACGAAGTGCAGTTTTGGAAATTCCAGTTTTGCGCATCTGTTGTCGTTTGAGCATAACTTTGTACTCCGATATCTAATTGAGCTGATTCAAGTTCTAGATTAAAGAAGACTCAAAGATCTACAACTTTGAAAGACAAAATAATTTCGAATTCGGAAGATTTCATGCCCGAAATTGATGAACCATCCAGAAGTGTGTTGTGTGTAATTATTAAAGTCATTTTCAAAGCAAAAAATAAATTAAAAAATAAATTATCAAATTATCAAATCACCACAAAAAATGATAAGCAATTAGTGGAGCAATTAATAATGGATTTGGTGGAGCAATTAGTGGAGCAATTAATAAGGGATTTGGTGGATGATTTGATGGAGGAAAAATTTTGCCTATAAATACCAAGCCATTTCATTTGTAAATTCATACTTTCTTCTAAGGAATTCCTTAAGAATACTAAGAAGATTGTATCTTATTTGTTTATTTACAGCTTTCAGTAATTAATTTCCGCTTTCGCACTTTCTTTTCTTTCCTTTTCAGTTTTTACTTTCCGCAATTTACTTTTATGCACAGTACTTTTCTTTCTTTAATTTTCAGTTTTTACTTTTCAGTAAAGGGGAGGTAACTCTCCTTTGCTGGGGTAAAAGGTAAAACTTTTATTACTAATATTTAGATTAATCATCCTTAATTATAATATATAAACTAGTTAAAACCTGACTTAACGAGGATACCGCCATATTGGTCGGTTGGTAATTATTTTAATTGGTTTTAACTTGACTAAATTGGATACCGCCTGATTGGTCGGTTGGTAATTAATTATTAATTTGACTTAATCTGGATACCGCCTATATGGTTGGTTGGTAATTATCATGAAAATTTAATATATTATATTAATGGAGATATCTAAAATAGAAGTAATAAAAGTGGATCCTTTTACCTCATCATTTTCTTTTATTGTACTTTTACTTTATTTACTTTTTAGCAATTTACTTTCAGCATTTACTTTTCAGCAATTTACTTTCAGCATTTACTTTTCAGTAATTTACTTTCAGCATTTACTTTTCAGCATTTAATTTTTCGGTATTTAATTTTAGCATTTACTTTCCGTCATTTACTTTTCAGCAATTTACTTTCAGCATTTACTTTATGTCTTTTATTTTATTTAAGTTTTTACTACCCGTAAATATGTGTCGTAACTAAGCCAGTTATCTGGGGTTGTGATGAAATCCAATATCACCGGTTTATAAGGGGTTAAATTATAGTTTGGGTAATTTAAAGGTTTACTTACTAAGTCTTAAGCTTAATGCGTCTTGTTAATTGGCCACTAATAAGATTGATGTGGTAAATCTAAAATAAACTTGACAAAGGAATTTTAGGTTTCAGCCTTAGACTTAATAGCCCACGATCTTCCTTAAGGATAGATAACCCTTTAATAGATTTCCTTACATGATAGACATATACCTGTCGGGCGGGGGTAGCCATAATTGGAACTTAAACTTAATGAATCCAGATAATTTGGTTGACATAGACATATGGTTCAATTGGGTTAAACTGGGTATTTGCGTCTGACCATCGACAGAGGCTTTTGCTTAATTTAGTGTTCCAGGTTAGTAAACCGATTTATTACACAAACATAAAATAACCACTTCATCTTTAAAATGATATTGGAAGAAATCACAACCCTAGATAGTTTTTAATATTGAATTTTCTTAAACCTACTTTTGAACAATTTTATTTACTTGTTTTTAAATTCAAAACCTTCATCATTTCAAATCAATCAATCAACCTGTTAGATACTAGTAATCATTTGACCTCATAAAATTAATAGCTTAGGTATTAAGTCCTCGTGGGATCGATACTTTTTATACTACTTGAACGATATGTGCGCTTGCGTTATACTTGTGTGTTTACGCCGGTCAGTAAAGTCATGATTCTTAAAGCTTTGGCCAAAGGCGATCACCTAGGGTGATCGCATCCGTTATGAGAATCGTTGACATATCAACATGAGATGTGTGCTTCGGAAATATGACGGTGTATTCTATGTTTCCTAAGCACAACTCGGATAGCCTAAGATGAATGGTTTGTTAAACATATGTGATGACCACGAAATCTATAGTTCAAAAAGGTCGTACGTGTTCGGAGGTGGCCGAATTGCGTACATATTAGCTAGCCTTATATGACGAACGTGTCTAAACATAGAGAGTCCTAATATGAAGTGTACTCGTTCAGCACTTGGGTAGCCGATTAATTTTGATAAAAGATAATATTCGATATTATAATTATCAACTAAGATAATCAAGTGTTACTGGATAACATTGATTATTTAATTTGACCTAATTGGATTAATTCAATAATTACACAAGGCTTAATTGTAAAATCATAATTATCTCTACCATTTGAGGATATTATGATAATTATAAGTATGTAATAATATATGGTTTTGGCTTGATTTAATTGGATTAAATCAAAGTGGCAAACATTGAACTAATCCATTTCCTAATCCTTGTCTTGATTTAATTGGATTCAATCAAAGTGGTAGACAATGGAGATTAGTCACATCTAATTATACATATTTAAACAAATTAGATTAAGCCTACATAAAAGTTGATTACAATATTTATTAATTAAAAATTTCCTAAGTTTTGCTATAAATAACAAGCTTTAGGAAGGTTTTAATTAAGCAAAGTAAAAGTTTGAGAAAGCTAAATACAAGCAAGTAGTAGAGAAATTAGCAGAAGTGTTTAGATAACCTTTGTGAGGTCTATACAACATTTCATCTAGGAGAAATCAAGATTGGATCTTGGGGTGAAACTTGCTAGCATTGGAATCAAGATAGGATATTGGAGTCAAGCTTGCTAATCCTTGGAAGTTCTCAAAATATTTCAACAAAGAGAAGTAGATTGGATTTTTGAATCAACCTTGCTAGGTAAGTTTGATATTCTCTAAAAGCTATATTTTTCATTAGTGAGATATATATTATTGAATTATATATTAGATACATAATGTTGAAATTAAGCTAATTAATTTTGTTAGGATACTTTGGAAGTATAACACAATAGGCTTGTAATTGGGTCAAAATGTTATGTTAGACATAGACATAAAATTAGAGCTTGGAACTCTATATAGTAGTTTAGAGCTAAGGCTACCATTCTAGAATCATTTGATCACCTTTTGGAGCTTATAAACCAAGTTTGAAGTCTCACTGGATACGAAATCCTCTAGTTATTCCATATAGATATCCTCTTCAAGGAATCTATTTAGGAAGCGGTTTTCACATCCATCTGCCATATCTCATAGTCGTGATATGCAATAATGGCTAAAATAATCCTAATGGATTTTAGTATGGCTACTGCGAAAAAGTTTCCTCATAGTCAATCCCAGGACGTTGAGTGTAAGCTTTCGCTACCAGTCGGGCCTTAAAGGTTTCCACCTTTCCATCGGGCCCTCGCTTCCTTTTGTAAACCCATTTACAACCAATAGGTTTAACTCATTTAGAAAGTTCAATTAAGCCATAGACTTGATTGTCATGCATTGAATTTATTTCGGATTTCATGGCTTCCTGCCATTTTCCCGAATCGATATCCAATATCGCTTCTTTATTTCGGATTTCACCTTTTAAAAAGATATTGGAAGGATTCACCACCCTGGATAGTTTTATAAATTTGAATTTTCTTCAATCTACTTTCAAGTAATTTTTTTTACTTGTTATAATTTTAAAGTCACCACCCAATCAAACAATCAATCCATTAGATACTTGTAAACGTTTAACTTCATAAATTGATAACAAAAGGTTTTAAGTCCTCGTGGGATTGATACTTTTTTGACTACTTGAATGATACGTGCGCTTGCGTTATACGCGTGTGATTACGCACCGGTCAAGTTTTTGGCGCCGTTGCCGGGGAACTTATTTATCTTTCACTATTAATTTTGAGGTTAGATACCTTTACTTGTATCTAATTTCTTTTTACTTATTGTTGTTGTTTTCTTGTGTTTCAGGTTCTCAGAAACTACATGAGACGAACCTGAAGCTTTGAACTCCGATCGCTTGACCCATAAATTGAAAGAACCATCAGACAGTTGAGAAGGGAAATATGAGAAGGCCAAGAAGCTTTAGTCAACATGGAACCTGAACCTTTGGAAGTTGCACCACCAATACCCATTCGAGACAAAACCATTCTGGTGGTCGACGGCTTCATTTCCTGTATTATACTTCCTCTTTTACCAGAAAATACGTGTGACATAGTAGTCAGTGTAGTTTGGGGGGAAAGTAACTGAAGATCCTAATACCCACATCAGTAACTTCTTGAAAGTTTGTGGCACTTTCAATTACAACCGAGGAGCTGAAGAAGCAATGAGACTGCGGGTTTTTCCATACTCCTTGAAAGACATAGCTAAAGCTTGTCTACATTCACTACCAGAGAGTTCCATCACAACTTGGAACACTTTAGCCACCAAATTTCTTGCAAAGTACTTTCCACCAGCCAGAACTGGAAAGCTGAGGAATGACATCACATCATTTGTGCAACAAGACTCAGAAACTCTCTGCGAAGCTTGGGAAAGGTACAAATATTTGCTTCGGAAATGTCCTCACCATGAAATTGCAAAGTGGCTACAAGTCCAAACCTTCTACAATGGACTTTCTGGAATAATGAGAACCACAATTGATGCTGCTGCTGAATGTGCTTTAATGGCAAAAGGAGAAGATCAAGCCTGGGACCTAATTGAAGAAATAGCTAACAATAATTCATTGTGGCCAACAGAAAGGAGCTTGATCCAACGAATTGCTGGAATTTATGAAGTTGGAGCCAACACAGCAGTGAATGCCAAACTGGATCAGATATGCAAATTCATGGAAACTCTCAGCATGCAAGGTAATACTGGATTCACAAGTTCACCATTTGGAGGAGCACCTGAGTTAGAATCTTTCAACCAACAAAAAGAAATGGTGAATTATGTCAACAATTTCAACAGACAGGGGAATAATCCATATTCCAACACCTACAACCCAGGGTGGAGGAATCATCCCAATTTCGCATGGAGCAACAATTCAGGGCAAATAAACAACCCACCACCCGGGTTCCAACAGCAAAACAAAGGCCAGTAGCAGAAAAATGAACCAGGAATAGCAAAAGTGCTGACCCACTTGAAAAAGATAGAAGCAAAACATGACTCTCAAGCAGCTAGATATGATGCTATGTTTCAATCCCAAGCAGCATTAATTCAAAGTCAATCTGCTTCTATCAAAGCACTGGAGAATTAAATCGGACAACTGGCTAATTCTGAGAGTTACAGACCGCCAGGTAATCTTCCCAGCAACACAGAACCAAATCCAAGGAACCGAGAGAAGGAGCAATGGCAAGCCATTACCTTAAAAAGTGGTACTGAGATCAACAAAGATGTTGGAATCAAGGCAACAATTGAGGAAGTTCCAAATCCACAGATGGAGGAAAAAGAAGCAAAGGAAAAAGAAAAAGATCAGATCACTCCACCTCCATATTTTCCTCAGCGTCTTCAGAAAAACAAACTGAACAAGCAGTTTGCTCGTTTCCTGGAGATGTTCAAAAAGCTGCACATCAACATTCCATTTATAGAAGCCTTGGAACAAATGCCCAGTTATGTAAAATTCATGAAAGACATTATTTCACGAAAATGGAGATTGGGAGATTACGAGACAGTAGCATTGACGGAAGAATGCAGCGCCATCATTCAGAGGAAGCTTCCCCAAAGCTTGAAAGATCCTGACAGTTTCACCATTCCTTGCACCATAGGAGAACATAACTTTGGTAGGGCTTTATGTGATTTAGGTGCGAGTATTAACTTGATGCCTTTTTCTATTTTCAGGAAACTGCAGATTGGAGAAACAATGCCCACTTCAGTCTTTCTATAACTTGCTGATAGAACGCTCGTATTTTCAAGAGGCGTAGTTGAAGATATGCTGGTCAAGGTTGACAAATTTATTTTCCCAGCAGATTTTATTGTCCTTGATATGGAGGAAGACGCAGAGGTGCCAATCATCCTTGGGAAACCGTTCTTAACTACAGGTCGAAACATTATTGATGTACAAAAATGAGAATTAACATGAGGGTACAGGACCAAGAAGTAACATTCAATGTTTTCAAGGCCCTGAATTTCCCAGAAGATGAAAAGAAGGAGGAATGTTTTAGACTTGATGTGATACACAGTACCATTTAGAACTCCAATACAATGCAAAGTTCTACTGACAAACTTAAAAACATGTCAATTGTCTGTGGAGCCTGAAGATAAAGCGTCTTTTGCACTGAAAAAGCCAATTCTTGCACTACAAGAAACATAAGAGAAAAAGTTTCACCAGCTCAACGAATTGGAGGAATTTCACAATCAGCCTTTTGAGGATGCCAAATTGTACAAAGAAAAGGCAAGGAAAAGACATGATAAGAAGTTAGTGCGCATACAACTGGAACCAGGGTAGAAGGCACTGTTAAACAAATCAAGGGTGAAATTCTTCCCATGGAAGCCAAAATCACGGTGGTCAGGTCCATTCTTAATCACCAAAGTTTTACCAGATAAAGCCGTTGAGATACATGATCCCGACTCCAACAAAACATTCAAGGTTAAAAACAAGTGTGTCAAGCACTACTGGGGAGAATCATTTGAGCGACAAAAAGAAAGTGTCACACTTTCAAATCCAGCCTAATGTTCGGGCAGTCATGTCTAGCTGACGACATTAAACTTAACACTAGCTGGGAGGCAACCCAAGCAATTTGTGTATATATTTTGATTTGATGTGATTTAATTTGGTGTGTTTAGTTTTTACAGATTAAGACATTTCAGGATGGAAGAAATTCTTGAAAATCTTCACAAGTAATTTCCTTCTCTCCCTCAAAACTCTCTGATGAAAGTCTACAAAGCTCGCTTGGAACGGATGAGACTACTGATTATCCATGATATTCCTAATGACATCTGTTGGGTAATTGAAGCACGGGTCCGATTAGCAGGTGAGTATTCTGATTCTTATAATTCTTATTTGCCTGGTTTTGGAAAAAAGCACCTATGCAAAGAAACGTAGAGCTAAGAAAATGGGTGTTTGTTACAAATGTGCACGCTGGAATTGCAATACTCGTTGTCGTTCTTTAGGAATGGTGTCTGATAATCGCGAAGATAAAATTAAATTCATTAGGGATGGCTTGAGTAAGGAGTCTATAGATAATATATCTTTGACTCTTGAGACGCATCCCAGTGGATATGTTCATATAGCCATTCGCAAATTACATACACAATTCCAAAAAGAAAGACAACAATTAAGTCTTGGGAATCTGACTCAAAAAGACCCTGTTTGCCAATTTATAAGAAAATTGGATGAGAAGCTTGTCCCTGACGCATAGATGTCAATCAAGCCGCTACTTTTCTTGTACATATTATATCTCTTTGTCTTTTCCTAATAATTATAATTTGTTTTGTTGTTTTCTTTTATTTTCTCCGACAGGATCCAGACCTTTTTTACTATCACGATTTATTTTACTGTTTAACTAATAATTGTCATTTGGCAGGTACTAGTGCTATTATTTTACTCACCATTTTCAGGTATTATAATTCAACTCATCATTGCACTTTTGAAAACATCTAGAGTAAAACATGAAAGCCACTTCAAGAAGACGAGTTGAAAACATCTGTGTGTTTTGCGATACTAGTGTTGGTGTTAAACCACAATACGTAGAGGCAGCACAGGAATTGGGTCGAGTCTTAGATGCAAGGAATATGCACTTAGTATATGGCGGAGGCAATCTTGGACTTATGTGGATCGTTTCAAAAGCTGTACAGGAGGGAGGCAGTCACGTTTTGGGAATCATCCCAAAAACCTTGGCGGAGGCAAATCTTATTGGACCATCAAACGGAGAAGAGCTAATTGTGCCAGGTATGTCTGAACGACTGGTAGAAATGATTAACCGTGCTGATGCTTTTATTGCTTTGCCAGGTGGTTTGGGTACATTGGAGGAAATTTTTACAGTATTATCTTGGGCAAACTTGAACATACACCAGAAACCGCTTGGACTGTACAACGTTGAAGGATTTTATGATTTTATTTGTGTGTTTCTTGACGATGCCCGGAGAAATGGGTTCGTGACAAAACCTATGAAAGAACTCCTCTTTACTGCCAGAACTGCTCCAGATCTAATTGACCAAATCTTAGCCTATGAACCACAAATTGACCCTATCATTTCAAAGATAAATTGGTCCGATGACGATCGTGGTAAGAGGCGTCGGATTAATCTGGATCTTAACCTTTAACTTTTCGTGTAGAATTTCAGCTAACCAGGTACTATCTTCTAAACTCTTCTTCTACTGTTTAAGATATTGGGGACAATGTCTCATTTAGGTTTGGGGGAGGGAATTAGTTGATCAGTATCTTGTTTTTAGTCCAAAATTTATCGAAAAATACAAAAAAAAAATTGAAACTTTTTCAAAAATTACAAAAATATTTTGCGTTTTTGTGTTTTTATTTTTCTAAAAAGGTGAAATTGGTAAGAGATAGCTGAGTAAGGAGTTTCCACTCCTGAGACGTGTCTAAAACCTATTTCGGAACAAGTTAATTTTTGATTATTTTCTTTTGAATTATTTGATTTGTGAATTCTCCATAATACTGACTAAAATGGATCTTCATATGCTCAGTTGGCAGGTATTATCAACATTCATGGTAACATACAGATATGAGTTGTAATTGAAAAGTTTGTAATATTTAGTGCTCTAGTTTAATGGGAGAAAGCATCTCAAAAAGTGATGGAGTAAAAAAAAAAAAAAAACGTCTGAGGTCCGAGTTATTAAGTCTGTAAGGGTGTTTTAACACCTGGTGCCCTAAAGCCAACTGGTTTGGGAGTCACTGGCTCAAAGCTCGCTACATGGATCAAGGATGTTGCAAAAATATATATCTGAAGTCTGAGTAATTAAGTCCGTAGGGGTGTCTTAACAGCTGGTGCCCTAAAGCCAACTGGTTTGGGAGCCACCGACCCAACACTCGCTACATAGATGGAAGATATTGTATATAAATAAATAAAAATCAAAAATCAAAGAAAAAAATCAGAAAAATTATTCCATTGCTGCAAAAAGTTGTGAATTCTGATAAAACTTTAGGAAAAAAATATTACTCTCTTATCAACTACACTTTTAACTGTTGTGGGCAAAAATAAGTTGATTAATATTTTATCGGTTGTGCATATGGAGAATGGTAAATATAATCGGAGAATTTACTTATTCAGTAATTTAGAAAAAAAGAAAACAACTAGTAACTTGGAGTAGAAGTTTCACCTGATTAGTCATTAACTTCTTTATTCTCTTTTCTCTTTTCTTTTTGCTTTTGTGTGCATTAGTTTTATTATCTTTTTACTTTTGTAAAATGTTTGTGGGTATTGTTTTTGTAAGCCTTCACGAGACTATTACTCGTCCACTAGGGACACCTAGGGGTTTAAAGGCTTGTTGCATATGCTAAATGCAACCGTGATCCGTACGAAAGTGGCTTAGTTTAATTTTAATTGTTTCTTGTATTTTATTTTATTTTTTTGCTCGAGGACTAGCAAAATGTTAGGTTTGGGGGTGTGATGAGCGGAAAATATATCAATATTTACCACCCCTTTTACTTAATATTTTGTTTAGTTTCTCGGGTTTGATGAACGTTTTGATGTGTTTTAGTTTATTTTGCAGATAAAATAATATTGGGACACAATGAAATCATTTAGGACGAAATGTGGGTCAAATAAGGGTAAATATTGGACTTGACATATTAATTTTGGAGATTGGAAACTTGAAAGGGCGTTTTAACGAAGTGCAGTTTTGGAAATTCCAATTTTATGCATCTTTCGTATTTTGGGTGTAACGTCTTACTCTGATATCGGACAGAAATACAACTTCCAGATTAAAGAAGATTCCAAGATCTACAACTTTGAAAGACAAAATAATTTCGAATTCTGAATATTTCATGCCCGAAATTGATGAACCATCCAGAAGTGTGTTATGTGTAATTATTAAAGTCATTTTCAATCATTTTCAAAGCAAAAAATAAATTAATAAAAATTATCAAATCACCACCAAAAATGATAAGAAATTAGTGGAGCAATTAATAATGGATTTGGTGGAGCAATTAGTGGAGCAATTAGTGGAGAAATTAATAATGGATTTGGTGGATGATTTGATGGAGGCAAAATTTTGCCTATAAATACCAAGCCATTTCATTTGTAAATTCATAATTTCTTCTAAGGGATTCCTTAAGAATACTAAGAAGATTGTATCTTATTTGTTTATTTACAGCTTTTAGTAATTAATTTCCACTTTCGCACTTTCTTTTCTTTACTTTTCAGTTTTTACTTTCCGTAATTTACTTTTACGCAAAGTACTTTTCTTTCTTTAATTTTCAGTTTTTACTTTTCAGTAATGAGGAGGTAACTCCCCTTTGCTGGGGTCAAAGGTAAAACTTTTATTACTAATTTTTAGATTAATCTCCCTTAATTATAATATATAAACTAGTTAAAACCTGGCTTAACGAGGATACCGCCATATTGGTCGGTTGGTAATTATTTAAATTGGTATTAACTTGACTAAACTGAATACCGCCTGATTGGTCGGTTAGTAATTAATTATTAATTTGACTTAATCTGGATATAGCCTATATTGCTGGTTGGTAATGTTGGTTTTAGCTAAGGTCCCAAGATCATAAACAAGTATGAAATATGTGCCAATACAAATCAACGAAGTTGCGGAATACTCACATCGATCGGTTGAGCGACGCTTTGACGAACAAAATCAACTTTCTGCCCTTGTAGCAGCTCACGGCAGTGACTGTCATAGCTCACTGGTTTTGGCTCGGTTTTGGTCCTTCGTCAAGCTCTAAGCTTCGTCGAACGATTCCCGGCTCATTGGTGGACTTCCCTATCACCTTCGTATGTCTCTCGGAGTGCTAGCTCTTGTTATTTTTGCCATAAAAATCACACACTCATGCTTCCCTAGCTCACGGTTTCTTGACAGAAACCAGTGAAGTTTTTGCCCCTCCATGGGCGTGAAGAAGAGAGAGATGAGAGGAAGAGAGAGTTAATTTTGGTTGATGGCTAAAGTGTATCTAATACACTTAGGTGAATTTCAAATTCATTTCATGTGAATTTGGCTTTCAAAAAGTCAATCCATTAATGCTTTCAATCAACTCACATCAAGTCACATCAGTCAATCAAGTTGTCAAGTCACATCACTCAAAGTGACATTTGATTTGACGCTTGATTTGACTTACGTGCCCCACTCGAATTCAAAATGCCAATGCGCTCACAAACAATCTCGGGCTCGGGTTTGCTAATTCCAAATTAACGAATTTTCCGTTGCGACGTAATGATTATGCCTAGCGAAATCACTATTCACATCGCTAACGAATTAATTCTAAATTAATTCGTTCGCCCGAATTAAAATCTAATTTCAATTCCGCGTCGAAATCCAATTTCGTTTAATATATCAAATATATTAGTTTAATCGATTAATTCCAAATTAATCGTTATCTCTCTTTAATGATATTTTATCCCAGATAAAATATCTCCGCATTAATCCCAGATTAATTTTCTCTCTCATCTAATTAATCCCAGATTAATTAGAGTGCGAGTCATACGTCATCGGTGAATCTTCGGGAAGCGACCCATGAGATCCCCGGATATGTTGGCAGTAAATTCGGTCGTCGGACTATCCGAACACGTAAGTACCAAGTACTACGTTTATACCGATTTACAAGACAAGGTTGGCTTCTAGCAAAGCGCCATGCCTACCCAATTCTCCAGAAATATCCTTACAGGAATAAAGGATCTATATCAGGCGTAGTATACGTAGTATTGCGTATTTCTGTCCGTATCGGATGATCACGTGCTAGGCTGGGGCTGGAATTGTGTCTGCCCCGTACGAAGCACATGTCGGATGTCTGGTAACTAGTCTCTATAATCGGATAAACATGACCTTGTCATTTTATCCCGATGACTGCAGACTTATTAAGAGTACTAGTACCGTATCCTACGTGACCATCATCTCCATATGACTGAAGTGACACTTCCGTCTTGACATCACACCCAACACACTACGATTCTCAATATACCCAGCATAGGCGTACACAGAACCTGTTAAAGCCCTGGACGACCGCAACCAAAGTATATTGATTGTCGCAAGTATTAGCGGTGCAAGTCTCAGGTTAAGACCAAATACACCTACCCTGATTTCGGACTTCCATAGACACATAGTCATACTACCAATGGAATTCCGAGGGGGTCTATCCAGAGCGAAGCTGTTTCCCGTACCATCGGTAAAACACAACCTCCTATTACACTTGCATGAGTATCCTATACCCAAATATATGAGAACTATGTGTTGTGCCCTCACAACGCGCACAAGTGTAATACTAGTCTTTTACGTATTTATCGATGTCCAATCTCGATAATACTCTGACTAGGGATATTTAATGATTTATCCTTCGTGGACTGATACTGTCTCATATCATTCTCAATCCAGGAACAAATCATAGGGACCTCCTATCATTTATATATCTTGGTGATCTAATCACAAATGATAAGAGTGCAATCTCCTTTGTCACATAGTTAATTTGTACAACAACACCATGATCTGTACAAATAGTGACGCTATGGGTCATAATTGTCCAACAATCTCCCACTTGGCCTATAGCCAGTCACTCGAGTGTCTACACCCGAACTATGTACGGTTGGCTCAAACTGCTGAGAAGGCTTTCGTCAGCGGATTTGCATGATTATCGTCTGATGCGATTTATACGATCATCACATCGACCACGATGTATGATCCGAACGAATCAGATGAATATCGAAGTATATATCTGGATCGTTGATGAGACCATTAATTCTTTAGCCTGTGCTGACGCCTAGCTCAGCTGCTAACAGAATTATATCTAATCTAATTAGATTGTTATCGACCCAAATGGCTTCTATTGCCGCCTCAGCTGCAGCAATAACCCGCATTTGTTGTTTATTCGGTAACAGTATCTTGCTTGGAAGATTTCCAGCTCACTGTACCGTTATTCAAACTGTATAGTACCGTTTGCGACTTATAGTCATTTTATCGGTTTAGGAAACTTGCTACAGTGATCCCAGTCACTTCAAGTTCTCCATCTCCATAGATTAAGACAACATCCTTAGTTCTCTAAGATACTAACGGATGTTCTTAACATCAATCCAGTGACTATCACTTGGATTGGCCTGTTTGTGAATCCATATGCTCAAAGCGTATGAGACACCAGGTCGCGTATATTTTTCAATGTACGATTTCTCGGAGAGTTTTTATGAAAGCCAAGCTTTCACCGATAGTTATTATGGGAATATCATTTCCAAGAAATGACATATTATCATTATTTATATAGGACAGCCACTGTCAGTGCGCTCCCACTAACCCTCTTATATACACAAGAATCATTTTGGTTTAGAATTAAATCATAAACTATTATGATTACATCAAAACGATAATTCCAAGAACCTATGCTTGCTTCAATCCAAACATGGATCAAACAACCTGCAAACCTTGTTTGCTAGTTTTGTTACGACAAAACCGACAGGATGTTGTAAACATCCTCCAAAAGGTTTCCTTTTAAGGAAAGCGATTTTCCCGTTCAGCTGACATATTTCATAAATGAAACATGCAGCCTTAGCAAGCATTATCCAAATGGATTTACCGTGGCAACAGGTAAAAGGTTGAATCGTAATCAACACAATGTTGATAACGATACCTTTCCGCTACAAGCCTAGCTTAGTACGTTGGTATGTTGCCATCCATGTATGTCTTCCTTAAAGACTTATAAAGTACCAATAGGCACAATGCCTTGCGGTACATCAACTAGTATCCAAACATAGTTGATATACATGGAATCCATTTCGGACTCATGGCACTTTGCCATAATAGGGAGTCGATACCTTGTATCACTTCCTCATACGTAGTCAGTTGGTATACCTCAATAAGATAGACATCTTTATAAGGTGAGATCAGAAACCCATACCCCAGGTTGTTTTCTGACTCTCTCCGACTTACGCGGTTCTTGTGTATTCGAAGATTATGGTATAGTTTCATCCTTGATGAACTATTTGTGTTCCATTAGGAATCGGTGCCTTGAACAGTATCACTCCGATTTTCATCGAGTTTTACTATCCTCCCACTTACCACTGCATATCGGTATTCCTCTTAGGAAATCCGCATGGTGAGCAACAATCTAATTGTTCTCTTGTGAGTTGTATAAGTACAATACTTATGGTATCCCTAGGATAACCTACAAATGGCACTTATCCAATTTGGGTTCTAGTTTGGTATCATCCAAACATATGCCTAGCATACCCAAATGTTTAGGAATGAGAAACCCAGTTTCTATCATGTTCATATCTAATATGAAATCTGTCAAACAGATTTTATGGAACCTTATTCAAAATAAGTTCTTGCACTGTTTGTGCTTATCCGTTGAAGGAAATGGTAGCTTAGAGCGACTCATGATTAACCTTATCATGTCCAACAAAATTCGGTTACTCTGTTCGGACACACCGTCAAACTGACGTGTTCCGGGAAGAGTCCTCATTGAAAGAATACTTTACTCTTTCAAGTATAATGGAAACTTATTGCTTAAGTATTTTCCATTACGGTCTTACCGTGACGGTTTAATACTTTAGCCGATCTGTTTGTCTATTTCGTGTCGAAACTCTAAAAGTTTCCGATTTGTGTTCTTCAAAAGAAACACATAACCATAACGCGATGCCACATCCGTAAAGGTCACGAAATATTCATATCCACCTCTAGCCTAGCTAGACATGGGCCCACTTGCTTCACTATGAACTAGGGCTTACAGATCGGTGGCATTTGCACTTTTACCAAGTAAATAGTGTTTTAGGCACTTTGCCCAATAAACTAGATTCGTAGACTTTATTTGAATGGAATCAAATCAGTCCTAGTACCCACTCTTCAAAAGTGTGGATATACGAGTCTTGTTTAATGTGTCCCAGACAACAATGCCACATTAGTTTCTTCTGATCAAATCAGTTTGAGCTATTTGTTTGTCATGTTATATGTTTGAGATTTATTTATATTCAAAATATAAATTCTGTTATTCACATCTAATGTGTTTATCTCAATATCATCTTTATATAATAAAACACTTTAGTGTTCTAGAATATAAAGGTTCACCCGCAGCGGGTTAAACACTGATATAGAGATAATGTTTCTAGTCAAACTAGTTACATTATAACAGTTTCCTAATTTAAGTACAACCCGAGGGTAGTTCCTAAACTTAGGTATCTACGGTTAAAACAGCGACTTTCGTCCCGTTTCCAATTCGCAGATTAATCTCAATTGAAGTCAGTATCCTGCTCATAGCAGATTCTGAACATCAATATATATTTATGTATCACACTAAGTATTTAAAATCCATTTTAATACTAGTAGTGAACATATTCTTGACAAAATATTTGAAGTCAGAGCCTTGCTCGTCTTCAATTCCTTCATGTCTGCTTTGTCCAAACGGCAGTCACGCTTCCGCGATCCCGTTTGCCACAATTAGGCAGACATTTTGGGATATGTCCTTTATCTTCCAGAAGATTATAATGATTTTGCCTTTGCCCTTTCACATTCCAGAAGCCTTTGGCCAAGCCTTGGCCTTCTAGAATATCGAAGTAAGGTGCGCCTTGCGCTACTTGCCTAATTGCAAATTTGACTTTATCTCCTTGAGAATAGTCATTAACTCTCCAAGAGTTATTATTGCAATTTAGTACTTCTAAAATCTAAGTATAGATTATGAAGATCCTTCAATTTCTTTATCATACTTTAAGGATCTAATCCTTAGTTCTGATTCAGAAATTAAGGAGTCTACTGCGACAAGCTTAATGGATTAAGCACTAAAGTTATCATCACATAATCTTCCAAAGATTATGCTCTACTATTTGCTTAACTCCGGCTTAGGCATAATATGTTATTTTATCAAATAAAGTAACTTATTATTTTCCAGGACCATCCTGAAATTTTATTCCCATTTTGAAAATTAAACCATTTAAATACATTTTCCCTAGGATTATGTTTTAAATGTCAATCTTTCAATTTTATCTTGATTCTAATAGTCCAACTATTTAATCAACGATTTAGGTACTATTTATTATAATGATTACAATAGTCCAACTATTTAATCAACTATAATTTAATAGATTAAAATCAATATATTGATTACTATAATCCAATTATAAAATCAACTATAAATGAATAGTTTGAATATAGTCCAACTATTATTAAAACAACAATTTAAATATTAGTCCAACTAACATTTAATTTATTTGACGAATGATATTGTTTGAGCGCGTATGGCAAGTAATTAAACGAATATTGCAAATTCAATTCTTGCCTCCCACTATTTTTCGGCGAGCCTCTAACCCTCTGTCGAGTACTCGGGAAACCGTGTTTCCTAGTGGGCTAGGATCCCGTTAAATATCACACAATCTTGACTTTGGCCAAAAAATTGTATGATAATTAACTAGGTAGATCTCTAAGATCGATTGGATCCAATCCAATTCCTAGATCCAGTAGGGGGACATCCAAGTCCGAAACATATATCTTATATATGCCAATACATCCAATGTATTACCTAACCTTTTTCCTCTGAATCAACTAAGCCTTGGCTTTGGCACAACAAACTTAGTGATCCCAGCGAGCGCCACCCATTGACCATGGAAAGCTTCGTAATCAATGTCGATGGACAAGAAGTGGTCTTGACTTTGGCCAACAAACCACAACTTGGACAAGACACCAATATGGAACAAAGCCTTCGTGATTCAAACACATCCTCGACGGACAAAGGCCTTGACTTTGGCCAACAAGCCAATGCCAGTCTCGGATCTTGAGTGAGAATCACTCAATGGAAGGAAAAACGCTTAATATTTTGCGAGGGTTTTCGAGTGCAAATTGGCAACCAATTTATTATCTTTGTTAAGGTCTCATCATCATACACCCTTAAACATGCATTCTAAACACATAATAAAGCGCGTATAATAAATAATAATGATATGCGGATGGATACTTTACACATTGATCCTAGATCAAATCTCTCACTTTCTCTCTCCCGCTAGCACATGTATTTACTTCTACCCGTTACACTACACTTCTAAAGAAACCTCATTTACATTGAGGGGAATAGGTGAGAAGAGAATACAAAGAATAAGGAGGTAATAAGGCTGGACACGCAGGTCCAATTAATAAATCAAATTTATTACAACAATTTCTAAAATTGTCCCACCCATCTAATATCCATCCGATATACATTATTCATGCATCGCAACCATGTATTCACACAAGCATGTTATCAATCAATCTAATCAAATTAATTAATCTGATAATTAGTGATCATCCAATGTTCAAACAACGATTTGATTTTGCTCGAGTCAAACTCGTTTTGCGAATAAGTACTCAAAGTACGAATTCTCGAATTAAATTAAACTACAAATTAAATCCAATTTAATATGTATTCAATTCTAATTCACTATTTAATTCCAAATTAAATATTACACTTTATTAATAAACTTTACGACTTAAATTCCAAATTTAATCGTTACGGGTCTCAAAGCCCGATTAACGTCCAACGTCAATTTAATTAAAGTCCAATGGGCTTTTAATTAATTTCTTAAGGCGTGGACTTTTGGTCAACTCGGGTCAAACCGAATAACCAAAATCCAATCCGGGAATTACCCATAAGCCAGAAATCAATTTTGGCCCATTAGGCCAATTAAACTTTAAGGTCCATTAAGTCGCATTTGGGCTTTATGGAAGCGGTTTTGGGCCCAATTGGATCCAACCAATTTTGCCTAAACCCAACTTAGTACAACCAAGCCCAATAAGCCCAATTACAAACAACAAGCCCAAATCCAATTTAAGGCCCAATATAATAAATTACCAAATTCCAAATTCATTAATTAATTAACCTAAAGTGTATAACACAATAATTACCCAATTTAACATTTCCAAAAACACAATTAGCCAAATTAATCATGTTCATTTTCATATACATGTCCAACACATTTTGATTAAAATCAAACCCATTATCACATGCTACATGTCTCGGCCAAGGGGATTTTATGTCCAATTCGAATTCAATCCAATTAATTCAATTCAAACATTAAATCAATATTCCCAAATGATTTCCAATTCATCCAATGAACAAAAAATCAAAATTCCAAGACAATTAGGGCATCTATTACATTCGGCCAAGCACAAATTTTGGGCAAAAAATTGATCCAATCCAATTTCATGAAATTGATCCAATCAAACTTCAATTCAACATGATTTAAGCATATTCAAACATCCAATTTAATCAAAACATGCTCAAAATCAATTTACCCAATTTTAAGCCCTCAAACATTTTCATGCTTTAACCTTGCTCTTGATACCATTGTTGGTTTTACTAAGGTCCCAAGATCATAAACAAGCATGAAATGTGTGCGAATACAAATCAACGAAGTTGTGGAATACTCACATCGATCGGTTGAGCGACGCTTTGACGAACAAATCAACTTTCTGCCCTTGTAGATCACAGCAGGCTGTCACAGCTCACTGGTTTGGCTCGATTTTGGTCCTTCGTCAAGCTCCAAGCTTCGTCGAACGATTCCCGGCTCATGGGTGGACTTCCCTATCACCTTCGCATGTCTCTCGAGTGTGCTAGCTCTTGTGATTTTGCCACAAAAATCACCACTCATGCTTTCTCAGCTCACGGTTTTTGACAAAACCAGGTGAAGTTTTGCCCCTCCATGGGCGTGAAGAAGAGAGAGATGAGAGGAAGAGAGAGTTAATTTTGGTTGATGGCTAAAGTGTATCTAATACACTTAGGTGAATTTCAAATTCATTTCATGTGAATTTGGCTTTCAAAAAGTCAAGCCATTAATGCTTTCCATCAACTCACATCAAGTCACATCACTCAATCAAGTTGTCAAGTCACATCACTCAAAGTGACATTTGATTTGACGCTTGATGTGACTAATGATTTGACGCTTGATTTGACTTGCGTGCCGCACTCGAATTCGAAATGTGAATGCGCTCGCAAACAATCTCGGGCTCGGGTTCGCTAATTCCAAATTAACGAATTTTTCATTGCGACGTAATGATTATGCCTAGCGAAATCACTTTTCACGTCGCTAACGAATTAATTCTAAATTAATTCGTTCGCCCGAATTAAAATCTAATTTCAATTCCGCGTCGAAATCTAATTCGTTTAATATATCAAATATATTAATTTAATCGATTAATTCCAAATTAATCATTATCTCTCTTAATGATATTTTATCCCATATAAAATATCTCCGCAATTAATCCCAGATTAATTTTCTCTCTCGTCTAATTAATCCCAGATTAATTTAGAGTGCGAGTCATACGTCATCGATGAATCTTCGGGAAGCCACCCATGAGATCCCCAGATATGTTGGCAGTAAATTCGGTCGTCGGACTATCCGAACACGTAAGTACCAAGTACTACGTTTATATCGATTTATAAGACAAGGTTGGCTTCTAGCAAAGCACCATGCCTACCCAATTCTCCAGAAATATCCTTACAGGAATAAAGGATCTATATCAGGCGTAGTATACGTGGTATTGCGTATTTCTGTCCAGTATCGGATGATCACGTGCTAGGCCTGGGGCTGGAATTGTGTCTGCCTCGTAAGAAACACATGTCGGATGTCTGGTAACTAGTCTCTATAATCGGATAAACATGACCTTGTCATTTTATCCCGATGACTGCAGTACTTAAGAGTACTAGTACCGTATCCTACGTGACCATCATCTTCATATGACTGAAGTGATACTTCCGTCTTGACATCACACCCAACACACTACGATTCTCAATATACCCAGCATAGGCGTACACAGAACCTGTTAAAGCCCTGGACGACCGCAACTAAAGTATATTGATTGTCGAAAGTATTAGTGGTGCAAGTCTCAGGTTAAGACCAAATACACCTACCCTGATTTCGGACTTCCATAGACACATAGTCATACTACCAATGGAATTCCGAGGGGGTCTATCCAGAGCGAAGCTGTTTCCCGTACCATCGGTAAAACACAACCTCCTATTAAACTTGCATGAGTATCATATACCCAAATATATGAGAACTATGACGTTATGCCCTCACAACGCTCACAAGTGTAATACTAGTCTTTTACGTATTTATCGATGTCCAATCTCGATAATACTCTGGATATGGATATTTAATGATTTATCCTTCGTGGGCTGATACTGTCTCATATCATTCTCAATCCAGAACAAATCATAGGGACCTCCTATCATTTATATATCTTGGTGATCTAATCACAAATGATAAGAGTGCAATCTCTTTTGTCACATAGTTAATTTGTACAACAACACCGTGATCTGTACAAATAGTGACGCTATGGGTCATAATTGTCCAACAGGTAATTATCATGCAAAGTTAATATATTATATTAAGGGAGATATCTAAAATAGAAGTAATAAAAGTGGATCCTTTTACCTCAGCATTTTCTTTTATTGTACTTTTACTTTATTTACTTTTTAGCAATTTACTTTCAGCATTTACTTTTCAGCAATTTACTTTCATCATTTACTTTTCAATAATTTACTTTCAGCATGTACTTTCAGCATTTAATTTTCAGTATTTAATTTTAGCATTACTTTCCGTCATTTACTTTTCAGCAATTACTTTTCAGCATTTACTTATGTCTTTTACTTTATTTAAGTTTTTACTACCCGTAAATATGTGTCGTAACTAAGACAGTTATCTGGGGTTGTGATGAAATCCAATATCACCGGTTATAAGGGGTTAAATTACAGTTTGGGTAATATAAAAGTTTATTTATTGAGCCTTAATCCTAATGCTTTTTATTAACTGGCCATTAATAAAATTGAACTGGTAAACTTAAAATGAACTTGGAAAAGGGATTTTAGTTTTAAGACCTTATACTTAATAGCCCACGATCTTCCTTGAGGATATATAACCATTTAATAGATTTCCTTACAGGATAGGAATATACCTGTCGGGCGGGGGTAGCCATAATTAGAACTTAATCTTAATAATTCAGATAACTTGGTTAACATAGGAATATGATTAATTGGGTTATACTGGGTATTTGTATTTGACCATCGGAATAGGCTTTTACATAATTTCGTGTTCCAGGTTAATAAACCAATACATTACACAAATGTAAAATAACCACTTCATCTTTTAAAAACATATGGAAGGAATCACAACTCTGGATAGTTTTATAAATTTGAATTTTCTTCAATCTACTTTCAAGCAATTTTATTTACTTGTTTTAATTTTAAAGTCACCACCCAATCAAACAATCAATCCATTAGATACTTGTAAACATTTAACTTCATAAATTGATAACAAAAGATTTTAAGTCCTCGTGGGATCAATACTTTTTATACTACTTGAACGATACGTGCGCTTGCATTTTACGCGTGTGATTACGCACTGGTCAAGGAGCAATATCATGCCATCATTTTCAAAAGCGGTACTGAAATCAACAAAGTTGTTGGAGTCAATGCAACTGCTGAAGAAGTACCAAAAGAAAGCATCGAATCAGTTCCATATATGGAGGAAAAGAAGCCAAGGAAAAAGATCAAGAAAGATTTACTCCACCTCCACCTTTTCCACAACGTCTCCAGAAAAACAAATTGGACAAGCAGTTTGCTTGATTCTTGGAGGTCTTCAAAAAGCTGCAAATCAACATTCCATTTGCAGAAGCGTTGGAACAAATGCCCAGCTATGTCAAATTCATGAAAGATATTTTTTCACAAAAATGAAGATTGGGAGATTACAAAACAGTAGTACTGACAGAATAATGCAGCGCCATCATTCAGAGGAAGCTTCCCCCAAAGTTGAAAGATCCTTGCAGTTTCACCGTCCCATGCACCATAGGAGAACATTATGTCAGTAAAGCTTTGTGTGATTTAGGTGCTAGTGTTAATTTGATGCCTTTTTCGATTTACAGGAAACTGCAGATTGGAGAAGCAATGCCCACATCAATCTCTTTACAACTTGCTGATAGAACACTCGCATTTCTGAGAGGTGTAGTTGAAGATGTGCTGGTCAAAGTCGACAAACTCATTCTCCCAGCAGATTTCATTATCCTTGACAAGGAAAAAGACAAAGATGTACATATCATCCTCAGGAGACTATTCTTGGCTACATGTCGAACTGTTATTGATGTACAAAAAGGAGAATTAGCCATGAAAGTAGAGGACCAAGAAGTTACATTCAATGTTTTCAAAGCCATGAAATTCCCGAGTGATGAAAGTTTTAGAATTGATGTTGTAGATAATATCATCCAGGATACTGATGCACTGCCACTTCCCACGATTAAACTTGAAGCTTGCATCACAAACATGACTGACAGTGAGCTAGATGATGAAATTCTAGAATGAATCAACTATCTTGACAAACCCTTTCGCTTCAAATCGCCACCACAGGTGGAAAGTCTGGAACTACTGAAAAAGGAGCGAATCAAGCCCTCGATTGAAGAACCACCGCAGTTGGAACTGAAGCTACTTCCAAACCATCTCAGGTATGTATTTTTAGGAAACTCTTCTGATTTACCTGTGATTATTTCTTCGTCGCTAACATTGGAGCAAAAAGAAAAGTTGCTGAGAGTTTTACAAGAACACAAGAAAGCCATTGGCTGGACTATAGCAGACATTTGAGGCATTAGTCCATCATTTTGCATGCACAAGATTTTGATGAACGACGAGTATAAACCAACAGTGGAGCATCAACAGATACTAAATCCAATCATGAAGGAGGTCATAAAAAAAGAAATTATCAAATGGTTGGATGCTGGTATCATTTACCATATCTCTGACAGCACGTGGGTGAGTCATATGCAATGTGTGCCAAAGAAATGAGGAATTACTGTAGTCACAAATGAAAAAAAATGAGCTGATTCCAATAAGAACGGTGACTGGATGGAGAGTATGTATGGACTATAGGAAGCTAAACAAAGCAATAAGGAAAGATTATTTTCTGCTACCATTCATTGACCAGATGCTAGACAGATTGGCGTGACATGAGTTCTATTGCTTTATGGATGGATATTCGGGGTACAATCAGATTTCCATCACCCCAAAAGATCAGGAGAAAATCAATTTACATGTTCATATGGCTCTTTTGCTTTCCACATGATGCCATTTGGACTATGTAATGCTCTTGCTACATTTCAACATTACATGATGGCCATCTTCTCAGACATGCTGGAACAAAGTATGGAGGTTTTCATGGATGATTGTTCTGTATTTGGAGAATCGTTCGACCACTGCTTGCAAAAACTAAATTTGGAGACTCGTTCGACCACTGCTTGTAAAATCTGGAAAAGGTGTTACAAAGATGCGAAGATACCAACCTGGTACTCAACTAGGAGAAATGCCACTTCATGGTGTAGGAAGGCATCATCCTGGGACATCAGATCTCACAAAAGGGAATCGAGGTAGACAAAGCAAAGATCGAGACAATCGAAAAATTACCTCCACCATCAACTGTCAAAGGGATTCACAGTTTTCTCGGACATGCAGGCTTTTACAGGAGATTTATCAAAGACTTCTCCAAGATTGCTAAACCTCTGTGCAATATTCTGGAGAAAGATGTGACTTTCAGCTTCACCAAAGAATGCCACGAAGCTTTTGAGATCTTAAAACAGAAGCTGGTTTCTGCCCCCATCATAGTAGCACCGGACTGGACCCTTCAATTTGAGGTGATGTACGATGCTAGTGATTTACTGTAGGTGCAGTTTTGGGACAACGCAAAGTAAAAATTTTCCATACCATTTACTACTCCAGCAGAACTCTGAATGAATCACAACTAAACTACACAACCACTGAAAATGAGTTGCTCGCAGTTGTGTTTGCTTTTGATAAATTTTGCTCCTATGTGTTGGGTCCCAATGTGGTGGTCTACACAGATCATTCAACAATCAAATATCTGATCGCGAAGAAATATGCCAAACCTAGATTGATCTGTTGGGTGCTTCTACTGCAAGAATTTGACGTGGATATCCGAGACACGAAATGGATAGAAAATCAAGTGGCAGATCACTTATCGAAGCTTGAGAAAGGAGAAACAGCTGGCAATGAACTGACAATCAAAGAAACTCTTCCAGATGAATAGTTGTTTGCCATGAAACAGCATGATGTCCCTTGGTATGCTGACTATATCAACTACATAGTATCGGGAAAATGGCCGTTGGAATGGACTTATCAGAAACAAAAGAAGTTCTTCAAAGAAGTCAAGTATTATGTCTGGGATGAGCCGTACATGTTCAAACGTTGTGCTGATCAATTACTGAGACGTTGTGTTCAACAGAAATAGGTCAATAGTGTCTTGCATCATTGTCATTCATCACCATACAGCGGACACTTCAGCGAAAATAAATCTGCAGCCAAATTCCTACAATCAGGTTTGTTCTGGCCCACTCTGTTTAAAGATGCTTACTTATTTGCTCTTCAATGTGATAGGTGCCAGAGAACGGGAAATATATCGAGGAGAAATGAGGTACCTCTGCAAAATATTCTGGAAGTGGAGATATTTGATGTATGAGGGATTGATTTTATGAGACCTTTTGTTCTATCAATCGGAAACTTGTACATACTAGTTGCAGTAGACTACGTCCCCAAATGGATTAAAGCAATAGCACTGCCATCAAATGATTCAAAAGTGGTGATAAAATTCCTTAAAAAGAATATTTTCACTCGTTTCGGAATACCTCGGGTAATTATCTGTGATAGTGGCACACATTTCTGCAACAGATACTTCGATGCACTCTTATCTAAATACAGAGTTACTAATAAATTTGCCACTGCCTACCATCCACGGTCAAATGGACAGGTTGAAGTTTCAAATATGGAGATCAAAAGAATCTTTGAAAGAACCGTTGGATCAACAATGAGGTACTGGTCTACAAAATTGGATGATGCATTATGGGCCAACCGGACAGCTTACAAAACACCCATTGGTATGTCCTCATATCGAATGGTGTTTGGGATAGCGTGCCATCTACCAGTGGTGATTGAACATAAAGCGTACTGGGCACTAAATAAGTTAAATCTTGATCTACAAGCAGTAGGAGAAAAACGGCTTCACCAACTAAACGAATTGGAGGAATTTTGCCTACATGCTTATAAAAATGCCAAACTGTACAAAGAAAAGACCAAGAAATGGCATGATAAAAAAATAGTACGCAGACAACTGGAACCATGGCAGTATGTGTTGTTATACGATTCACGGTTGAAACTTTTCCCTGGAAGGCTGAAATCAAAGTGGTCAGGTCCATTTGTGACTACTCAGGTGTTACCCTATGGTGTAGTTGAGATATACAACCCCAAGTCCAACAACACATTCAAAGTTAACAGCCAGCGTGTCAAGAAATACTGTGGAGAATCATTTGAGCGACAAAAAGAAAGTGTCATACTTTCAGATCCAGCCTAACGTGTGGGAAGTCATGTCTAGCTGACGACGTTAAACTGAGCGCTAGCAGGGAGGCAACCCATTCAAATTGTGTATATATTCAGAGTTGGTGTGTTTTATTTTTTGTATGTTTAATTTTTGTGGGTAAAGGCACATTTTAGGATGGAAGACGTTCTCGCAAATCTTCACAAGAAATTTCCTTCTCACCCTCAAAACTCTCTGATTAAAGTCTACAAAGCTCGCTTAGAACGAATGAGACTTCTGATGATCAAAGGTATTCCTAATGACATTCGTTGGATTATTGAAGCACGGGTCTGATTGGCAGGTGATTCCTCTGACTCTTTTATGTCATATCTACCTGGTTTTGGAAGAAGCACCTATGCTAAGAAAAGAAGAGCTAAAAGACTAGGTGTTTGCTATACATGTGCACGCATGACATGTAATACTTGTTGTTGTTCTTTAGGAATGGTGTCTGATAACCGTGAAGATAAAATTAAATTCATTAGGGATGGCTTGAGTAAGGAGTCTTTGGATGACATCATTGAATCTTGAGACGCATCCCAGTGGATATGTGCATCACACAATTCACATGTTACATGCACAATTTCAAAAAGAAAAACAATATTTAAGTCTCGGGAATCTGACTCTAAAATACCCTGTTTGCCAATTTATAAGAAAATTGGATGGGAAGCTTGTCCCTGACGCATAGACGTCATTCAAGCCGTTACTTCTTGTAAATATTATTATCTCTTTGTATTTATCTAATAATTATGATTTTTTTTGTTATTTTCTTTTATTTTCTCCGACAGGACCCAAACTTTTTGACTTTCACGATATATTTTACTATTTAGCAAAAAATTGTCATTTGGCAGGTACTAGTGCTATTATTACTCACCCTTTTTCAGGTTCTATAAATTCAACTCATCATTGCACTCTTAAAGGCATCCAGACTTGAGAAAAAAATACATAAAAAAATGGAAGCAATTTCAAGAAGATGAGTTGTAAACATTTGTGTGTTTTGCGGTACTAGTGCTGGTTCTAAACCAGAATTCGTAGCGGCGGCACAGGAATTGGGAAGAGTCATTGCTGAAAAGAATATGCACTTAGTATATGGCGGTGGCAATCTTGGACTAATGGGGATCGTTTCAAGGGCTGTACAGGAAGGAGGTAGTCAAGTTCTGGGAATCATCCCAAAACCTTTGGCAGAGGCGAATCTTATAGGACCATCAAATGGAGAGGAACTTATCGTGCCAGGTATGTTTGAATGACTGGTAGAAATGATTAATCGTGCTGATGCTTTTATTGCTTTGCTAGGTGGCTTGGGTACGATGGATGAAATTTTTACAGTACTATCTTGGGCGAACGTGAATATACACCAAAAACTGATTGGACTATTTAATGCTGATGGATTTTATGATTTTCTTTGTGTGTTTCTTGATGATGGTCGGAGAAATGGGTTCGTGTCAAAACCTGTAAAAGAACTCATCTTTACTACCAGAATTGCCCATGATTTAATTGACCAAATCTTAGCCTTTGAACCACAAATTGACCCTATCTTTTCCAAGATAAACTGGTCTGATAACGATCGTTGTAAAAAGCATCGGATAAATCTGGATCTTAACCTTTAATTGATATTTTTAGATGTCTCATTTAGGTTTGGGGGAGGGGAGTAGTTGACTAGTATCTTATTTTTATTGTGTTATTTTTAGTCAAAAAACTTCAAAAAATTTATAAAAAAATTTTTTGTTTTTGTGTTTTTAATTTGATTAATCAGGTGAAATTGGTGTGAGATAGCTGTGTAAGGAATTTCTACTCCTGAGACGTATCTCAACCTATTTCGTAACAAGTTAATTTTTGTTTATTTCCTTTTGACATGTATTATCAACATGCATGGTAACATACAGCCATGAGATGTATTTGAAAAGTTTGTAATATTCAATGCTCTAGTTTAATTGGAGGAAGCATCTAAAAAGCAATGGAATAAAAAAAAAGAAAAAGAAAAAAAGTGTGTATAAAAAAAAAATTGGAAGAAAAAAACGTCTGAGATCCGAGTCATTAAGTCCGTAGGGGTGTTTTAACACCTAGTGCCCTAAAGCCAACTGGCTTTGGAGTCACTGGCCCAAAACTCGCTACATGGATCAAATATGTTATAAAAATAAAAAGAAACATCTGAAATCCGAGTAATTAAGTTCGTAGGGGTTTCTTAACACCTAGTGCCCTAAAGCCAACTGGTTTAAGAGTCACTGGCCCAAAGCTCGTTACATGGATTGAAGATGTTACTTTCTTTATTTTATGCAAAAATAAAAATAAAAAATTCCATTGCTAAAAATGTGTGAATTCTTATATAACTTTAGGACATAAATATTACTCTATTTTCAACTACACTTATGAATATTGTGGGCACAATGATTTAATTAATACCTTGTGATTGTGTATAGGAAGAATGGTAAAAATAATCGGAGAATTTACTTATTTGGTAATTTAGAAAGAAAGAAAACAACTACTAACTTGGACAACTACTTACTTGGATAAGAAGTTTCACTTGTTTAGTCACTAACTTGTTTATTCTCTTTTCTCTTGTCTTTTTGCTTTTGTGTGCATTAGATTGACGTTTGTGGGTATCGTCACTGTAAGCCCTCACGTGACTACAACTCGCACACTAGGGACACATAGGGGTTTAAAGCTTGTTGCATACGCTAAATACAACCGTGATCCATACGAATGTGGCTTAGTTTAACTTTAATTGTTTATTGTATTTTATTTTGTTGTTTTGCTCGAGGACTAACAAAATGTTAGGTTTGGGGTGTGATGAGCGGAAAATATATCAATTTCTCGGGTTTGATGAACCTTTTGATATGTTTTAGTTTATTTTACAGATAAAATAAAATTGAGACTCAATGGAATCATTGAGGACAAAATGTGGTATCATGGCCTGGAGAGAAAAGCCAGTTGCAAAAGATGTTTGGGATGTCACTGGAAGGGGTGCTCGTAGTATGGTATCATGGCCTGGAGAGAAAGGTCAGGGATGATTGGAGGGCATTAGCAGAGGCCTTTCTAAACCAATATATCACGGATCTGGAGATAGACTTATCGCTCCGTGACCTAGAGAACACCAAGCAAAAGCCAGAAGAGACTGTTAAAGATTATATGGATCGCTGGAGAAGCCAGCTTTTGAAAATGCAGACACGTCCCTCGGAGAAAGACCAGATTAAGATGATCATTAAGGGCACCAAGCCCTCCATTTATAACAAGCTGAGGAGGATGACCTCTATGATTAGTGACTTTTGACAGTTGAGAGAAACTGTCATGGATATCGAGGAAGAAAAAGTGGAGAACAGAAAGTTCTACAGCCAGAATAAAAAATCCATTGGGGGCCTTCAAAACCCAAGCCCGCTCCTGCTGAGGTCGCCGCCATTAGAAATAGGCGATTCTCCAATCTTGGTAGACCTTTGTCAAAGGTGTTTGAAAAGCTGAAGAGGCAATGACTCCTAAAGCCTTTAGAACCTAGACCAATTCCGAGCCCTGTGCCACCCCACCCCAACCCAAACCAATACTGTCACTACCATCAGCAAAAAGGCCACGAAACCGAAAACTGCACCCGTCTTAGGCATAAGATCCAAAACCTCATTGACACCATAAGATACCCGACCCAGAAAAAGAACAACCCAACACACACAGAAACCCTCTACCCAACTATCACTCTGTTCCACCACACACCTACATGATCAACTCCGGCTTACCCGAAAGCTTTATCCTCCAAACTCTCAACCAGCAAGCTTTTTGCATGGAGATATGGGATAGCAGCAGTGAAGATGAAACAGAGCAGGGGAGAGATTTCTGGGAAAACTTCTTGAGCAGTGACGAAGAGGAAGTAAAGGGAATAACTCGCAGTGGGCGTTTTTACAGTGATATAGCGGAGAAAGGCAAAAAATTGCTAACAAAAGGCCGAGAGGTGACGGAGAATACGGCTAACACCGAGGGGTATACTTTGTTGTGTCAATTGAAGAAGACACGGACACAAGTGAGTATATGGGAGTTATTATGTGCCTCTCAAGAGCACAGGCATGCCATAGTAGAAGCTATAAGCAAGATAATGGTACCTGAAGATGCAAACCTGACAATGCTTGTAGAGTCAGTACAAAAAGAGAGTAGGCAGATGATAAAACTCTCTGAAGAATACCTCCCGATGGAATGGAGGAATCACAATAAGTCGCTATTCATAAGAGTATAAGTAAAAGGCAAGAAGACATCTTGTGTGATGGTGGATGATGGCTCATCTATCAATGTGTGCCCTTTTAAGATTCTGTCAAGGTTGGGTATACGGACAACAGATTTAAACCCATCCAGCATGACTATCAAAGCTTATGACGATAGCAAATGAGGAGTTGAAGGTACTTTTGTCACAGTATTCAAAGTGGACCCGATAGAAGACGAAGTGGAGTTCACAGTGCTTGATATCCCAGCTACATTTGCTCTATTATTGGGGCGGCCATGGTTTCATAGACTTGGGGGCGTGCCATCCACTATGCACCAGGTTATTAAGTTCCCGCATGGAGGGGCAATCATCACCAGCAGGGCTGAAGTAGACAATATTGTGGCTGCTTTAGACATACAGCCTCTCATAAGGTTCCAAGTGGCGGCAAACTTCGAAGAATGGGTGGACCCTAAAGTGGCTAGAATCATGGATAAAATGAAATACGAGCCGAGCACGGGTTTGAGTGCTAGAGGAGCACTACCAGATTTCAAGGGACAGACCACTAAAAAAGGATTGGGGTATGAATCCGATGAGAATCAGCCGAAGACCAAGAAAAAAAGGGATAAAGCTGATGGAATACTTTGTGAAATCCAATGATATCAAGGAGAGCTCGAACCCGTAGAAGTCAATGGGGTCATGGTACCAGGATTCAAGATCTTTAAGGATGTGATGGGTGAAGAACCACATACAGAGGAAGTTGCAAAAGAGGAAGATAAATGGGAAGAAGAACTACTGCAGTTGGAGAATCCGACGCTCGAAGAAAGCCAGAAGACGGAAGAAGACAGGCTGCAAATGACGAAAATGTTTATTTTCCTGACTTATTTGATTGTAATCCTGCATTTATTAATAATAAAGACATTGATTTTGCTTACTTGTTCGAGTCTTTTCCGGTTAATCTGCATCATAACATACATGACATGAGAATATTTTACATTAACTCAACAAAGGAAAATGCATTTAATCTTGGTACATGTGAAAACCCAATGATATTTTAATTACAAGTGAGGTTACCTCTGATGAGCGGAAAGAATTAGAGAGAATATTAATAAAATATGCTAAAGTATTCGCCTGGTCCTATCAAGACATGCCGGGAGTAGACAATAGTATTGCCCAGCACACGATACCAACCTATCTGAACATGAGACCAGTTCAACAGAAGCTCCGAAGAATGAAGCCAGAATGGGCCCAAAAGGTTACGGAATAAGTCAAGAAGCAGGTAGATGTGGGGTTCTTAGAGTTGGTGAAGTACCATGAATGGTTAGCCAACATTGTGCCGGTACCGAAGAAAGATGGAAAAGTCAGGATGTGTGTGGATTATAGGGACCTCAACAAAGCTTGCCCAAAAGATGATTTTTCCCTACCTTATATAGACGTGTTGGTCGATAGCGTAACTTTATCCGCTATGTACTCGTTCGTGAATGGGTTCTCAGGATATAATCGGGTCCTCATGGCCAAAGAAGATAAGCATAAGACTGCCTTCGTCACTGAGTGGGGTACATATTGCTACAAGGTGATGCCATTTGGACTTAAGAATGCGGGATCCACTTATCAACGAATGGCCACTACACTATTCCATGACTTAATGCATAAGGAGATTGAGGTATACGTGGATGACATGATGGTCAAGTTAGAGACGAGGGCCGGACATATAGAAGCACTGGAGAAGTTCCTTCAAAAAGTCGACAAGTACAACCTCTGACTAAATCCCACGAAGTGTGTGTTTGGGGTAACATCAGGAAAGTTGTTAGGACATACGATAGGAATGGGAGGAATAGAAGTGGACCCTGAAAAGATCAAGGTAATTACCGAGATGCCCGCATCGAAGACAGAAAATGAGGTTAGAGTTTTTCTTGGGAAAATCCAGTATATCAGTCGATTCATTGCCAAGCTAACATTAGTATATGAGCCCATCTTCAAGCTATTGAGGAAGGACCAGCTTGTGGAGTGGAATAGGCAATGTGAAGAAGCTTTTGATAAAATCAAAGAATAATTGGTTAAACCGCCCGTCTTGAAACCCCTAAGGTCGGGCAAACCTTTGGTGTTGTATTCGGCCATAGAACCCGAAGCGATGGGGGCAATTATGGTACAGGCAAATGAGACAGGGGTGGAACATGCAGTCTACTACCTCATTAAAAAGATGCTTATGCGTGAAGCCCACTATCAAGAGGCGAAAAAAATAAAGAAAAATATGTTTGGGGGTTATGTAGGCTAGATGGCCAAGTTCATAGCCCGTAAAATAGTATGTCGATACGGAATGCCACATCATATAGTGACGGACAATGGAGTCCAATTTCAGAAGTACGGGATGGAGGCAGTATTATCAGTGGAAATAGAAATACAATCAATGCGGGTACTAGTAGAGGCAAGATTGCCTGAGCAAGAATGAGACTCATAGAGGTTCGAGCAGCTAGCATTACTGGATGAGAAAAGGATAAAGGCCTTGTACCACACGCAGCTATATCAGAAAAGGTTGGCCAGGGCATTCAATAAGAAAGTGTGTCCCATCAAGATCAGAGAAAGGGATCTAGTGCTCAAGCAGTCGAAGTCACTGATAATGGACGCGAGGGGAAAGTTTAGGCCCTAATCGGGAAGGGCCCTACCTAGTCAAGAAGGTGATGAGGAATGGGGCAGTGAGACTGTCAGATTTGGAAGGGAATGAGTTCACCGAGCCCATCAACGTGGACAGGCTGAAGCAATACTTTGCATAAAAAAAAAGAGAGAAAAAAGAAAGGCCTGTTGGGTTGAAAATCCGCAAAGGATAGCCCAAGCAAAATATAGAGCATGAGTGAGCAAGAAAAATGGCTAATTGTAAAATCTGTGAGGAACAGTTAGCGACAGAGGTACCGTTACAATGTAGTTTATTTCCTACATATGTACTAAGAAGTAATGCAAATGCCTTTTTTGAAACAAATGTTCAAGATGTTCATAGATTGCATAAATCCCAGCTAACCGAGAAAGATTAGAGTCAAGTAATTATAAATAACGTCTTTTGTTTCTTAGATGTTGGACCAAGGTCAGGAGATCTAGGAGAAGAACTCTGAGAATGGAGATAAATAGAGTAGCCTCGGGAATGAGGATGAAGAACTCCAAGAATGGAGAGGAACTCCAAGAACGGAGAACAACCTCGGGAATGAGGATGAGAAAAGAGCCTCGAGAATGAGGACTAAAAAAAGAAGAAAAAAAAGAAAAGAAACAATTTTTAGCTCGCTGAGTTGAAAACCTGAAAAGGCGACTCATGCAAGATAGTGCGATCCGCTCAATTGAAAATCCAAAAGGACAGCTTAGGGAAAAGATAGAAAAGACCTGCAACTCAATGGACGAAGAACAAGGTAGTATCTTTTCCGAATCCTCAGGACAACAAAGGAAAGCTTCGAGAATCAGAAGACATGAATTTCAGTATCCGAGAAGGGTAGTACGAGAAAAATGCAAGCTGAGAATTGTAGCAGACTCCTAATAGAGAGGGCATATTTCAAAATTTGGGAATCGAAAAACATGATTTTCAATATCACAAAAGGATGAGACCGCTTTCAAAGAGGCGTAATCCAACTTGACCCGGTGTAGGTAGCGGAAACCAGAACGCTGAACCAGGTTTGGGGATGACCAGCTTACCACCCTGCGAACAATGGACACAACGGGATCTTGAGCCATGAGGCCAAAGAAAACTGAGCAATCACCGGAGTAGAATTGACAGGAGGAAACTGTAAGTAGGCCAAGGGGGCGACCAAAGACTTTTATAGGAAAGGGCACCAAAGAGCGCAAGGAAGGCCTAACCAAAGATGACATCAAGCTAATAGGACAAAAGAAAATCCATCGGAATAGGGAATACATCCATGCATACATGCATACACGTCGCATACACATAATTTTTGTTTTGTGTTCGCAGGAAAAAGAAAAAGCGGAGAAGACAAATAACTCCTCGGGAATGAGGACGAGCAAGCCGGGAATGGCACTCTGGGAATGGAGAAAAACCTCGGGAATGAGGACGAGCAACTCCTAGGGAATGAGGACGAGCAAGCCGGGAATGGCACTCCGGGAATGAAGAACAGCCTCAGGAATGAGGACGAGCAACTCCTCGGGAAGTATGACGAGTACTCCGGGAATGGAGAATAACCTCGGGAATGAGGACGAATCAGAGGTCGAAGTGCCTCACCACCATTATCAACAGTTTTGGGAATGAATCCTAGGGGGCGAGGCCCACATTATCAACAGTTTGTGAATAAACTCAGAGGTCGAAGCACCTGATCATCATAGAAAAAAACTCCCAATCGGGTCAAAAAGTCACGCATATGGACCAAAACGCCATCACCCATCAGTGCGGGAAAAAATCCCGGAAGTAGAAGTGCCTTAGAGATTGAAGCATCTCACACTAGAAACGGTTCGGGAATGAACCATCTCATAATAGGAATGATTCGGGAATGAACCATCTCACACTAGAAACGGTTCAGGAATGAACAATCTCACACTAGGAACGGTTCGGGAATGAACCATCTAACACTAATAACAGTTCGGGAATGAACCATCTCACACTAGGTACAGTTCGGGAATGAACCATCATACACTAGGAATGGTACGAGAATGAACCATCACACACTAGGAACGGTTCGGGAATGAACCATCTCACACTAGGAACGGTTCGGGAATGAACCATCTCACACTAGGAACGGTTCGGGAATGAACCATCTCACACTAGGAACGGTTCAGGAATAAACCATCTCATATTAGGAATGGTTCGGGAATGGACCGCATAGATTGAAGCATCTCACACCCGGTGGTTCGGGAATGAATCCTTGAGGTCGAAACATCTCGCCATCAACTCAACACAGTTCGAGAATGAAGGCCAGAGATCGAAGAATCTCACATTAGTAATGGTTCGAGAATGAACCACAGAGATCGAAGTATCTCACACCCGGTGGTTCAGGAATGAAGCCCAGAGGTCGAAGCACCTCGTCACCAACCCAACTCAGAGATCGAAGCGAAACAACAGGTAAGTTCGGCAATTACCGATGAACCAGGTAAGCAATAATGCATGCATGACTTTGATAGGGTTTTCACTGTCACACTGTGCACAAGTCTCATCAAAGTGGGGGCGACTGTAGACATTGCATTTTTGCATAAGCCCAATTATGAGCCTCGTATGGAGGCACTACCTGAAAAGTTATGGAAGTCACGGGAAACGAATACGAAAAGGAAAAACTCCAAAATTAGCACCTCATTGGATTCGGACTCACTAGCCAGCCTCGGATTCGCTTAGTCAGTTTCTGTTTCAAACCTTAGCCTCGGCCCAAAACCCCTGCAACCCATGAAAGCCCATATAATCCATGCCCACACCAAACACCACACAAATCCCATGCACCACACGCCCAAGGCCCAAAAGACACCATACATGCGCAAAAGAAGAAAACCCCATGCAAAACACATGCTCAAATTCCCTCATCAACACTTTCCAATTTAACAAAGATTTGAAATCCCATGCAAAACACATGCTCAAATCCCCTCAAATCACTTTCCAATTTAGTGAGATTTTGGGGATCCCATCCAATTTAATAAGAGATTGTATCCCAAAATAATATATTCCAAAATCAATGTGATTTATTTCCATGATTTGGAGATCCCTTGTCATTATAAAAAGGAGCAATCACCAAACTTGAAGGGGGGCTCTCTTTTCTTAGGCTTTAGACGACAACACACACAAAAAGAAAAACCCTTGAAGACCTTTTCTCTTCTTCTCCCTTCATGGCAACCCTAAACCAACCACCATCACCGAAAAAAATAGAAACAACAAAATAACCAGCCCACAAACAAAGCCACCACCGAAACAAAAAACCACAAAAAAAGCCACCACCAAACCAAAAAACCAAGAAAAACAACCAGCAAAAGCAGCCCCAAAATCGAAACAAACAAACCAAAAAAAACAACCCAAAGACACCGAAAATAACCCAGCAAAAATAGAAAAAATCGAGACAAAAAACAGAGGAAAAAACCAAGAAAAAACAGAAGAAACAGCAGCCAAAAAACAACCAAAAATAGCAGCCCAAAAACATCAAAAACAGCAGCCAAAACAACCAAAAAAATAGCAATCAGAAAATAGCAACCAGAAAATAGTAAAACAACAAACATAAAATAGTAAAAATAGTGAGTGAAAGAGCGAACCAGAAATAACAAACAGCGAACCAGCTTCAATCCTTCCAGCAATGGCTTAACAAACTTCCGAGAAACAACTTAAAAGGTAAGACCTGATGGCACCCTTACCACATTTATTTTCATAGTTTCGGACGCTGCATGCCTGGCTGGACGTGAAATACGTCCAGCCGGGTATGCGAAGTCCTACATCAAAGACGGCCAAATTTATGGTCACATTATTTTTCTCTTTCGACATTCTGTTATTTATTTATTTTATCTATTTAGTGTTATTTATCTTTTTATTTATTTATTCGCTTTCATCATTATTTTATTATTTCGCATTTAGTTTCGTTATTTATCTTTTTGTCTATTTATCGTTATTTTATTATTTCGCCTTTATTTTATTTGTTCATTATCCGCATATGCATTATTATATTATTTCATGTCTATTATTTATTTACATTGCATTAATGATTACATATGGTATTATCTCTTGTGGTATATCGGATGGAAACCCAGACATAAATTCCGTAGTCGAATCCGAATAGACGGTAGTGCGGTCTGTACTTGGGATATAACTCCATGTACCACTCGGGAAATACTCATATATGCATGATTAACCCCCCATTTTCATTTACTATTTATTTATTTACGCTTTATTTGCTTTTGATTATTATGATTATTGTTATCGTACCTTGTATTTCTTAATTTAATTTGCTTTTATTTCTATTAATGTTTATGGGTGTGCAAATTTGTGTGTTTATTTGAATTATCTTGCATGAATTGTATAAGACTTGGCTATTCCATTTTGTGAACCCGTCCATTATACTGCCATAAGTAAGGGACCATTCTGAACCCAACAGTTTGAGGTCTTCCCTTGCGAGGGGTAAGTGTGGCCTTAAATCTTTTCCCAATTCACACTGGGTGATGACTCTTTTATTCTCCGATTTAGTCCCCCTGCGGGCTTCTCCGTACTCTCTACGAGCTACGAGCCCAACAGTGTCGTGGTCCCCAAGCATCATAGGCATAGCGGTAAACCCCACTTTGCTCCTACACCTACCTACGCGGGGCTTGCAACAACTACGGATCTCATTCTTTGCGCATTTCCTTTCCTATTTCCTCGATCTCAGTCTGCTTCGGTGATCCTCTTCCCTTTAGTTATCTCTTCTCTCCTTTTGCTGGGACCCACTTATCCTTGTTCTCTTGCCGCTTTCTCCAACTTCATAATTTTTTCCATCATGACTCATGAAGGCTAAGTTATTTCCCTCTCTTTTTGAGCATCTTTCCTTTTATTTCGTAGGGTTGCTTCCATCTTCTCCATCCACTCTGTTGCTGAAAGCCTCTTAAGTCTCGTGGTTTCATCTTCCGCCATTTTCTTAGTGTGTTTGCAGCTTTTTATACTGCTCCCCACAGACGGCGCCAACTATTAACAGTTGTTTTTTATTCCAAGGGTAATTCAGGAAATCTACACCTCGAACAAACCTCCCCCAAGCAGTGAATTTATTTGGTTAGTTGGGAACCAAAGCAAACTTGGCAAGCAAACAGAAAATCACAGAGAAAATAAAGGTTTAACGTGGTTCAATGGATAGTGGCTCCAATCTACATCCACGGGAACAAAGATGAGAATTTTTATTACGAGCTCGGGTCAAGTATGACCAGCTTTCTCTCTTTATCACTAAGCTTTTTAGAGCTTTTTTACAAGTTTTGGAATGTAAAAATGATAACCTTTAAATTTGAGCTTTCAACCCCTTATATAGGCTTCTAAATCTACTGTTATACCAACTCGTGACATCAGCCCACATCAGCTTGTCACTGTCACCCATGCTTTTTTTTCCCAACTACTCTGCAAATAGTAGCACTGACCTTCTGACTCAACCACCCTCTGTCAGCAAAAAGCCATCATTCCCACCTTTATCCTCTGCTACACGTTATGCGCATGTGACAGCCTGCAATTCAACCACTCCCATGTTATTTCATGTATCAGAAGGGAAATCTTTATACAACTCCTGTCATATACCCTTTTGGAGGCTCAAACTCTCATGTAGGGCTTACGTCATTCATATATAAGCACATGATATTGCAACCCCAACCTCGGTCCCCAGGTCGGTGTTCCAAAAGGAACAACACTAAATACTCTTCCTTGCTTCTTTACCTGGTCGGGTCGGTAGTCGCGGACCATCTCGGGTCAGCCTTCATAGATGTTCAAGTTCAACCGGACCTGATACCTTCTCACCAAGTCGGGTCAGTATCCCAACCTATCCTCTTTAACTGGCTCTTCCCTCAGACGTACCTCGGGGTCGGGCCCTTTGTCTGACCTTTCATCCTCACAAGGGCTTTGGATCATTTGTTAAGTGTAAACCCCATTTTACCCCTCTTCAGGCTTCAGAGTTCCTCGGGGCTGAAAATCACCATCAACGGAAGTAAGACTTCAAGTTTCAGTTAGGTAGTTGTAATAGTGAGCTTGAGTTTCACTATAAATAGAGAGCTGATTTGGGAGTTTATATTATCCCAACAATTAAGGTTCATGTAAAGAAAGCTTAGAGAGTGTAAAGAGAGTGAGGTTTTTTTTGTAGAGTTTAAATACGTATAAATTATGTTCTTGTAGTAATAGAATTCGATTTTTTCCTCATAAACACTCTTCAGTGATCAGAGAATCACAATACTGTGAACCCGATTTTTGGAAAGACAGTCAAAGAAAAGAATGGTCTCTAAACCACAAGTAACGGTTCATGAAACTTATGCTACTAGAAAAGGCTGCTGTGCAGAAAAAGTCAAGTGAAGTGTTTGATCCTAATGATCCTCTCCGATTGTTTTTGTGGGGGTCTTGAAACAGGACTACTTTTGACAGCTGCAGAAGAGTCTGAATTGATTGCCCAAATACATGTGCATTTCAATCTATTTGTTTATATTTTTAAAATGAGCAACTTCTGAAGGGTCTTATTCATGGAGTTGGGTTGATGTGATATAGGGGTCTTCAAGTTCAGACTTAACAGTTTCTTACTACCTTATAAACATCTTTAGTTATTTTTTTATATGAACCACACTTTTTTGAATGCTGCACAAACAATGGAATTCAATCCTGTCTCATGCTTGCTGTTTGCCCCGAAGCTGTGGTTACCGTTATATTGAACTTTTAGCAAACCAAATGATCAAATTGTTGTTCTTGATACGTCACCTACTCTTTCACTTTTTTTTTTAAATTGCAAGTAGAATACTGGGATAGAAATGGAATGTTATTGTTTGGTTTTGTTTGATTTGGCATTTATAAAATGTAAGTTTTCTTCTCAAACAACTTCGCGGCAAATTAACTTTAATATTTCATACAGAAACATGTCAGGATAATTGTGAAAAAAACATAATAATAACATAACATTTAATTAATATCTCTGTCTTGGAATTTATTTAATATTTGCAGGAGAATATGTATATCCTTGTGAGCAAGGTACTGGAAGCGGAGAGATTATGTATTCAAGAAGGAAATCATTCTCCAAAGAAAGAAGACTTGGCAAAACGTTTGGAATTACTGTTGAGAAGCTGGAAAGGTTGATGTTCATGACAGGAATGCCACTCTCTTGCAGACCAAGGTACCACTTTCAGGTATTGTGGTATTACCTAAATGTACTCGTTTAAGATCATGGAAGAATGTTTCTTTTGTTATTATCCGGTATTACCTAATTGTACTTGTTTATGATCATGGAAGTCGTATGGGAGGCTTAGGAGAATCTGGAGTATATTAACCAACTCAAAATAATATTATATCAAGTCTTCTTTACTTGATTGCAAAGTCTCCTGCTTCTATTGCATGTTTCGTATTTGTTAGCAAATTTAGGAATCTGATGATCTGAACATGATAGTCTACATATTTGTTGCAAAATATTTTGTGGTGTTTAGTAACCCAGTTGTAGCCATTTTGTGTGGCAAGAATTTCATAAATAAATGGATATTGTTTTCATAAATTGATTAAAGAATGACAGCGGTTTATGTTGCAACTTATTCTGGCTATTAATGAATACTTGCCATTACTGATCCTATAATATCATTGTTAAATCCCCGGTTAATGGAGCATCAAAGTTATTAGAGGTGTGATTAAACCACACTTTTGGTTTTTGTATTCTTGATGTCCCTTTTATTAAGTTAATCTTACCTTTCAATCGAATCAATCCTCCTAACTTTTTCCGGTGAAAATAAATACGAGCATTATAACAATCCTTGTAATAATGCAAACACTCGGGTTTCATTATAACAAATTATAACAATAAATACGAGCAGTATAACAATACGAGAATCATTCATTTCTTTTGTTACACTTGCAGGAGATTATGTTGTAAATTCTTCAAATATGGTTGCTTAAGATGGAGGAGGGACATGTCCCTTGGATGATACCCTATAGGGACATGTCCTCCAATTGAGAAGCATGGAAGGGGTACAATCTTTTAGAGGGTTGCACCACAACCCAAAGGGTGTCCTTAAGGCACCCTTCCATGCATTTATAAGGAAAGAACCATGTTCATTCTCTAGATCTGAAGCAAATCCGAATTTTGTGAGTCACATTTTCATTATTTTGTAAGAGAGAGTTCCACCATATTCCAAGTTCAAACACTTGTTAAGGAGTGCCCCCTTGAACAAGAAGAATCCAAGGAATCCTGGGAGAACGTTAGCCACATTGCATCCGTAGAGCACCGTGACGGAGGCTAATAAGTTCTTAAGGACAGAGAATCATCTCGACTTGGACATTGTTTATCAGGTTTTTTTGGTTTTCAAAGTTTTAGGGTTTTGCATGTTAGTGTAGATCTAGTTTGTGTTCTGTGTTTTGATTGTTTAAAGCATGTTAATTTTATGTTTAATGACACTGAACCACCAACAATCTTAAGAACTTATTAGGTTTAGTGTTGTTAGATAGAAATTTGCATGCTTAGATAAGGAAATTTTCTGGAAAATATCGTCTGTGAATGAAAAATACGTAAGGGCGTTCGAACGCCCGACGAACGTGAAGGTAAAAAACTGAAATCTCGTAAGAACTTTTGAACGCGTCTTCAAACGCAACTCGAACGTAAGCCTTCTGCATAAGAACGTTCGAACGCATCTTCAAACATAAATCGAACGCAAACCCTCTAACTTAAAACGTTCAAACGCGTCCTAAACGTAACACGAACGTAAACTCTCTGGAATACTTCATTCGAACGCGTTTCCGGACGCCATACGAACGTAAACTCTCTGGAATATTCCATTTGAACGCGTTCTCGAACGCTCCACGAACGTGAACTCTCTGGTGTTGGGTTTTCTAGGTCAAACCAAGATCAATTTAAGCATTTAATCATGTGAATACATCAAAGTTAAGTTTCGGAATACTCACTTTGATCGGCTTTTGCGATGCGAAGAACACAAAAACTTTTCCTTGCTCCATGGATAAAGCTCTCGGCCAAGCATCTTCTTTGTGCTCCATGTTGGATCTCCAAGCTCCAAGCTTTATGTGTGATTCCATGCTCATGAATGGGTTTCCCTATCACCTTTGTATGACTCCTAATGTGTGCTAGCACCTTGGAAATTTTGCCACAAAATTTCCCTTACCCTTCTTGTTGCTCTCGGCTTTGGAAGGAAGAAAAGAGAGAAAATGGCCCTTGGCCGAAAATGGGAGAGGAGGGAGAGAGAAGAGATAAGTTGGTTGTTTTTTTTTTTTTGATTTGTCTATATTGATTTCAAAAATCAAAAATACCAAATCCCATTTTTCCAAAAAAGGTACAAGGCTTTAAAGCCTTTCAACCACATTCATCAATCACAAGTGACTTACATCACATCACTCAAAGTGACAAGACATCCATCACTTGAATGACTAATGATGTGACGCTTGATGTGACTTATGGGCTGCACTTGAATTCGAAATGCAAGAGGGCCCGCAAACACTCCCGGGCTCGGGTTTGCTAATTCCGAATTAACGAATTTTCCGTTGCGACGTAATTAAATCAAATTTAATTAAATAATTATGCATAGCAAAATTTCTATTCACGTCGCTAACGAATTAATTCTAAATTAACTCGTTCGCCCGAATTAAAATCTAATTTTAATTTCGCGTCGAAATCTAATTTCGTATAATATATCGAATATATTATTTAATCGATTAATTCCAAATTAATCATTCTCTCTCTTCAAATAATATTTTATCCCAGATAAAATATCTCTGTAATTAATCCTAGATTAATTTTCTCTGTCTACTAATTAATCCCAGATTAATTATGTGTGAGTAATACGTCATCGGTGAATCTTCGGGAAGAGACCCATGAGATCCCTGGATATGTTGGCAGTAAATCCGGTCGTCGGACTATCCGAACACGTACGTACCTAGTACTATGTTTTTACCGATTTACGAAACATGGTTGGCTTCTAGCAAAACACCGTGCCTACCCAATTCTCTAGAAATATTCTTAAAGGAATATGTAATCTGTATCAGGCGTAGTATACGTAGTATTGCGTATTGCGATCCAGTATCAGATGTCACGTGCTAGGCCTGGGGCTGGAATTGTGTCTGCCCCGTATGAAGCACATGTCGGATCTCTGGTAACTAGTCTCTATAATCGGATAATCATGACCTTGTCATATTATCCCGATGACTGCAGTACATAAGAGTACTAGTTCCGTATTCTATGTGATCATCATCTCCACTATGACTGGAGTGATACTTCCATCTTGACATCACACCCAATACACTATGATTCTCAATATACCCAGAAGAGGCGTACACAGAACCGGTTAAAGTTATGGACGACCAAAACCAAAGTATATTGATTGTCGCAAGTATTAGCGGTGCAAGTCTCAGGTTAAGACAAAATACACCTACCCTGATTCGGACTTCCATAGACACATAGTCATACTACCAATGGAATTCTGAGGGGTCTATCCAGAGCGAAGCTGTTTCCGTACCATCGGTAAACACAACCTCCCATTACACTTGCATAACTATCCAATACTTAAATATATGAGAACTATACCGTTATGCTCCCACAACGCGCACAAGTGCAATACTAGTCTATACCATATTATCGATGTCCAATCTCAATAATACTACGACTAGGGATATTTAATGATTAAACCTTCGTGGATTGATACTGTCTCATATCATCTCAATCCGGAACTAATCATATGGACCTTTTATCATTTATATATCTTGGTAATCCAATTACAAATGATAAAAGAGTAATTTCCTTTGTCACATAGTTAATTTGTACAACAACACCATGTTCTGTACAAATAGTGATGCTATGGGTCATAATTGTCCAACAATCTCCCACTTGGCCTATAGCCAATCACTCAGGTGTCCTACACCTGAACTATGTACGGTTCGCTCAAACTTCTGCTGAGAAAATGCTTTCATCAGCGGATATGCAAAGTTATCATCTGATGCGATTTATTCGATCATCACATCGCCATGATGTATGATCCGAACAAATCAGATGAATAGTGGAAGTCTATACTTGGATCGTTGATGAGACCATTAATTCTTTAGCCTGTGCTGTAGCCTAACTCAACTGCTAACAGAACTATATCTAATCTAATTAGATTATTATAGATCCAAAAGGCTTCTATTGCTGCCTCAGCTGCAGCAATATTCCGCTTTTGTTGTTTATTCGGTAACAGTATCTTGCTTGGAAGATTTCCAGCTCACTATTCCGTTATTCAAACTGTATAGTGCCTTTATTACGACTTATAGTCGTTTTTATCGGTTAGGAAACTTGCAACGATGAACCCAGTCACTTCAAGTTCTCCTTCTCCATAATTTAAGAAAATATCCTTAGCTCGTCTAAGATACTTAAGGATGTTCTTAACATCAATCCAATGACTATCACTTGGATTGGCCTGATTATGACTCCATATGCTCAAAGTATATGAGACATCAGGTCGCGTACATTTATTTCAATGTACGAGTTCTCGGAGAGTGCCAACAACTTTTAGATCTATCCCAGTAGATCCTTATTCCTAGAATAAAGGTTGTCTCTCCCAAGAATTCTACGGAGAATTTTCATGAAAGCCAAGCTTTCACCGATTGTTTTATGGGAATATCATTTCCAAGAAATGATATATCATCATTATTTAGGACATTCATTGTCAGTGCGCTCCCACTAACTTTCTTATATACACAAGAATCATCTTCGTTTTGAATTAAATCATATACCATTATGATTACGTCAAAAGGATAATTCCAAGAACGCAATGCTTGCTACAATCCATAAATGGATTGATATAACTTGAAAACCTTGTTTGCTTGTTTTGGTACGAAAAAACCATCAGGATGTTGTAAACATCCTCCAAAAGCTTTCCGTTTAAGGAAAGCGATTTTGACGTTCAGCTGCCTCATTTCATAAATGAAACATGCAGCATCAGCAAGCATTATCCAAATGAGTAAGGGGTTTCGTAGTAATCGACACAATGTTGATAACAATACCTTTTCGCTACAAGCCTAGCTTTGTACGTTGGTATGTTTCCATCCATGTTTGTCTTCCTTGAAGACTCAATTAGTACCAATAGGCACAATGCCTTCCGGTACATCAACCAGTGTCCAAACTTGGTTGGTATACATGGAATCCATTTCGGACATCATGGCACTTCGCCATAATAGGGAGTCGATACCTTGTATCACTTCCTCATACGTAGTCAGTTTGTCTTCCTCAATAAGATTGACATCTTTATGAGGTGAGATCAGAAACCCATACCTCCCAGGTTGTTTTCTGACTCTCTCCGACTTACGCGGTTCTTGTGTATTCGAAGATTATTGGTATAGTTTCATCCCTGATGAACTATTTTTGTTCCATTAAGGAATCGGTGCCTGGAATAGTATTACTCTGATTTTCATCGAATTTTACTTTCTTCCCACTTACCACTGCATATAGGTATTCCTCTTAGAAAAACCACATGACGAGCAACAATTACATTGTTCTCTTGTGAGTTGTATAAGTAATATACTTTGGTTACCCTAGGATAACCCACAAATTAGGCACTTATCCGATTTGGGTTCTAGTTTGGTATCATCCAAACATAAGCCCAGCATTCCCAAATCTCCAGGAATGAGAAAATCCAGTTTCTTTCCTGTTCATATCTAATATGAAGTCTGTCAAACAGATTTTTATGGAACCTTATTCAAAATAAGCATTTGCACTGTTTAATGCATATTCCTTGAAGGAAAATGGTAGCTCAGAGCGACTCATGACTAACCTTATCATGTCCAACAAAATTTGGTTTCTCCGTTCGGACACACCGCTCAATTGAGATGTTCCGGGAGGAGTCCACTGTGAAAGAATACTATACTCTTTCAGGTAATCGAGAAACTTATTGCTTAAGTATTTTCATCATGGTCTAATCGTGATGGTTTAATACTTTAGCCGAACTGTTTATCAACTTCGTGTCGAAACTCTTTGAATTTATCAAAAGTTTCCAATTTGTGTTTCAAAAGAAACACATAACCATAACGCGATGCTACATCCGTAAAGGTTACGAAGTGTTCATATTCACCTCTAGCCTAGCTAGATATGGGCCCACTAACGTCACTATGAACGAGGGCTAACAGATCGGTGGCACTTATATTTTTACCAAGTAAAAGGTGTTTTAGGCACTTTGCCCAATAAACTAGATTCGTAGAGTTTATTTGATTAGAATCAAATCTGTCCTAGTACCCACTCTTTGAAAGTGTGGATATATGAGTCTTGTTAAATGTGTCCCAGACAACAATGCCACTTATAAGTCTTAACTGATTAATTCAGTTTGAGCTATTTGTTTGTCATGTTGATGAGCGGAAAATATATCAATATTTACCGCCCCTTTAACTTAATATTTTGTTTAGTTTCTCGGGTTTGATGAATATTTTGATGTGTTTTAGTTTATTTTACAGATAATTTAATATTGGATCTCAATGAAATCATTTAGGACGAAATATGGGTCAAATAAGGGAAATTATTGGACTTGATATTTTAATTTTGGAGATTAGAAACTTGAAAGGGCGTTTTAACGAAATGCAGTTTTGGAAATTCCAGTTTTGTGCATTTGTCGTATTTTGGGAATAACCTTTTACTCCAATATCGGATTGAGCTGATTCAAGTTCCAGATTAAAGAAGACTCAAAGATCTACAGCTTTGAAAGACAAAATAATTTCGAATACTGAAGATTTCATGCCCGAAATTGATGAACCATCCAGAAGTGTGTTGTGTGTAATTATTAAAGTCACTTTCAATCATTTTCAAAGCAAAAAATAAATAAATTAATAAATAATAAAAATTATCAAATCATCACCAAACATGATAAGATATTAGTGGAGTAATTAATAATGGATTTGGTGGAGCAATTAGTGGAGCAATTAATAATTGATTTGGTGGATGATTTGATGGAGGCAAAATTTTGCCTATAAATACCAAGCCATTTCATTTGTAAAATTTATACTTTCTTCTAAGGAATTCCTTAAGAATACTAAGAAGATTGTATCTTGTTTGTTTATTTACAGCTTTCAGTAATTAATTTCCGCTTTTGCACTTTCTTTTCTTTACTTTTCAGTTTTTACTTTCCGCAATTTACTTTTACGTACAATACTTTTCTTTCTTTAATTTTCAGTTTTTACTTTTCAGTAATTTACTTTCAGCAATTTACTTTCAGCAATTTACTTTCAGCAATTTACTTTCAGTAATTTACTTTCAGCATTTAATTTTCAGTATTTAATTTCAGCATTTACTTTCAGCATTTACTTTTCAGTATTAAATTTTCAGTATTTAATTTTCAGTATTTTACTTATCTCTTTTATTTAAGTTTTTACTACCCGTAAATATGTGGCGTAACTAAGCCAGTTATCTGGGGTTGTGATGAAATCCAATATCACCGGTTTATAAGGGGTTAGATTATAGCTTGGGTAATATAAAGATTTATTTATTGAGTCTTAATCTTAATGCTTTTTCATTAACTGACCATTAATAAAATTGAACTGGGAAACTTAAAATGAACTAGACATATGGATTTTAAGTTTAAGACCTTAGACTCAATAGTCCACGATCTTCCTTGAGGATAGATAACCCTTTAATAGATTTCGTTACAGGATAGACATATACCTATCGGGCGGGGATAGCCATTATTGGAACTTAAACTTAATGAATCCAGATAATTTGGTTGACATAGACATATGGTTCAATTTGGGTTAAACTGAGTATTTGTGTCTGACCATCGACAAAGGCTTACACATAATTTAGTGTTCCAGGTTAATAAATCAATATATTACCCAACTTTAAGATAACCACTTCATCTTTAAAATGATATTTGAAGAAATCACAACCCTAGATAGTTTTTAATATTGAATTTTCTTAAAACCTACTTTCGAACAATTTTATTTACTTGTTTTTAAATTTAGAATCGTCACCATTTCAAATCAATCAAACAACCTGTTAGATACTAGTAATCATTTGACCTCATAAAATTAATAGATTAGATATGAAGTCCTCATGGGATCGATATTTTTATACTACTTGAACGATATGTGCGCTTGCGTTATAAGCGTGTGTAAGCACCGGTCAAGTTTTTGGCGCCGTTGCCGCGGACTTATTTATCTTTCACTATTAATTTTGGGGTTAGATACGTTACTTGTATCTAATTTCTTTTTACTTATTGTTTTTGTTTTCTTGTGTTTCAGGTTCTCAGAAACTACATGAGATGAACCAGAAGCTTTAAACTCCGATCGCTTGACCTAGAAATTGAAAGAACCATCAGACAGTTGAGAAGGGAAAGACGAGAAGGCCAAGAAGCTTTAGTCAACATTGAACCTGAACCGTTGGAGGTTACACCACCAATTCCCATTCGAGACAGAACCATTCCGGTGGTTGACATACTCATTTCCAGTATTGTACTTCCTCCCTTACCAACAAATACGTGTGACATCAAAACATGCATTTAGATGATTCAGCAGTCAGTTCAGTTCGGGGGGAATGCAACTGTAGATCCTAATGCCCACATCAGTAACTTCCTTGAAGTTTGCGGTACTTTCAACTACAACAGAGCATCAGAAGAAGCAATGAGACTGCGAGTTTTTCCATATTCCTTGAAGGACAGAGCAAAAGCTTGGCTACATTCACTACCAGCAGGTTCCATCACAACTTGGAACACTTTAGCCACCAAATTCCTTGCAAAGTATTTTCCACCAGCCAGAACCGGAAAGCTGAGGAATGACATCACATCCTTTGTACAACAAGATTCAGAATCCCTCTGCGAAGCTTGGAAAAGATTCAAAGATTTACTCCGGAAATATCCTCACCATGAAATTACAAAATGGCTTCAAGTCCAAACATTCTATAATGGACTTTCTGGAATAATGAGAACCACAAGCGATGCTGCTGCTGAAGGAGCTTTAATGGCAAAAGGAGAAGATGAAGCCTGGGACCTAATCGAAGAAATGGCCAACAATAATTCTTTATGGCCAACAGAAAGGAGCATGATCCAAAGAATTGCAGGAATTTATGAAGTTGGAGCCAACACAGCACTGAATTCCAAGTTGGATGTGATTTGAAAAAATCTGGAAACTCTTAACATAAAAGTTAATGGTGGATCCACAAGTTCACCATTTGGAGGAGCACCTGAGTCAGAATCTTTCAACCAACATAAAGAACGGTGAATTATGTCAATAATTTCAACAGACAAGGGAACAATCCATATTCCAACACCTACAACCGAGGGTGGACGAATCATCCCAATTTCGCATGGAGCAACAATTTAGGGCAAATGAACAATCCACCATCTGGATTCCAACAACAGAACAAAGGCCAGGAACATGCAAATGAACCAGGAATAACAGAAGTGTTGACCCACTTGAAAAAGATAGAAGCAAAACACGACTCTCAAGCAGCAAGATATGATGTTATGTTTCAATCTCAAGCAGCAAGATATGATGCTATGTTTCAATCCCAAGCAGCATTAATTTAAAGTCAATCAGCTTCTATTAAAGCACTGGAGAATCAAATTGGACAACTGGCCAATGCTCAGAGTTACAGACCGCCAGGTACCCTTCTTAGCAACACAGAGCCAAATCCAAGGAACATGGGGAAGGAGCAATGTCATGCCATCATGTTAAAAAGCGGTACTGAAATCAACAAAGATGTTGGAATCAAGGCAACAACAATTGAAGATTTTCCAAAATAAACAAAGCAACAGATGGAGGAAAAAGAAGCAAAGGAAAAAGAACAGATCACTCCACCTCCACCTTTTCCTCAGCATCTTCAGAAGAATAAATTGGACAAGCAGTTTGCTCGATTCTTGGAGGTGTTCAAAAAGCTGCATATCAACATTACATTTGCGGAAGCGTTGGAACAAATGCCCAGCTATGCCAAATTCATGAAAGACATTCTTTCACAAAAGCGGAGATTGGGAGATTATGAGACAGTAGCATTATCAGAAGAATGCAGCGCCATCATTCAAAGAAAACTTCCTCCAAAGTTGAAAGATCCTGGCAGTTTCACTGTTCCTTGCACTATAGGAGAACATGACTTCGGTAAGGCTCTGTGTGATTTAGGTGCTAGTGTTAACTTGATGCCTTTTTCTATTTTCAGGAAACTGCAGATTGGAGAAACAATGCCCACTTCAGTCTCACTACAACTTGCTGATAGAATGCTCGTATTTCCAAGAGGCGTAGTTGAGGATGTGCTGGTCAAGGTTGACAAATTCATTTTCCCAGCAGATTTTATTGTCCTTGATATGGAGGAAGACGCAGACGTGCCAATCATCCTCGGGAGACCATTCTTGGCTACAGGTCGAACCATTATTGATGTACAAAAATGAGAACTAACCATGAGGGTACAAGACCAAGAAGTAACATTCAATGTTTTCAAAGCCATGAATTTCCCAGATGATGAAAAGAATGAGGAATGTTTCAGACTTGATGTGATACATAGTACCGTTCAGAACTCTGATGAAAGACAAAGTTCTACTGACAAACTTAAAGCATGTCAATTACCTGTGGAGCCTGAAGATAAAGCGTACTGCGTACTGAAGAAGCCTAATTGTACTACAAGCAACAGAAGAGAAAAAGTTCCACCAGCTCAACGAATTGGAGGAATTTCACATACAGCCTTTTGAGGATGCCAAATTGTACAAAGAAAAGGCCAAGAAGATACAAGATGAGAAGTTAGTGCGCATACAACTGGAACCAGGGCAGAAGGTACTGTTAAACAAATCAAGGGTGAAATTCTTCCCATGGAAGCCAAAATCACGGTGGTCAGGTCCATTGTGATCACCAAGGTTTTACCAGACAGAGCCGTTGAGATACATGATCCTGACTCCAACAAAACTTTCAAGGTTAAAAACAAGCGTGTTAAGCACTACTGGGGAGAATCATTTGAGCGACAAAAAGAAAGTGTCACACTTTCTGATCCAGCATAAATGTTCGAGCAGTCACGTCTAGCTGACGACTTTAAACTTAGCGCTTGCAGGGAGGCAACCCATGCGATTTTTGTATATATTGTGATTTGGTGTGATTTAAATTTTTTAAGTTTAGTTTTTGCAGATTAAGACATTTCAGGATGGAAGAAGTTCTCGCAAATCTTCATAAGTAATTTCCTTCTCTCCCTCAAAAATCTCTGATGAAAGTCTACAAAGTTCGCTTGGAACGGATGAGACTACTGATGATCAAAGGTATTCCTAATGACATTCGTTGGGTAATTGAAACACGAGTCCGATTGGCAGGTGAGTCTTCTGACTCTTTTATTTCACATCTGCCTGGTTTTGGAAGAAGCACCTATGCAAAGAAACGTAGACCTAAACAAATGGGTGTTTGTTATTAATGTGCACGCTGGAATTGCAATACTCATTTTCGTTATTTAGGAATGGTGTCTGATAATCGTAAAGACAAAATTAAATTCATTAGGGATGGCTTGAGTAAGGAGTCTTTAGATGATATATCTTTAACTCTTGAGACGCATCCCAGTGGATATGTTTACATAGCCATTCGCAAATTACATACACAATTCCAAAAAGAAAGACAACAATTAAGTCTTGGGAATCTAACTCAAAAAGACCATGTTTGCCAGTTTATAAGAAAATTGGATGGGAAGCTTGTCCCTGACGCATATACGTCAATCAAGCCGTTACTTTTCTTGTAAATATATATCTCTTTGTCTTTTCTTAATAATTGTGATTTGTTTTGTTGTTTTCTTTTATTTTCTCCGACAGGATCCAGACCTTTTTGACTATCACGATATTATTTCGCTACTAATCGTCATCTGGAAGATACTTGTGCTACTTTTACTCACCCTTTTTCAGGTACTATATATTCAGCCCGTCATTGCACTTTTGAAGGCATCCAGAGTTGAGAAAGAAATACATATAAAAAATGGAAGCCACTTCAAGAAGACGAGTTGAAAACATATGTGTGTTTTGCAGTAGTAGTGTTGGTGTTAAGCCACAATACGTAGAAGTAGCACAAGAATTGGGTCGAGTCTTAGCTGCAAGAAATATGCACTTAATATATGGCGGAGGCAATCTTGGACTTATGGGGATCGTTTCAAAAGCTGTACAGGAAGGAGGCAGTACGTTTTGGGAATCATCCCAAAACCCTTGGCAGAAGAAATCTTATTGAACCATCAAACGGAGAGGAACTGATCGTGCCATGTATGTCTGAACGTTTGGTAGAAATGATTAACCGTGCTGATGCTTTTAGTGCTTTGCCAGGTTGCTTGGGTACATTGGAGGAAATTTTTATTGTGCTATCTTAGGCGAACCTGAACATACACCAGAAACCAATTGGGCTGTACAACGTTGATGGATTTTATGATTTTCTTTGTGTGTTTTTTTATGATGCCCGGAGAAATGGGTTCGTGTCAAAACCTTTGAAAGAACTCTTCTTACTGCCAGAACTGCTCCGGATCTAATAGACCAACTCATAGCCTATGAACCACGAGTTGACCCTATCCTTTCAAAGATAAATTGGTCTGAGGACGATCATGGTAAGAGGCGTAGGATTAATCTGGATCTTAACCTTTAATTTCCTGTAGAATTTCAGCTAACCAGATATTATTTTCTAAACTCTTCTTCTACTTTTTAAGACATTGGGGACAATGTCTCATTTAGGTTTGGGGGAGGGAATTAGTTGATCAGTAACTTGTTTTTAGTTTGTGTGTTGTTTTTATTTTTAGTCCAAAATTTTTCGAAAAATACAAAAAAAATTGAAAATTTTTCAAAAATTACAAAAATATTTTGCGTTTTTGTGTTTTTATTTGACTAAAAGGGTGAAATTGGTAAGAGATAGCTGAGTAAGGAGTTTCCACTCCTGAGACGTATCTCAAGCTTATTTTCGAAATAAGTTAATTTTTGTTTATTTCCTTTTGAATTATTTAATTTGTGAATTCTCTATAAAACGGACTAAAATGGATCTTCATTTGCTCAGTTGACAGGTATTATCAACATATATAGTAACATACAGACATGAGCTAAAATTGAAAAGTTTGTAATATTCAGTGCTCTAGTTTAATTAGAGTAAGCATCTCAAAAAGCAATGGAGTAAAAAAAAAAACGTCTGAGATCCGAGTTATTAAGTCTATAATGGTGTTTTAACACCTAGTGCCCTAAAACCAACTGGTTTGGGAGTCACTGGCCCAAAGCTCGTTACATGGATCAAAGATGCTGCAAAAATATATATATCTGAAGTCTGAGTAAATAAGTTCGTAGGGGTGTCTTAACACCTGGTGCCCTAAAGCCAACTGGTTTGGGAGCCACTGACCCAACACTCGCTACATAGATGGAAGATATTGTATATAAATAAAAAATAGAGAAAAATCAAAGAAAAAATCTGAAAAATCAGAAAAATTATTCCATTGCTACAAAAAGCTGTGAAATCTGATAGAACTTTAGGACAAAAATATTACTCTCTTATCAACTGCACTTATGACTGTTGTGGGAAAAAATGAGTTGATTAATATTTTGTCGACTATGTCTATGGAAAATGGTAAAAATAATCGGAGAATTTACTTATTCGGTAATTTAGAATGAAACAAAACAACTATTGATTTGGAGTAGAAGTTTCACCTGATTAGTCACTAACTTCTTTATTCTCTTTTCTCTTGTCTTTTTACTTTTGTGTGCATTAGTTTCACTACCTTTTTACTTCTGTAAAACGTTTGTGGGTAACGTTGCGTGTAAGCCCTCACGAGACTATAACTCGTCCACTAGGGACACCTAGGGGTTTAAAGGCTTGTTGCATATGCTAAATGCAACCGTGATCCCTACGAAAGTGGCTTAGTTAATTTTAATTGTTTCTTGTATTTTATTTCATTGTTTGCTCGAGGACTAGCAAAATGTTAGGTTTTGGGGTGTGATGAGCGGAAAATATATCAATATTTACCGCCCCTTTAACTTAATATTTGTTTAGTTTCTCGGGTTTGATGAACGTTTTGATGTGTTTTAGTTTATTTTGCAGATAAAATAATATCGAATCTCAATGAAATCATTTAGGACGAAATATGGGTCAAATAAGGGCAATTATTGGACTTGATATTTTAATTTTGGAGATTGGAAACTTGAAAGGGCGTTTTAACGAAATGCAGTTTTGGAAATTCCAGTTTTGTGCATCTGTCATATTTTGGGCATAACGTTTACTCCGATATCGGATTGAGCTGATTCAAGTTCCAGATTAAAGAAGACTCAAAGATCTACAGCTTTGAAAGATAAAATAATTTTGAATTCTGAAGATTTCATGCCCGAAATTGATGAACCATCCAGAAGTGTGTGTGTGTGTAATTATAAAGTCACTTTCAATCATTTTCAAAGCAAAAAAAAATTAATTAATAAATAATAAAAATTATCAAATCATCACCAAACATGATAAGATATTATTGGAGCAATTAATAATGGTTTGGTGGAGCAATTAGTGGAGCAATTAATAATTGATTTGGTGGATGATTTGATGGAGGCAAAATTTTGCCTATAAATACCAAGCCATTTCATTTGTAAAATTATACTTTCTTCTAAGGAATTCCTTAAGAATACTAAGAAGATTGTATCTTGTTTGTTTATTTACAGCTTTCAGTAATTAATTTCCGCTTTCGCACTTTCTTTTCTTTACTTTTCAGTTTTTACTTTCCGCAATTTACTTTAACGCACAATACTTTTCTTTCTTTAATTTTCAGTTTTTACTTTTCAGTAATTTACTTTCAGCAATTTACTTTCAGCAATTTACTTTCAGCAATTTACTTTTCAGTAATTTACTTTCAGCATTTAATTTTCAGTATTTAATTTCAGCATTTACTTTCAGCATTTACTTTTCATTATTAAATTTTCAGTATTTAATTTTCAGTATTTTACTTTATGTCTTTTATTTTATTTAAGTTTTTATACCCGTAAATATGTGTCGTAACTAAGCCAGTTATCTGGGGTTGTGATGAAATCCAATATCACCGGTTTATAAGGGGTTAGATTATAGCTTGGGTAATATAAAGATTTATTTATTGAGCCTTAATCTTAATGCTTTTTCATTAACTGGCCATTAATAAAATTGAACTGGGAAACTTAAAATGAACTAGACATATGGATTTTAAGTTTAAGGCCTTAGACTCAATAGTCCACGATCTTCCTTGAGGATAGATAACCCTTTAATAGATTTCTTTACAGGATAGACATATACCTATCGGGCGGGGATAGCCATTATTGGAACTTAAACTTAATGAATCCAGATATTTGGTTGACATAGACATATAGTTCAATTGGGTTTAAACTGGGTATTTGTGTCTGACCATCGACAGAGGCTTAAACATAATTTAGTGTTCCAGGTTAATAAATTAATATATTACCCAACTTTAGATAACCACTTCATCTTTAAAATGATATTGAAGAAATCACAACCCTAGATAGTTTTTAATATTGAATTTTCTTAAAACCTACTTTCAAACAATTTTATTTACTTGTTTTTAATTTAGAATCGTCACCATTTCAAATCAATCAAACAACTTGTTAGATACTAGTAATCATTTGACCTCATAAAAATTAATAGATTAGATATTAAGTCCTCGTGGGATCGATATTTTTGTCCTAAAGTTTGATTTGTGTATATTGATTTCAAAAATCAAAAATACCAAATCCCATTTTTCCAAAAAAGGTACAAGGCTTTAAAGCCTTTCAACCACCCTCATCAATCACAAGTGACTTACATCACATCACTCAAAGTGACAAGACATCCATCACTTGAATGACTAATGATGTGACGTTAGACATCCATCATCTAATTTTAATTCCGCGTCGAAATCTAATTTCGTATAATATATCGAATATATTATTTTATCGATTAATTCAAATTAATCGTTCTCTCTCTCAAATAATATTTTATCCCAGATAAAATATCTCCGTAATTAATCCTAGATTAATTTTCTCTCTCTACTAATTAATCCCAGATTAATTATGTGTGAGTCATACGTCATCGGTAAATCTTCGGGAAGCGACCCATGAGATCCCTGGATATGTTGGCAGTAAATCCAGTCGTCGGACTATCCGAACATGTACGTACCTAGTACTACGTTTTTACCGATTTACGAGACATGGTTAGCTTCTAGCAAAGCACCGTGCCTACCCAATTCTCCAGAAATATTCTTAAAGGAATATGTAATCTATATCAGGCGTAGTATACGTAGTATTGCGTATTGCGATCCAGTATCAGATGTCACGTGCTAGGCCTGGGGCTAGAATTGTGTCTGCCATGTACGAAGCACATGTCGGATCTCTGATAACTAGTATCTATAATCAGATAATCATGACCTTGTCATATTATCCCGATGACTGCAGTACATAAGAGTACTAGTTCCGTATCCTATGTGATCATCATCTCCACTATGACTGGAGTGATACTTCCATCTTGACATCACACCCAATACACTACGATTCTCAATATACCCAGAAGAGGCATACACAGAACCGGTTAAAGCCCTGGACGACCAAAACCAAAGTATATTGATTGTCGCATATATTAGCGGTGCAAGTCTCAGGTTAAGACCAAATACACCTACCCTGATTCGGACTTCTATAGACACATAGTCATACTACCAATGGAATTCTGAGGGGTCTATCCAGAGCGAAGTTGTTTCCGTACCATCGGTAAACACAACCTCCTATTACACTTACATAAGTATCCAATACTTAAATATATGAGAACTATGTCGTTATGCTCCCACAACGCGCACAAGTGCAGTACTAGTCTATACCGTATTATCGATGTCCAATCTCGATAATACTACGACTAGGGATATTAATGATTAAACCTTCGTGGATTGATACTGTCTCATATCATCTCAATCCGGAACTAATCATATAGACCTTTTATCATTTATATATCTTGGTAATCCAATTACAAATGATAAAAGAGCATTTTCCTTTGTCACATAGTTAATTTGTACAACAACACCATGTTCTGTACAAATAGTAATGCTATGGGTCATAATTATCCAACATCTGGAACACTTCGTTCGAATGCGTTCTCGAACGCAACACGAACGTGCACACACTAGACAGTCTCGTTCGAACGTAGATACGAATGCGACACTAACGAATTTGTCATGGAATTGTTTATAAACTGGATAGACTTAGATTAATTTAAGTAATCATAATATTAACTTAGTAAATCATATACTGAATCACAATATATTTGATAATTTTGGACTAAAATGATCAATTTACAAAGTTATGGGGCAATTCGGTAATTACCAAGAAATATGATTTCTTGTGTAATTTTTCAGAATTTAATAATTGGAAAATTAAATAAATAAGTTTATTTAATTGATCTGAGAAAAAGTTTTGAAATCGGAAAATTTTGATTTTCCACTATTCCGCTGCGTTACCACTATTCCCCCTTAAAACCACAACAAAATGGTATCAGAGCGAGTCTGATTCTGGACACCCCGATATGATTAGCCCTATAAAATCGAATGTGTGTTCTTTTCTTTACTTGTTGCATGCATATATTTATTTAATTTGATTAAATAAATTAAAAGAATCTTTTATGGAATATCCCCGCTTAATAAGGTTTTAAAGTAACTGGTATTTGGAATACTTGTTTCTTGGTTCGCCTTGTCAATACGGTTTATAAATATTTTTCTGTGACTACATCTGAGACCGTGCCTCTGCTGTGAGGGTGTAGCCGATAGAGATTTATTTATGCCGGATGTATATTAGATACTAGATAAATTCAAGTGAAAGCACAATCCTGAACGTGCCCTAGCTGTCAGGGTTACGCAAGTAACTTGAGTTTATCATTGACGAGTTTAACCTTGGTACGTCTCCTTGTGGGCCTGCCTTAGCAGCGACAATGAGAAACGACCAGGACCGGAAACCCAGAAGTCACTAGTGAGTGATTGACAATGAGTTGTCTACCTGTGAATATACGTAGGCGAGACCGTGCCTCTGCTGTGAGTCGAAATATATTCATGGGGTCCTCTTCCCATTATGGAATTCGATTTAATTATTGAATTCTCGTTTTTCCGTTGGGGATTACGGTATTACGTAAAATAGTGGGAGGCACTGCTAAGTTTAAAAATTCCTTAACTTAGGCAGTGTGTATTATTATGGAAATAGCCGCTTGTTTGTTTTCCTTAATCTATATAAGATATAATTAAACTTTTAATTCACTGCACACATATTTTGATATGTTATCTGACTTGACTCTTGGTTGCAGTTATTCTAGAATAGGTTCTAGATACTACTAGACTAGGATATTATTAGATTGGTCTAAACCATCGGGAACTATTTTTCCGATTTTCTTCAAAAATCAAGATGGTTAATGACTTAGTTTCTAAGTCATGATAGATAATCTAGATAGATATCCCTTTTAGGATATAATACTTTAGAGAGAATAGTTTCTTATGCAGTAAGAATTGACTTGAATTAGTTCATGTCTCGAGATTCTTGACTGGTATTAAGAAAGCCCCATTAGGTATTTGTTTATCTAGTAATGAGGTTTCTTAGCTTTAATGACCTTTAGAGGCAATGTGTCTGACAAAATTTGCTAATCAATTATTTGCAATTGTTGTGAATAGTTGAATATAAATAGTAAAGCTAAAGAAAGGAGATGTGTATAGTTATGTATAGAAAATATCGATTTTCACAATACTACAACTATAGGTATTGGATACCAGATCTCCCATCTAGTTATTTAAAAATATTAATTAACGATTGTTTTGATATTTGATATCAGAACTCGCGACTATTGGATAGTTACTTGTTCTTTATAAACAATTGTTATATATTTTAAATAACTAGTAGTGTCATTGACGTAGAGATAAACATTAAGAAAAAATATTCGGTAAAATAAATAATTTAGAACAGTGCTTTAAGAGTTTAATCACTTAAGCATTAGATGCTTATTCCGTATGGTAAATGATGGTTTGATACAAGATCACACCACACATCCTTATCCATTTAATGAATATTGTATTCAGAAAGGTGATTAAAATCTCGTTTAACCAATGATTTGACATTGGACCACCAAATTCATTAAACTGATACATTAGATGTATGTAGTTTTAATGAATTGTAATTGCTTAAGGTAGTTTTATTTACTTTGTAACTTTGTTTATGAATTGTCATAACTTAGTTACGTGTTTCTGAAAGAACACATATTGAACGTCTTGAAATGATCAAGAACTTTCAATCTGTTCTGATGAAACGTATGTTGAACATTTTTTACTTGTTCAAATATATTCAATCTGAAGTTTTATGAAAACTCTATCCTTAAAATTCATTACATGTCTTTGAACTGTTCAAAGATCTTTGGTACGATCAAACATATGAATTTAAAGCAATTAGTTCTAAGGTTATTCAGTGAATATGATTCATATTCAATATTATTCTTCCACGATTCCATCTTGATGGAATTGAGTAGTGGGAGCAGTCGAATCTTATATGATTTGATTCGTTTGATATTGAATGTTACCGAATTAGTTTCAATACTCTTGGGGATATGCTCCAGTAACACTAGTTCATCCTTTTAATTTCGGTTCCATTAATTTCCACAGTTACATATATGATATGTATAGGTAGAAAATCCGAATCTTGAAAAGTTTGAGATTTGAATCTTTCTTTTATATAATAGTTATATAATGGAAATTACTTACACCTCGGAGGTATAAGTAAAAGTTTATCATTTGTTCTATTTTATAGAATATTGTATTCTATTTAATAAAATATCTTTCCTACGATCCTAAGTAATAAAATCGTTTTATTACTTGGTGTGTAACATCAGATGTTAATTATTGTAGAAAAGACTTGACTTATTGAAGTCAAATGTGAGAATGATAAACTATAATTGGAAATACGTAATTAATAAGATGAAACAACCCTTATACATCTTCCGTACAAGTCCAATAGGATAACAGAATCATTTACGAGTATTTGATACTTAATGGTTCTGTTGTTTTCTTATTGAAGAAAATTATCCTATAACTTATAATGGAAGCGATATTTGATATCGATTCTGGAAGTTCACCATTGAACCATACATCTAAGATTGTTCATAGCTTACTACGATCAAGTTTTGAACTTGATTAAGCTTTCATTATGAATTAGTTCATGATATGTGCTAATTGTTTGCGCAGCGAAAGCAGTGTGAGCTTATTAAAGGTTTGACCTTTACAGTATGACAATGAGAAAAGTTATACTCAGCAATCTATTGTAGATTCTGAGGAAACTTATCTCTAGTCACACTAATTGAACAATTAAAGATATATTGGTTAATGTTGATATTAAACTGTACATTTTAGCTAAATAATGCAAAATGGCGTTTTTGAATGACTTATTCAGATAAGAGATCAGTTGTGATTTCTTTGTTTGAAGAGTTCATTGTGGAATGGCCCTAGAGTTTATGTTCTTCTGAGATCGCAGTTTAGTGTGCTAGCTTATAGAGCCTATTGTAGACTAGGATAAGTCTTCCGGAAATCCGTATTCTCTATTTTTGATATCAGTCAGATTGTCTGATCTTGTCAAAGTATATAGAATACATATGTGCTTGAAGGGTTAGTGGGAGAGTACAAATTACTTTCTAGTGTTATATATCCTAACAACATTATCATTATTATAGTAATAATGAGATGTTTGTAAGGTAAAAGATTTACCTTAGTCTTCTTTACTCCATGAAAGCAGTGGGAGTAGTCTCTGTTATATTTGATATAAAGTTTTATATATGATATAAAACTTGAGACTTGTGAGATACTCTTATTAGTCGTGCATTAGATATGATCTAATAAAAGACACAACAAGGCTATCTGTATGACAGTTAGTATAACTGTTTGACAGTTAATGTGTGTCTTGTATATAGTATTCATCTTTCGTAAATGATGATTCCTTTTTCGAAAGAAATATTGATTAGAATGTCTAATCAATCTTATGTATCATTTGACGATGACATAATGAATATTTTCTTATTTGCGTTTAAAGATATCGATTTAATCGTAATTTTTACGAGTTATTTTGATATCATATAGACCATATGATGGATCTTGAAACACGTTCTTTGTGATCTTTGAGATATTAAGAACGAGTTTCTAATTCATGGAGAATACAGTCTGCAACCATTAGGGTCATATTAGTTTTGAGACTAATTATGACATTAGATAGTCTACGTCATAAAGAGTCACAAAAGATGCAGTGAGAGTGTCACGAAGGATTCTACTATTCAGTGGAATTAGATGCAACTTATGAAGTATTGACTTATGAAGTTGCATAGTGACCTTATAAATTAGAAGTTTTATATTGGTGTTGTACTTGCGGTTGTCCGCATAGTATTTTAGATTTGATCCCTGAATACTTGGACAACTCAGTAGTTGTAGCATAATACTGATGTAGTGTCTGATTCATATTAATGTATAATTTAGATTCTACAAAATATGAAAGATACTGGCTATGGGAAACAATTGAGTTTGTTTGACAAACTCTTTATGTTTTAGCGGACCTACTTCTTGTTGCCTACCTCTTAGGTGCTAGGTGAGCTTTTGAGGGCTATGTGTATACGATGCACATTGAGATGTGTATATGATACCGTGGATTGGCACAAGAGCAAGTGGGAGAAATTGTTGGGGTTGGTGCTCAGAGCGCCAATCCGGACCGTATTTATGTCTGATTCATGAATACGAACATCCTTTTTTCCATAATATTACTTATTTATGGTTGCACCTCTTGTTTTTATATACGTATTCGATCTGATTACGATTAGATTGAAACTAAATATGGTTTAGTGATATGTATATATTAGACAAAAGGCCGATAATATATAATGCAATACACAGTTACAAAGGTAGTTTGTAATTGACATTGGGAAGTGTCACTACTAAATGTATATTATCAAATATAGTTCCTGGTCAAGATTCACTAACACGGGTCGGTTAGTCAAATCATTTGAGACCAGTACATTTCGTATATCGAGACTTGGTCTGATGGTTTATCCCAATGAACCATGAGTCTATGGAGACTCGTATAGACGTGTAGGTGTTTATAATAGATAAATACTGAACGACTCACCGAAGATTCTTAATGGATGGTACACCAACGTCAATAAGAATCTTCTCGGGTTGAGTAGCATAGTGGTCCTTCGACTTGAGACACCACTGTGGATGTATGAGACATCCTCCAAACTTAGATGGCAGTCACGTCACCGATCTATTTAGATCAGACCTCCACCTGTTCGTTGGGTGTGGACCGATCCTCAGGATATCCTGTGTGTGTCAAGATAGGATCCGTCAGTCCTGTGTACAGGGCATAGGTAGTCCATATTTGATTAGCAATCAGTTAAATCTATGGCCATAGTATACTTCGGAAGTGAGTTCCGATTGTTATTTATAGATTTCTAATAGAAACGTCAACATGATAATACCTATAGAGATTTGACGTTTACATCTATATCTCTGGGATTATCCGGATACCTGTGACGGAGGGATTATACGTATGCAATGACCTCGACCTGTATGATTCAGGGAGTTTATCTGTGGTCGTCATACTTTACGGGTGGGTAAATTATGGACACGAAATTGGATTTTGTGACGGATATACATGAATCTAGAGAGTCTCACTAATGAAATATACTCGTAGAGCACTATGGCAACATTTATAAATAATACTGATTATTTATAAGTCGTTTAAAGGTTAAACGCAAAAGTACATGTGAAGGGACCCAATAGTCATTTCTTAATTTTTGTGTATTTGTATTTAATGATAGATTTTATCAAATACACATTAATTAATTGTCAAATTGCGATATTTGACTAATATCATAAATATATATGTATTTGATATTTAATGTAAATATAATACATATATTTAATATATTTATATTTAAATAATTATTTAATTGTAAATAATTAAATTAATAAAAATATAAATATCCTAAGTTGTGATATTTATTTAAATGACTTTAGTTGCCTTTGTTGACTTGTTATAAAGTTATTAAAGTTGTAATGATTAAAGATAACAAGTTGATAAAACTTATTAAATGAAACAAAAATTGAGAAAAATATCTAAATATTTTCTTTACTTAAAATTCGGCCAAGGGCCAATTTTTTGTGAAGTATATATTGTTTGTCTCATTTTTAGGGTTTCATAAGTTCAAATACACAAAATAAACGTAAAAGAAAGTTGAGAGAAAAGCTTGAAGTCCAAAGGAGAAAAGGCTTGAAAACTTGGATTTTGTAAGTCTTTCTTTAAAGCTTTCAACATGGAAATTGTTTCTAACATGTTTGGCATCATTTTGTGTTGCTTTGATGTTCTTTCTTCTATTATAGTTTGTGTTTATTTGGTTGAGAACTTGTGTGAAAGATTGATGCATGTAAGTGAGCTTAAACTTGTTTTAAAGCTTACTTTTGATTCTTTGAAAATCAAAGTTGTCATTCTAGAGTTAGTAAGCAACTCCTTGGTGACCTAGAATTATTCTAGAGTTGTTTCAAAGCGGTGAGGCTAGATTGGTGAAGTATTGAATGGATTAAAGTGTTGGATTTTAAAGATTTGGTAAAATTTGACAATTTGGTGAAATTGAAAAATTAGGGTTCATAACTCATTCCAAATTTGGGGCTTTTCATATATGTGTTGTGTTATGATGTATATCAAGTTTGGTGATGATTGGATTTCATCTTGACTTGTTTTGAACAAGTTTGGACCAAAATGCACAAGTTGGAAACCATAGGTCCTTCTCGGCAATTTGTAAGAAATTGTGGGTTTGAGTTGCAATTTGTATTCTCATGTATTGTACATGTTAGAAATCTTTTTAGGACTGATTTGGAATCACCTAAATTTATATTTGACAAACAAAATGCAATCTATAGGGACCTCACGACAATTAGACTAAAATTTTGGGGATTTGTTGCAAATCTGATTTTGATGTATTTGATATGTTGAAAAACATTTTAGAAATGATTTAGAATCATTCCAAAAATATATTTGATAATTTTGGACTAAAATGATCAATTTACAAAGTTATGGGGCAATTCGGTAATTACCAAGAAATATGATTTCTTGTGTAATTTTTCAGAATTTAATAATTGGATAATTAAATAAATAAGTTTATTTAATTGATCCAAGAAAAGTTTTGAAATCGGAAAATTTTGATTTTCCACTATTCCGCTGCGTTACCACTATTCCCATTTAAAACCTCAACAAACAGAAGGTGTGCAAACTTGTCAAATCCTTGTACGGATTAAAACAAGCACCTAAACAATGGCTTGAGAAATTTGACAAAGAGATGTTGTCAAGTGGGTTCAAAACCAATGAGTGTGATAAGTGTGTGTACACCAAATCAACTCAAAAAATATATGTCATTATGTGTCTCTATGTAGACGATATGGTGATAATTGGTAGTAATCATGAAATGATTCAGTCTACCAAAAACGTGTTATCCAGCAGATTTGATATGAAAGATTTGGGAGTACCTGATGTGATCCTAGGAATTAAGATTTCTAGGACATCAGACAGATATATATTATCTCAGACTCATTATATTAAGAAGATACTTGAGAAATATAACAAAAGGGATCTAAATATGGCTAGAACCCTAGTAGACCTAACTCTTCATCTTTCAAAGAATGCTGGCTCTAGCGTATCGCAAGTATTCGAGAATCATCGGAAGTCTGATGTATCTCATGAATTCCACAAGACCTGATATCGCTCAAGCTGTTAACAGGCTTAGCAGATATACGAGCAATCCAGGACATAACCACTGGAAAGCCATAGTAAGAGTTTTGAGGTATCTGAGGGAAACTTCAAAATATGGGCTACATTACGAGAGATATCTTGTTGTTATAGAGGGATACAGTGATGCTAACTGGATATCTGATACTGTGGATTCCAAATCTACGAGTGGATTTGTTTTCACACTTGGTAGTGCAGCCGTGTCATGAAAATCCTCGAGGCAAACATGTATTGCCCGGTCTACTATGGAATCAGAGTTCATAGCGTTAGAAAAAAACAGTGGAAGAAGCAGAATGGCTTTGAAATTTTCTGGAGGATATTCCTAGTTGGCCCAAACCGGTGTCAGCGATAAGCATACATTGTGACAGCCAATCAGCTATTGGGAGAGCCCAAAATATAATGTATAATGGTAAGTCTCGACACATACGTTGAAGACATAATATCATATGTCAACTGCTCTTAAGTGGCATAATATCGATCGATTATGTTAATTCGAAGGAAAACCTAGCGAATCCACTAACTAAAGGTTTACCTAGAGAGCAAGTTGAGAAGTCATCGAGGGGAATGGGCTTGAAGCCTATAAATTAAGAATTGTCACTGTGGAAACCCAACCTAGCTGACTGAAGATCCCAAGATCTAGGTTTAAAAGGGACAACTGAAACTTTGTGCAATTCAAAACAAGCACTGAATAGTTTGTACTCTTTCCCATTCCGATAATAACGTCGAGTGCTGTCTGTCAATGTTAGGATAAACTAAGGCTTTTAATGATCACTATATTAAGAGATGAGTCCTAATGGGGGTAAAGGCAGATTACCTCTTCATAGTAGATTACCTATTTCAAGTAAGAAGTGAGGCCGCTTCCATGGGATCTTACAGGCTGATTTCCCAAACTTGCTTGATGAATCCACGATCGCTGTTCATGGCCGAAATGAAAACAACCGTAGAACAGGAAATGGTCGAAGTAAAGCTGTGTGTTGGCGATTGTCTTGGTTTACACCAACGGCAGAACAGTTCAAGACTATGAGTCACTGGTTTGCCAAGTAAATTCGATTGTCATTCACTAGGAAAGGTTCAAGGCGAAAGCTACCTATTTCGATGCAGCTTTAGTTCACGGAAACTCTCTCAAGTGTCTGCATGAATATTTGAAGAATTGTGGGGGATTGTTGTAAATTCTTCAAATATGGTTGGTTAAGATGGAGGAGTGACTTGTCCCTTGGATGGTACCCTATAGGGACATGTCCTCCAATTGAGAAGCATGGAAGGGGTACAACCTTTTGGAGGGTTGCACCCCAACCCAAAGGGTGTCCTTAAGGCACCATTCCATGCCTTTATAAAGAATGGTCCATGTTCATTCTCTAGATTTGAAGCAAATCCGAATTTTGTGAGTCACATTTTCATTATTTTGTAAGAGAGAGTTCCACCATAATCCAAGTTCAAACACTTGTTAAGGAGTGCCCCCTTGAATAAGAAGAATCCAAGGAATTCTGGGAGAATGTTAGCCACATTGCATCCATAGAGCACCGTGACGAGGGCTAATAAGTTCTAAGGACATAAAATCATCTCGATTTGGACGTTGTTTATCAGGTTTTTCTGGTTTTCAAAGTTTTAGGGTTTTGCATGTTAGTGTAGATCTAGTTTGTGTTCTATGTTTTGATTGTTTAAAGCATGTTAATTTTATGTTTAATGACACTGAACCACAAACAGATTACTGCAAACACTCGGTTGAGATCCTCGACATTAATGTGGAAAAGCAATTGATATTCGCAACCTTGTGAGCATTCTCAATCCAAAAGAAAGGCGTATAATAAGACTAAGATTTGGCATTGAAGATGGAAATCCAAAATCACTGTCTGAAATAGGAAACATATTTGGATTATCTAAGGAAAGAGTAAGGCAGCTGGAGAGTCGAGCTTTGTACAGGCTCAAGTAGTGCCTAGGCAGCCACGCAATCGATGGATATGCAGATTTGCTTATTTAGAAATATAAGACAAAACTGTTTTGCATTTATCTTGTAAAGTGACTTTAAACTTTAAGATCATGACCAATGAGTATGAGCCTCCGTGAGGTTTCCAATGCACCACAGTTGTATCATTTAACAGTGTTCTAATGCAAAGGAATATATAAATAATATGTAATTGAATTACCTTCTACGTCATCTATTTTAGCCTTTCATGTGTTTCAATGAAGAATTAGCTTCTTTGCAACTATATTTTTATGGAATTTCTAAGTAAAAATATCTTATTTTGAGCCTTCACCAAATGATATTGTCATGTCAAGTGAAATGAGGAAAGATTATTGTTATTGACATGAACAGATATCATAAAAAAAATTAAATTTTATTAAGATTAATGAGATAATAATTTCGGACATAATACAATCATATTAAAAGGTCTTTCAAGCCGATCGTACCTGATAAAAAAAGTCTTGTTCTTTTAGATATAGCACAATGACATAATTACCAAAGAGCACACACAATAAGTTAGTTCTTTTCGTTTTTAAGAACCCTTTAGAGCTAAGATCTTGCAGTATGAAGGCCAGCAAGTAAAGAACACAGTTTGTCATCAGGTGTAAGGCCAGACGCGATCATTTCATCGTACAATCTAAAAGCTTCATCTGTTCTCGCCCCCTTGGATAGACCTGAGATCATGGTTTTGTAAGTGACTGCATTTGGAACTAAACCCTTTTGAATCATTTCATTAAACAGTTTTACTGCCTCATCTAGCTTTCCAAATACACATTCACCATGTATAAGTGATGTGTATGTGTACACATCTGGCGTCATCCCCATTGCTTCCAACTTACCTTTTAGCCTATAAACTTCCTTCATATTCCCTTTCTTGCTATAACCATGAATCAGAGTGTTGTAAGTATAAGCATTAGGTCTCACTCCCTTGATCTTCATATCTTCGAATACCCATTTTGCCTCCTCTAGGTTCCCTTCCTTACAACATATGTCAATCAAAGTAGTGAAGTTCACCGTATTTAGAGGGAGACCCCTTTCTATCATAGTGAACAACCACTCCTTTGCTTTCCCGAATCGTTTCAATTTACACAGCCCACTCGCAATTGTATTATAAGCAAAAGGACCAGCCTCCAAACCTTTCTTTTCCATGAGCGCGAACACCTTTAAAGCTTCATCTATCAGACCCTTCTTACAGTACCCATTCATAAGAGAATTGAATATCACTTCATTCACATCAATCCCTTGTCTTTGCATGTCTTGAACCAACATTTCAGCTGCCCCCATCTGCCCAGCCTTGCAAACACCAGAAATCAAAGCCCCATAAATATGAGAATTCCGAATAACGCTTCTCTCAGTTAACTCATCAAATAGAGCGAAAGCTCTTCTCAAATTTCCTACTCTACAATTCCAACTTATAATCGTAGTATACACATGAACATCTGCTTCTACCCCTCTCTCACGCATTTCACCAAACACCTTCTCAACTTCAACCATCTTGCCTGAATTCCCATACCATTCGATCAAAAGCGTATATGTAACTGCATTATAAACCACTTGATCCCTCTGCATCAAGCTCAACATCTCATTGACACCCACAAAATCCTTTCTTTTAATACACCCATTTAAAAGCGTATTATAAGTATAAAGGTTGGGTTTAATCCCTTTAACAATCATTTCATCCATTAAATCTCTAGCCATTTTAACATCTCCTCTCTTACACAGCCCATCAATAATAACGGACATCGTATAAACAGTAATCTCCAAATTGGATTCAACCATTTTCCGGAAAAAATCGAAACACAAGTCAATATCATTACATCTCTTCAAAGCAAGCAAAAACACCATGCAAGACCTTTCATCAATTTTTAACCCACTTCTTTTCATATAATCAAAAACCCCAAAAGCGTCCTCAAACAATTTATTATCAGCATACACTCTAAACATCATATCACACAAATTCTCAACAAATTTAGGCTGCTCACTACCATTCTCAATCAAAGAAATTAAATTTACAATCGAACACCGAAGATTAACATCAGTTACAATATAATTCAATACATTTTTCATTTCAGCGAACTTGCGAGCGTTATATAATCTGCAAATGAGGGTTACATGGGCTTGAAGATTTGGTCTGTGTGAAAATAGAGATGGGTTTTGGCGGAGAAAGTTGAAAAACTGCAAGCAAGATTGAGGGGGTAGATTTGTGTCGGCTAAAACAAGGTGGGTAATATGAGAGTTAAGATTTGACAGTAAAGATGGTGTCGTTTTGAAGGGTTCAAGGCCTGAGTTGAAAAGTGTTTTTGCTATTTGTGTAGAGATCTCTTTGTAGGAGATTGAAGTAGGGTTTGTTAAGGGCGTTTTGGTGAAGTATTGTACGAGTTTTTGAGTTGTCATCGTTGATCAATGACTGTGACTGAGCACTCTCTTTCTCTGTGTTGAGTTAGTTGAAGGTTTTAGGTCTTTCGGGGTATTCAGAGACGACGGGTTTTTTCTGTTGGGTAATTGGATTTTTTCTAGGGGACCCATAAATAGGATATAATCCCATTTGTCCCAATCCGGATATTAAATATTATAAATAATTCTTAAATGGATTTATTTAAATACTAAAAAGACAATAACATAATAAATGAATAAGATATAATTAATGTTAAAACATCATACATAATCAATTTCATTAAATTCATAATCCAAATTTGTAATTAAATTACAAGTACATAATTAATAAATAGTTAATTACTAGAAGTACAATGCTAAAACATTAACAGCTTGACCAATAATATATGATTTTGTTTTGTTTCATTTCGTTTCATTATATTGTTAATGTTAGGGGTTAAATATGTTTAAATAATAAAAGAAAATATTTAATAAACATATAAAGTTTGCGGGTCAGGTCGGGTTTACAAAAATTTCAACCTGACTCAACCCAACCCGTAACCCGTGCGAGTTTAGAATTTTCAACCTAAATGAATTGAGTTAATTTTCCAATCCAACCCAACCCACACCTAACTGTGCAGAGTACGGTTTGACCCGCGAATCGGGTTGAGTTTGCACACCCAATAACTTTTTCATAAAAATAAATAAAGATAAAAAATATCTTTGCTTTATTATTTCGAATTTCTAATCCACCTTTTCCGGTCTACCTTGGCCCACACCCAACCTCTAACATGTGCCCTGATCAATTTTCACATGTCTCTCATCGACGCCTTTTAAACTGATGTCATCTTTAGTAGATTTCAACGACAAAGCAATTAGAGAACTGCTAGGGCCCACTCCAAAATAAGTTATTTTTAAATGAGACTCTAGGATCTCAAACCTAGATTCTCACTAACTTAGAGATGTTTAGTTGGCCGGGCCATATGGAGCATGACATGAGCACGGAACGACTCGCATATGGGTCAAAAGTTTTAGATAATATGGACATAAAAGTATTGTACAATTTAAGAAGGGTCAAAGCACGAAATGTACAAAAGCCTGTAAAAAAAATATGTTTCAAATTACTAATTATTGAACATATTTGAGTAGAATAGCAAAAATCCTAACGAGGAATGAGTCTCGTGGGGGCTCGGTATGTTAGGAGCGGTTAAAGGGATAATTTCTATTCCCGTTGGTTGAACGGGTCGAGTATGTATTGTTGGAAAATGCTTATTCATAAGCATTTTGAGGCACAATTTCAAGCATGGTCCACTTCGTGTTAGTGGTTGTTATTGAATGATTCAGATACTCCTCCGTGAGTAATTCGAAATGGTATATTCATATGCTTAAAATGGTGCTTGGGTGAATGAGAAATTGTTGCTCAAAGTTCACCCATTGGTGTTGGAAAATAAAGAAAAGTAAGCTTGTCCCATATGGGAAAGCTATAGGGAATATTATGCTTATATATGATTGCTCATATGTAGATGGGTAAGAGTTGTAAGGATAGAGGCTCTCTCTACGTGCGCGGGGGGGGGGGGGTGCAAATCAAAATCCGAACAAGCTTGGCTCGTGTGCGCCCGCGCATCCTGCGTACACGAATGCCGGACCAAATTGTGCGGGCTCGGCCCAGCCAATTTTTGCAAGCCTCTTCATTTTTTCCAAGCCTTTTGAAGTTCCATAACACTCAAATTAACTCTATTAATTAATTTAGTGGTTACTTCAAATGAAAGGTCTCCCACTAATGTATTTTTAATTGGTGTGTTTATTTTGTTTTAAGTAGTGAATTGTTTTACGTTTTTTCAGAAGGGAGAAGCTAGGAAAAAAAAATTGCTTTGCTGTTTTCTGTGTAGAAAGAGTTCTAATACATCTTGGTTCGTTTGAAGCCGATTCTGGTGGTGGCCCATTGTCGCTTATTTCCGTTGCATCCTGGGAAAACAAACGTCTCACGTTCTACTGCACCCATTTCGGTAGGGGACAAATTTGTTTTAAGGAGATTGTTGCCGCATCAACAAGCCTCGGAATTCTTTGCACTGCCTTCGTTCCTAATCTGTTCTTCATTGCCTGCTGTTGTCCTGTCATTTTATTATTACTCTTGTATTGTTGATTATTGTAACAACCGTGTTGTATTTACTGCTGTTCAAAATCATTTGTAAGAACACAGTAACCAAAAAATTATTTGTAATAGTCTTAAAACAAATTCGACTCTGTGGATATGGAAAACAGTCCAAACACAGTAGATCCGAATATGGCAGCCTCTTCGGCTGGCCAGAATATTGTGGCAGCCCCCGTGGCTGGCCAAAGTGCAGTGGCAGCCTCTTCGGCTGGCCAACTTGCTTCAGCCTCTGGGCTTAATATGGCAGCCGCTGTGGCTAGCCAAGGTGTTACTGCCTCTGTGGCTAGACAACCTGTTGGACATGTGAGCCATGTCATCCTGCTGCAGAAAAACCTGAAAAATTCAGTGGACAGAATTTTAAACGGTGGCAACAGAAAATGTTTTTCTACTTGACCACGTTGAACCTTGCGAGGTTTCTAAAGGAAGATGCTCCTGAACCCGTGGAGGGTGAGATTGATATCCAAGTGATCAGTGCGATCGATGCTTGGAAACATTCTGAATTCCTATGTAGGAATTATGTGCTAAATGGGCTGAGTGATTCCTTGTACAGTGTGTATGCCGGGATGAAAACAGCAAAAGGGCTTTGGGAATCTTTAGACCGAAAATATAAAACTGAGGATGCCGGTACTAAGAAATTTTTCGTAGGCCGTTTCCTAGATTTTAAGATGATTGATTCCAAAACTGTGTTAAGTCAAGTACAAGAATTGCAAATTATTCTAGCAGAAATTCATGCTGAGGGATGGTTTTAAGTGAAACATTCCAAGTAGCCTCGATAATTGAAAAACTACCACCTGGTTGGAAAGATTTCAATAATTATCTAAAGCATAAGCGAAAAGAAATGAGCATTGAAGACTTGGTTCTTAAGCTTAGAATTGAGGAAGATTACAGAGTATCTGACAAGAGGGGAATAACCCATGAGGCCAAAGTAAATTTTGTTGAACATGGCCATAAGAATAATAACCTCAAGAAAAAAGGGTCAAAGATGGGCCCTCAAGGAGGAGTTTCCAAGAAATCCAAATTTCAAGGAAATGCTTCAATTGTGACAAAATGGGTCACAAGTCTTCTGAGTGCAGACTGCCGAAGAAGAAAAAGAATCAAGAGGCTAATGTGATGGAAAACATGACTCAAGATGTTTCAGACATTAACCTTTCAGCTGTTGTGGTTTCTGAGGTGAATCTGGTGGGTTCTAACCCAAGAGAGTGGTGGATTGACACTGGTGCCACTCGACATTTGTGCTCGGACAAGAGCATGTTTTCTTCATTTGAGCCTACTGGTAATGGGGAAAAAATATCATGGGAAATTCAGCAACATCTGAGATTGAAGGTCAAGGCAGGGTGATTCTGAAGATGACCTCTGGGGGAAAAAGTTGACTTTGAACAACGTTCTGTATGTACCAGAAATACGGAAGAATCTTGTGTTTGGATCACTTCTGAACAAGCATGGATTCCGGATGGTGTTCGAGTCTGATAAAGTAGTTTTAACTAAAAATGAGATGTATGTGGGAAAATGGTATGTAGCTGATGGGCTCTTTAAGCTCAATGTAATGGTGTTAAACCTAAGAATATCAATAAAGCTAGTTCTTCTGCTTATATTGTTGAGTACTCTAATCTATGGCATGGTAGATTAGGACATGTTAATTTTAATTCATTACGGAAATTAATTAACATGAACCACATTCCAAATTTTAAAATTGATAACAAACATAAGTGTGATACTGTGTTGAGGCAAAACTAACTAGATCATCTTTTCATAGTATTGAAAGAAACTCCGAACCACTTGATCTATTCATACCGATGTATGTGATTTTAATTCAATACAATCGAGAGGCGGTAATAAATATTTTATTACCTTTATTGATGATTGCACTAGATTTTGCTATGTGTATTTGATGAAAAGCAAGGACGAAGCTATAGAGAAATTTGTTCTCTATAAGAATGAAGTTGAGAATCAACTGAACAAAAGAATTAAGGAGTTGAGAAGTGATCGTGGTGGTGAGTATGTTTTCCCTTTTGAATCACTTTGTGAACAAAATGGAATCATACATCAAACCACAGCTCCTTATTCACCTCAATCCAATGAGATTGCAGAACGGAAGAATCGTACCTTGAAAGAGATGATGAACGCTATGTTAATCAGCTCTGGCTTACCTCAGAATATGTGGGGAGAAGCTATTTTATCAGCTAATTACCTTTTAAATAAGGTACCACGGAAAGATGCAGGGAAAACTCCTTATGAGATGTGGAAAGGAAGAGTACCTTCCTACAAATTTCTACGAGTGTGGGGGTGTCTTGCCAAGGTAGTATTCCTCCACCTAAAAAAGGTGAAGTTAGGACCAAAAACTGTTGATTGTATTTTCATAGGATATGCACATAACAGTAATGGTTATCGATTTCTTGTGCATGAGTCTAATATACCAGATATTCACAAGAATACGATAATGGAGTCGAGGAATGCATCATTTTTCGAATACGTTTTTCCTTGTAAAACTAATTCGAATTCAAATGTACACAAACGGGTACATGAGACTATCATTGAAGATAGTCAGGACCGAGAACAAATAAATGTTCCGGAGGATCAACAAGTTGTTGAACTTGAACCAAGACGTAGCAAAAGAGCTAGAACGGAAAAATCATTTGGTCCAGATTTTTTTGACATTTTTGCTAGAAAATGATCCTCAAAGCTATAACGAAGCTGTAAGGTCAGCTGATGGTGCTTTGTGGAAGGATGCCATCAATAGTGAATTGAATCCATCTTACAAAATCACACCTGGGAGTTAGTGGATCTTCCTCCAGGATGTAAACCTTTAGGGTCCAAGTGGATTTTCAAAAAGAAAATAAAGGCAGATGGATCAATTGATAAGTACAAAGCCAAGACTTGTAATTAAAGGTTACAGACAACGTGAAGGTCTTGATTACTTTGATACTTATTCTCCTGTAACGAGAATAAATTCCATAAGGATGATAATAGTGATTGCAGCTTTGCGCAATCTTGAGGTACATCAGATGGATGTGAAAACAGCCTTTCTAAATGGAGATTTAGATGAAGAAATTTACATGGAACAACCTGAAGGCTTTATAGCTCCAGGACAAGAAAAGAAAGTCTGTAAGTTGGTTAATCCTTGTATGGATTAAAACAAGCTCCAAAACAGTGGCATAAAAAATTTGATGACACATGTTAGCAAATGGTTTCAAAATCAATGAGTGTGATAAATGCATTTATGTCAGAGAGACAGAAGTTGGCTATGTCATTTTATGTCTCTACGTTGATGACATATTGATTGTCGGGAGTAATGTTAAAAGTGGTGAAATCTACAAAGAATATGCTGAAATCCAAGTTTGACATGAAAGACATGGGTTTAGCAGATGTCATTCTGGGAATAAAGATCTCGAGAAGTCCTGATGGACTTATTCTTGATCAGTCACACTATGTGGACAAGATTCTTGGTAAATTTAACAATGATGATTCTGTCTGTGCTAGAACTCCTTTAGATGTGAGTCTACACCTATCAAAGAATAGGGGACAGGGTATATCTCAAGTAGAATACTCTAGAGTGATCGGGAGTTTGATGTATCTATCAAGTTGTACAAGGCCTGATATAGCCTGTACAGTAAACAAGCTCAGCAGATATACGAGTAATCCAAGGGTTGATCACTGGAAGGCAATAGTGAGAGTACTTAGGTACTTACGTTTTACTCGTAATTATGGATTGCATTATCATAGATATCCAGCTGTAGTCGAAGGATACAGTGATGCTAATTGGATATCTGACATGAAAGACTCAAAGTCTACCAGTGGCTATGTGTTTACACTAGCAGGTGCAGCTATATCATGGAAATCCTCCAAACAGACTGTGATAGCCAGATCTACAATGGAATCAGAATTCATTGCATTAGACAAGTGTGCTGAAGAAGCAGAATGGCTTCGAAATTTTCTAGAGGATATTCCAAGTTGGCCTAAGCCAGTGCCAGCAATTTGCATTCATTGCGATAGTCAATCTGCAATTGGAAGGGCACATAACAATATGTATAATGGTAAGTCTAGACATATTCGTCGTAGACACAATACCGTTAGACAATTACTCTCTACTGGAGTTATTTCGATTGACTATGTAAAGTCAAAGGATAACATTGCGGATCCGCTAACCAAAGGGTTAAATAGAGAGTTGGTTGTGAAATCATCGAGGGGAATGGGACTAAACCCCATTAGATAAATGTTTATTACGAAGGAAAACCCAACCTTGTTGACTGGAGATCCCAAGATCTAGGTTCAATGGGACAACCTACTCGTAAAAGACATAATTGGTTCACTGTGGGGGGTTACCCTCTAGTCCATTCCTATGGTGAAATGAAATAGTGATGTTCGTATGAATTGAGGTTAAGCAAGGCTTTTAATGATTCTTATGCGTCGGGAATCCGAGCAGAGTATTACGAGATGCTCTTAAATAAGAAATCACCTATGTGAGAGAGAAGTGGGGCCGCTTCAAAGGGAATTGTACGGGGCACAATTCTTAGAAACTCTTGCAGAACCAGGTTGATGTTCATGGCCAAAATGAGCATAACAATGAGAACTCAGATGTGTTAGGTAAAACATCTGTGTGATATATGTTCTCCATTTACATGAACGGCAGTACAGTTCAATGACATCGCGTCCACTGTCAGCCAGTAAATGAGATATATTTTCACAAGGGAAGGTTCAAAGGCTGAGGCCTACCTATCCTATGCAGGTGTTGAACCGTGAACTCTTCTAGGTCAAAATAAAATGTTTTATAAAATAATTTTATTCGACGTTTTTCGCCAATTTCATTCATGTGGGGGATTGTTGGAAAATGCTTATTCATAAGCATTTTGAGGCACAATTTGAAGCATGGTCCACTTCGTGTTAGTGGTTGTTATTGAATGATTCGGATACTCCTCCGTGAGTAGTTCGAAATGGTATATTCATATGCTTAAAATGATGCTTGGGTGAATGAGAAATTGTTGCTCAAAGTTCACCCATTGGTGTTGGAAAATAAAGAAAAGTAAGCTTGTCCCATATGGGAAGCTATAGAGGAATATTATGCTTATATATGATTGCTCATATGTAGATGGGTAAGAGTTGTAAGGATAGAGGCTCTCTCTACGTGCGCGGGGGGGGGGGGGGGGGGGGTGCAAATCAAAATCCGAACAAGCTTGGCTCGTGTGCGCCCGCGCATCCTGCGTACACGAATGCCAGACCAAATTGTGCGGGCTCGGCCCAGCCAATTGTTGCAAGCCTCTTCATTTTTTCCAAGCCTTTTGAAGTTCCATAACACTCAAATTAACTCTATTAATTAATTTAGTGGTTACTTCAAATGAAAGGTCTCCCACTAATGTGTTTTTAATTGGTGTGTTTATTTTGTTTTAAGTAGTGAATTGTTTTACGTTTTTTCAGAAGGGAGAAGCTAGGAAAAAAAAATTGCTTTGCTGTTTTCTGTAGAAAGAGTTCTAATACATCTTGGTTCGTTTGAAGCCGATTCTGGTGGTGCCCATTGTCGCTTATTTCCGTTGCATCCTGGGAAACAAACGTCTCACGTTCTACTGCACCATTTCGGTAGGGGACAAATTTGTTTTAAGGAGATTGTTGCCGCATCAACAAGCCTCGGAATTCTTTGCACTGCCTTCGTTCCTAATATGTTCTTCACTGCCTGCTGTTGTCCTGTCATTTTATTATTACTCTTGTATTGTTGATTATTGTAACAACCGTGTTGTATTTACTGCTGTTACTGCTGTTCAAAATCATTTGTAAGAACACAGTAACCAAACAAATTATTTGTAATATGTATATTAACATCCCTATTCAAATAGAGGTAAAGTCCCCTTATAAATGGGGGATAATGAGGGCTTGATAAGTTAGGGGTTGGTAAATAGATAATTTTCGTATCCGTTGTTTGAACGGAATGGATACAGATATTGGCATCCCCTTATCATCTTCGACACATTGCAATGCTTAATTATGAGTGTCAAGAATAATATCTATTACAAAGATAGTTTAATCTTTGTTCAGTTAACTCACAATCAATCCAATAATTAACATATCATATCGGGTCTTTGCTAATAAATCGATCTTGGATGTCTACTTACAAATGGGTCAAACCTCAATGGTAGAAATAAAAATAACCCTGGTAGATCATGAGATATGGCGACCCATCAATTAAGACCCAAAAGACTAATTGAAACTGGCTTATTATTAGCACATGGCTAGCCCCATTTTCTATATCTCTGACTCTTTTTTTTGAGATTGCACACGAATAACTTTGAATCTCTTTGACATTTTAAGATTGTCTCCTAAAAGACTTATTGAAATTGGCTCATTATTAGCACATGGTTGGCCCCATTTTCTATATCCCTGACTCTTTGTTTTGAGATTGCACATGAATAACTTTGAATCTCTTTGAAATTTTAAGATTGTGTCCTAAAACCCCTTATAGGAGTGAAGCAGGATTTACCGCTATATCTATGATACCAGTGACTATGATATTATTGGGCTTGCAGCCTATGAAGAACACGGATAGCCCCATGGTAGAACTATCCTGAGAATAAAAGAATCGATACTCGATATAAGACACCATGAACGATTTAAGGCCGTATTATACCTCTCACAAGGTCCGACCTTAAATCCATTTGGGTTCAGAATGGTCTCTTACTAATGCCAGTATAATATCCATATTCCAAGGAGGTATCCCCATATCTTATAATGGAATATCACATAGAAAGTAATTTAAAGACATACAAGTTACACAAGTATAAATATAAATAAAACAGATAAATATTTCTATGTTATTACAATAATTGATAAGAATATGATGCTGAAATGGATATGGACATGCACCGACCTGGCCGCGGTGAGGCCTGGCTGGATATACATAATATACGTTCATGTCCGACCGAACTTATTGGAAGTCAGATTGGATATACTGCACAAATCAGGAGCGCTGAGATAGGTTCTAAACATAACAAAGACAATGGTAAACAGCCTTAAAGTGAGATATCATAATATTTAAATGACACATAAATAAATAATAACAATAGAGAGAATAATGAAGTAACAATTATGGACATATAATCTAATTTATGGAATCATACCTAAAAAACGGTAACAGTAGCAGTGGGGAAATGATATACTAACATCTAGAAGATAGAAAAATAGTAAAAAAGTCATGTGTGAGGGGAAACAAAATATGTTCCCTATTGGTCATCGATTTAACCTTGGGGAGGCCTGGCCAAATATACATATTAAGCTCTATGTCCGATCAGACTTGCAGAAATTCTGGTATGAAATACAAAGGAAGTCCGGTCGAGTATGAATCGCGGGCAAGAATCCAGAATCTTACACATGCTTACAGTAAATAACGTAACTATTACGAGTTAAGATAATAAAATAAACACAGAAATATATATAGGGTAATAGATAAATAATAAGAAGATAGGGGCATGTTTGCAACAGAATCATGTATAATCAACAGTAAACAAAAAAGACATGGCAAAAAATGATTAAAACTAATCCAGTTCTTGTATGTAATTACTTCTCAATGGTACGTGGCATTGTATACTAAGTGTAGACCATACTACCATTCATTTAGAATCAGCTATGGAATTACGTCTGGGTTTCCATACTATATACAAAGAGGTAGCCAAATATATTATATATCTGGCTGGATGTATATCATATTCTGTCGGATATATTAGTTTAGAACTGAAACTAAAACATTCAAAAATAGTAATGATAAATAAAGAGTGCCCCCAGCTTATATCTTTGTGTGCACTGTGGCTCAGAAGTCACCCCTGAGGGTTGGCCAATTGCTAGATTGCTTTACTGGAAGGAGAAGCTCCAAGGGTTTCCTCATTATATCTCTCATTTTCTCTCAACACTATAAGAATTCCTATTTTTGTGCTTCAACATCTAACTTCCAATTTCTTAGCTGCATTTTATGGGGGATAGTGCATTTTTATAGTGTTAGGGAAGGGCTAAAGTTGGAAGGGAGACAAAATATTTCCCTAAGCTCTCACTTATCTGAGAATCACAGCTTGTAAATTTCGACTCACACCTGATCGGATATTGAATTTGAATTCTATGTTCGACCGGCCATTAATCAATCTGTAACTTCAGCTCTTGGAATTTTGCACGTGCGTTGACCACTCTAATGCATGTCTGATCGGATATTTAATTTGAAATTTATATCGGACTGGTGATGATCAAAATCCGTGACTTTGGTAACTGATAAGGTGTACATTCAATGATAATTGTGTTTATCATGCTGGATTTAAGGTTTTACAAGTGATATTCGGCTGGAGTTTCTGGTTTGAGAGAAGGTAGGCCGGACATAGGTGATATCCGTCTGGTTTTTTGAAATTTTCCTTGGAGTTTCCTTCCTTCATGGAGTTCATCCTTATAATTTCCTCAAATTTCATGAGGCGTCCTCGTGAAAGAATTATCATCAAACTATACGTAAAAATATGATGTCTACAATCGCCCCTACTTTGGTAGGCTTGTGCAGTGTGTGATAATGACAAGTCTATCAAAGTAATGTCAGCATTTTTACTTACCTCTTTCATCTGGCATCGCCGGACTTCCCTGGCTTTGTAGTAGTTCATTTGTTGTCATGTGGGCCATCAGGCCTCCCGTTGCTTTCACCGTCAGTGAGATGCTTCGGTCCCAATTTTGTAATTTTTAGATGAGTGATGGATCCTCAGGTCCCCCAATTGACTGAAATTCTAATATAGGATGGACACTTAAGTCTTGCAATGCTTCGATGAATGTTACCTCATTCCGAAGTTGCTTGTGACACTTCAACCTCAATCTGCACCCCCTTCATTGAGTCGTCCACTATTATCATACATTTCTGGAGTAATTTGTGACCTTTTGATCTTAATCTGCACATCATTCCCAAGACCATTGATTGGTGGCAAACACACACATTACACAAGCGCATGTATCACTCAAGTAATATAAAATATATTGATCCACGAGAACTTAATACCTAGGCTATCAATTTATGAAGCTAAATGTTTACAAATATCTAATAGATTGATTATTGATTGGATGATGATTTTTATCTAAAACAAGTAAATAAAATAGTGCGAAAGTAAATTAAGGAAAATTCAATATTATAAAACTATCTAGGGTTGTGAATTCTTCTAATATCTTTTTAAAGATGAAGTGGTTATCTCATGTTTGTGCAATATATCAGTTTACTAACCTGGAACACGAAAATATGCAAAAGCATCATCGATGGTCAGATGCAAACACTCAAAGTAATCCAATTAAGCATATGTCTATGTTAACCAAATTACTTGAATTCATTAAGATTAAGTTCTAATGTGGATACCCCTGCCCGATAGGTATATGTCTATCCTAGAAGGAAATCTACCTAAGGACATTTGCCCCAAGGTGAGATCTTGAGTTATTGAGTCTAAGATTCAAACTAAAATTCCTTCGTCAAGTTTATTTTAAGTTTACCAGATCAATCTTATTAGTGGCCAGTTAATAAGAAGCATTAAGATTAAGACTCAATAAATAAACCTTTATATTATCCAAGACACACAAAATACACTTATAAAACAGTGATATTGGAATTCATCACAACCCCAGATATGGTTGTAGGACACAGAATCGACGATGATGTTCTAGGCTCGCGGCCTAGTTGGGAGTACGGAATAGCCCGCGGGGAACTAAACCGGAGAAATAACATGGAGTTGCCACCCGATGTGAACCGGGAAAATGAGATTTAAGGCCGCACTCACCCCTCGCAAGGGAAGACCTCAAACCGTTGGGTTCAGAATGTTCCCTTACTTATGTCACTTGTAACGATATGATTTTTGCAATAAACTAACCGAATCTACGCAACATCTATGCTCAAGAATAACTTAGATCTAATATGCATTCATCAAAGTAACTCCTAATTTAAGTTTGCATGCTTGGAAAGTAAGTCATTAAACGGAAAACACACAATATCACACAACGAGCATGTTGAACCATTAAACAAAAATACACAAATAACCTTTTAAACATAAACGCAAATTAAACAAAATATCATGCATAAAATATCATAATCATGCTTGAAAATAAACAAGAAACTAGGCTAAATCATGCTTAAATGAATAATCTACTAACTACATCATGCTCAAATACAAGTTTGGATGAAACGAAATACGTGTCTCTCAAGTGGTACGTGGCCGTTGTATCCCGAGTACAAACCACACTACCGTCCATTCGGATTCGGCTACAGAATTTACGTCCGGTTTCCTTCCGATATACCACAAGAGGGGACACATATTCCGCTCATCCAAAATTCCACCATGCCTCAATAAACGACTCTCATGCGATAATATATTAAAATAAATAAAAATAAATGAAAGACAATAAATAAAAAGGTGCCCTCAGGTCTAACCACTTTTGTCGTCTCTAGAAAGCGCGTTACACGGCCGTCGGAAGGGTTGTGTTCCGTAACTTTTATGGTTCACTAATCCAACCTTTTTTCCTCACTGTTTCGCTGTCTGGGATGCTATTTTCACTCCGTTTCACTGTTGTTTATGTTGTATTTTTCTGGTCACTGTTTTAAGGTAATATGGGACTGTTTTTGGCGGTTTTTGGAGGGGTATTGGGCTACTGTTTTGTGCGGTTTTAAGGCTAAAAACTAGGCAATTTATGCGGCAGTTTTAGGGTATTTTCTGGGCAGTGAGGGTGTTTTGCGGTAGTGAGGGGGGCTATGTTGCGGCATTTTTAGGGCAATGATGTGAGGGTGTTTTGCGGCAGTGAGTGGCTGATGAAGGTATGTGAGGCGTGATGGGCTGATGAGGGTTAGGTAAGATTTGTGGCTGCTGGGCGATGTGGGAGTGAGGTTTGCACTGCTAAGGACGTGAAGGCATGTGACTTTTTGAAGGGTTGTGGGACGCGTAGGCATGGACTGTTAAGGGCTTGATGAGACGCGTAGGTGGGGCTGCTAAGGACGTGAAGGCAGATGACTTTTTGAAGGGTTGTGGGACGCGTAGGCATGGACTGTTAAGAGTTTGGTGAGAAGCGTAGGTGGGGCTACTAAGGACGTGAAGGCAGAGGGCGTGTGGGGCAGGCGTTACTTGTTCAATTGGGCAGTATGCGTGAAGGCTAAGGATGTTATTCAAGACTTAGGATATTAGCGTTTTCTTTTTTATTTTTAGTGAGAATTAGCTCTTCTATTTCTTGTGATTTGCGTGAATTACTAGGTTGTTTCTTGTGAGAATATTGTGTGTATGAGCTAGGGGTTTAATGTGTTGGTGAAGGTTTTTTTTATAGGCAAAATGATGGGTTTACCTTGTGTGCATAGGGAAGGAAAGGATTGTGTTTAATGATGATATCTTTTAAGTAGGAATGTCTTTGAATTTGATTTGATTTTTTCTTTTGATGGGGATATGATTTGATTTGTATCTTTTAATTAGGGAATGTATTTTAAGAGGATTAGGAAAGTATTTGATGAGATTTCTTTAATTTAGGAAGAAGATTTATTTAATTTTGGAATGAGATTTAATTTAATTTAATTGGATTTGATTTAATTAGGAATGATATTATTTTAATTTGTGACATGTGTTTTAAATGTTTTAATTATTTGGATGTGATTTAATGGGCTTGGTGTGTGGTTTAGTGATGTGTGGGCTTGGTTTGTGTCTTGCGAGGGTTTGGGCTAAGGTTGTGCTTTGAAATGGAGGTCAAATAAGCGAACCCGCAGCTACCCTAGCAAATTAAATCCAACAATGTGTCAATTCTTGACCCTTTCCTTCCGACGTCCGTTTCCTGCGGCTTCCACAATTAAAGAGGTAGTGTCTCCATACGAGATTCATCATCGGGACTTATATGCAAAAATGCAGTGCTTACAGTCGCCCCCACTTTGATGGGACTTGTGCAGTGTGTGACAATGACAATCCTATCAAAGTACGTGCAATGCATTTTTACTTACCTGGCTCGCCAGCTGCCACTTGACTTGCCTGTTGCTTCGAACTGAGTTGATATGGTGGCGAGGTGCCTCGAACCCTGGGCATTGTTCCCGAACCACCGAATGTGAAATTTGTTGATAATGCAGTAGGCCCTCGACCCTGAACGCATCCCGGAACTGCAACTGATGTGTGGGCCCTCAACCACGGGATACATCCCAATAGTGACGATGAATGAATTCCCGGCTCGCCAGCTGCCACCTGACTTGCCTGTTGTTTTGAACTAAATTGATATGGTGGCGAGGTGCCTCGACCTCTGGGCTTTGTTCCCGAATCACCGAATGTGAACTGTGCTAATGATGCAGTGGGCCCTCGACCCTAGGACGCATCCTAGAACCGCAACCGATGTGTGGGCCCTCGACCCTGAAACACATCCTAAAAGATATGATGTAGTGGGTCCTCGACCCTAGGACGCATCCCGGAACTACAACTGATGATGCAGTGGGCCCTCGACCCAGGGACGCATCCCAGAACTGCAACCGACAACGGGGGCACCTCGACCCTGGGACTCATCCCAATACCGCTGACAATGTGGGCCTCGCCCTCAAACTGATGATGTAATGGGTCATTGACCCTGGGACGCATCCCGGAACTACAACTGATGATGTAGTGGGCCCTCGACCCTGGGACGCATCCTGGAACTGCAACCGACAACGGGGGCACCTCGACCCTAGGACGTATCCCAATACCGCTGACAATTTGGGCCTCGCCATCAAACTGATGATGTAGTGGGTCATCGACCCTGGGACGCATCCCGGAACTACAACTGATGATGCAATGGGCCATCGACTCTGGGAAGCATCCTGGAACTGCAACAGACAACAGGGGCACCTCGACGGGGACGCATCCCTATACCTCTGACAATGTGGGCCTCTCCCTCAAACTGATGATGTAGTGGGTCCTCGACCCTGGGACGCATCCCGAAACTGCAATCGACAACGGGGGCACCTAGACCCTGGGACGCATCCCAATACCGCTGACAATGTGGGCTTCGCCCTCAAACTGATGATGTAGTGGGTCCTCGACCCTGGGACGCATCCCAAAACTGCAACAGATGACGGGGGCACCTCGACCCTGGTACGTATCCCAATACCGCTGACAATGTGGGCCTCACCCTCAAACTGATGATGTAGTGGGTCCTTGACCCTAAACTGGTACTGATGTGGGCCTCGCCCCAGATTGATACTGATATGGGCCTCGCCCCCAGACTGATACTGAACTGACACTGATGTGGGCCTCGCCCCAAACTGATATGGGCCTCGCCCCAAACTGATACTAGTGTGGGCCTCTCCCCAAACTGATACTGACGTGGGCCTCGCCCCAAACTGATACTGATGTGGGCATCGCCCCAGATTGATACTGATATGGGCCTCGCTCCCAGACTGATACTGATGTGGGCCTCGCCCCCAGACTGACTCTGATGTGGGCCTTTCCCCAAACTAATATGGGCCTCGCTCCAAACTGATACTAGTGTGGGCCTCGCCCTAAACTGATACTGACGTGGGTCTCACCCCAAACTGATATTGATGTGGGCCTCGCCCCAGATTGATACTGATATGGGCCTCGCCCCCAGACTGATACTGATGTGGACCTCGCCCCTAGACTGATACTGATGTGGGCCTCGCCCCCGGACTGACACTGATGTGGGTCTCGCCCCAAACTGATACTAGTGTGGGCCTCGCCCCAAAATGATACTGACGTGGGCCTCACCCAAAACTGATACTGATGTGGGCCTGGCCCCGGATTGATACTGATATGGGCCTCGCCTGAGACTGATACTGATGTGGACTTCACCCCCATACTAATACTGATGTGGGCCTCGCCCTCAGACTGACAATGATGTGGGCCTCGTCCCAAACTGATACTAATGGGGGCCTCGCCCCAAACTGATACTGACGTGGGCCTCACCCCAAACTGATACTGATATTGATATGGGTCACAACCCTGGGACTTATCCCCAAAACTGATGTTGATGTGGGCCTCGACCCTGGAACTCATTCCCGAAATATGGGCCTCGACCCTGGGATTCATTCCCGAAACTGTTGACAATGTGGGCCGCGACCCTGGGATTCATTCCAAAACACTGACGATGTGGGCCTCGACCCTGGGATTCATTCCCAAATTCATTCCAAAACTCTGACGATGTGGGCCTCGACCCTAGGATTCATTCCAAAACTCTGACGATGTGGGCCTCGACCCTGGGATTCCTTCCCGGATTCATTCCAAAACTCTGACAATGTGGGCCTCGACCATGGGATTCATTCCTGGATTCATTCCAAAACTCTGAAGATGTGGGCCTCGACCCTGGGATTCCTTCCCGGATTCATTCTAAAACTCTGACGATGTGGGCCTCGACCCTGGGATTCATTCCCGGATTCATTCCAAAACTCTGATGATGTGGGTCTCGACCCTGGGATTCATTCCCCAAAACTGCTGATAGTGTGGGCCTCGGCCCTGGGATTCATTCCCGAAACTGATGATGCTATGTTGTTGTTTCTGGTTGGCTTGCATTTGCCGCTTTCTCTCATTTTCTTTAAATCATGTGAACAAAAACAAGACAAAGATTGAGTGTATATGACGTGTATGCATGCATGCATGAATGTATTTCCTATTCCGATGGGTTAGGTCTTCCTTGTGCTCTTCGGTGCCCTTTGCCTACAACTGTTTCTGGTCGCCCCTGGGTCTGCTTTCTGCGGACTCTCTACTGGTGATTGCTCAGTTCTCTTTAGTCTCATTGCTCAACTTCTCGTTATATCCTTTATTCGCGGGGTGGTAGACTGGTCGCCCCCAGTCTTGATTTAGGTTTCTGCTTTTCGCTGTTTGCACTAGGTCAAAGTGGACCACGTGATGTGGCATTCCATATCATCATATTATATCACATGCTAGGAAATAGTCCCAATAGTTACACATATTATTGTCCTCAAAAAATGCTCAGTAATGAAACCAGAGAACCTTCAAAACATTCAATGTAACTCAAATCCAAGTCTTTGAATAAATGATCTAAGCTAGACTCAAAGTGTGTGCGCGCAAAGGTTCCTTTGCAGATTCATCTCCAGGTGAGCCAACTCAATGATTTCGTCAAAAAATTGGGATCGATGGGTCAAACCAACCTAGATGTCTCAATTATGCCTGCAGTTGCTTCTCTGTGCTCAATGTGGTATGGTTTTCTTTCTCTTTTGTCTCTTTCTTTTTTCTTTTCATTTTGAACTTTTTTCTTTTCTTTTTCTCTTGTTTTTTTCTTTCTCTTTTTTTTTTCAACACACCTACCCTTTAAGGTAGCATTTCTCCTAATGGTGGTCCTAATACTCGCCCATGGGTAGCTTCACGCTTATTGGTTATAGTGGTTCAATTCTTTTCTTTAGAGACTTTTCATTCATTTTTAACCATACCACACATCATAACATAAGCAAATCAAGATAGACATCTAAGCAAACGGTCATTCACCAACCTACAATTTCTCCAACTAGTCACCTTGCCAACTACTCAGGTTTTCACCGCTAAGAACCTATAGTGAAGTGCTTACGAGTCTAACATAGATCAATCATTCAAAGTATCAAATAAAAGCACATCAAGAGTTTATCGTTTCTAAGATTTCACCCTAAAGCAAACGATTTCATCATCGGACTTATGCCTAACTATTAAGGACTAAAAACAAACAAAATTTATTCTTTTTCTTTTTCTTTTTTTTCTGAAGGCTCCCCAATGGTCTTTCTATCCTTGCAGTAAAGTTCTCTGTTCCTCGGTTTCCTTTTCCATGATATCCATGTTTGCTAAACTCTTCTTGACAAATCTGTTTTTTTTCTCTCTAACTCAACGGATATCTATGATGGCTTTTAAGACACGAGGTTAATATGATGCATGTATGCATGAGATACGTGTGATGCATGAAATATATAAGTCGGCCCATTATCATTTTAAAGCATTCAATCATACTATTACGCGGTGCAAACTTGTCCCAGTTGAAAAGGCCCAATAGGTTTACACTTTTGCGATAACATGGCTAAACAACTTCAAATGATAAAGGCCTAAACACAAGATGGCCCATTGGCATTTCAGAAGCTTTTGGCCCAATTGCCATAAAGCAGGGACTCATCCCAGTTTAAATGGCCCAACAAGCCCATACCTCATGACAAAAAGTCCAACTGAATCCAAATGACGATGGTCCTAAACATAAACATAAAGAGATAATTTCTATTAGTCATACAACTAAAGTTCACATGTGGGTTTATAGGGGTATAGACAAAGGCTCTCGTCGACAAAGGGTTGCCCACAACTAGGTCTCCCCACTCAAGGGTCTGAACGGCCAAGTGAGCACACCTTTTTTATACCTTACGGTACGTGCCAACGAGTTAAGATGTGTGACTGACTGTCAAATGGATTTCCCGTTGTAGATTCCCCAGAGGGAGGGTGGAGCAAACTCTCTCGTAGGCATGGGCTGTTAAGGCTTGGTGAGACGCGTAGGTGGGGCTGCTAAGGACGTGAAGGTAGAGGGCGTGTGGGGCAGGCGTGACTTGTTGAATTGGGCAGTATGCGTGAAGGCTAAGGACACTGTTCAAGACTTAGGATATTAGGGTTTTATTTTTTGTTTTTAGTGAGAATGAGCTCTTCTATTTCTTGTGATTTGCGTGAATGTGCTAGGTTATTTCTTGTGAGAATATTGTGTGTATGAGCTAGAGGTTTAATGTGTTGGTGAATGGTTCTTTTTATAGGCAAAATGATGGGTTTACCTTGTGTGAATAGGAAAAGGATTTGTGTATTAATGGAGATATCTTTTAATTAGGAATGTCTTTGAATTTGATTTGATTTTTTCTCTTTTGATGGGGATATGATTTGATTTATATCTTTTAATTAGGGAATGTATTTTAAGTGGATTAGAAAAGTATTTGATGAGATTTCTTTAATTTAGGAAGGAGATTTATTTAATTTTGGAATGTGATTTAATTTAATTTAATTTAATTGGATTTGATTTAATTAGGAATGATATTATTTTAATTTGTGACATGTCTTTTAAATGTTTTAATTATTTGGATGTGATTTAATGGGCTTGGTGTGTGGTTTAGTGATGTGTGGGCTTGGTTTGTGTCTTGCGAGGGTTTGGGCTAAGGTTGTGCTTTGAAACTGAGGTCCAACAAGCGAACCCGCAGCTACTCCAGCGAATTAAATCCAACAATGTGTCAATTCTTGCCCCTTTCCTTCCGACGTCCGTTTCCTGCGGCTTCCATAATTAAAGAGGTAGTGTCTCCATACGAGATTCATCATCGGGACTTATATGCAAAAATGCAGTGCTTACAATGGTATTTAGTTACAACAATATCTATGACTATTAAAAACTTAAATAAAGAAAATGACATAAAGTAAACTTGGAAATTAAAAGATAAAATTAACAATAAAATGAAATACTGGGGGTTAGATGATCCACTTTTATTACTTCTAATTTAGAAATCTCCCTTATTATAAAATATAAATTGCATGCCATTACCAACCGACCACATAGGCAGTATCCTGATTAAGTAAGATTTTTTATTAATTCCAACCGACCATAAAGGCAATATCCCATTAAGTCAGGCTAAAAATCAATTTAATTAAGTCCAACCGACCTTAAAGGCGGTATCCCATTAAGTCAGGTTTGAAAATAGTTTATGTATTATAACTAAAGGAGATTAATCTAAATTATAGTGATAAAAGCTTCACCTTTCACCCCAGTAGGGGGAAGTTACATACTAATACTAAAAAGTAAAATAAAGAAAGATCTATTGCTTAAAATAAAAATTAAATACAAGAAAACTGTAAATAAACAAACAAGATACAATCTCCTTAGTATTCTTAAGGAAATCCGCAGAAAATGGTATAGATTTTTCCTTCTTATTTCGGCCTCAATTTATAGGTAAAATATTACCCTGGGCGTTGCGATGCGCCGTTGATCTTTGACGCATGTACGCTGTTCGACGAGATGATGCCACATGGCTGTCGGGAGAAATTATTGGCTTGGCATCGCGACATGTGAAGTTGTACGCGTCGCGATGCTGACGTCATGCTGACATAAGCAATGACTCATGTTGGTAGAGTGAATGTTTGTGCTGACGTCATGATGATGTGGCGATGACGCAAGTGCTGACGTGGCGCTGACGAGTATTGGTAGCATAGTAACCTCGGCTGATGTCATGATGACGCATGTCGGTAGGCAAATTACGCCAGTGCCTCGTGACGTAGAAGTTTTGCGCGTTGCGATACGAAATTCCAATTTGACCATTTTTGTTCATTTTTCGCTATTTTGGCCTCGATTTGATTTTAGTGAGTCCTGAAACCTTATTTATCTACAAAATACACAAAACACATCAAAATATTCACAAAAATGAAGAAACTATACAAATTATTAAGTAAAAGGTGTAGGAAACGCTTTCCTTACGCAGAGGAAACGGTTTGGGCACATGGATCATACTTGAAAAATTTTATGCCATTCTCCTTTAATTGTCAAATGCTACTGCCATACCCACTGAAATTTTGCTTCAATTTTAGATAAAATTCCAACCCCGAAATAGTCCCGGAATAGTCCCCGAACATCCCCTAATAGTCGGACAAAAACTGGACTGTTTTGGACCCGATAAGCTCAAAATGCACTGCCGAAACAGCCTCTGAAAAGCACGGACAGTGGCTATGTTTTGGTTCTGATTTTTCACTTAAAAATAGCCCCAACACAGCCTTTAAACACCACAGAATATTTCCGAAAATTGTATTAAAATGAAACCAAAACGAGTTCCGTTTCACCAAGTAAAGTGGCGACAGTGAGCAAAACAATACCTCACTGCCGTGAACAAAGAAGAAAGATATGAAGATGAATATGTTCGACACAAAAGTCTTCCGAGCTATGTCTCGTTACCAATGGAAACTTGTGTGGGCAAGACTCACATAAACAATCCCTAAACTATTTAGAGATAAAGTCACACAACAACGTTTGTTATTTTATTTTTATTTATCTTTTGTTCTTATTTTGTTTTCTCAACAACTTGAGAGGATTTGGAGAAGAAGAAGATGGAGGCTAGGGTTAGAATGAGAGGCTTGGGCAAAAGAAAAAATATATTTTCCTTTTTATACTTAGGGTTTAATTTTACAAAATAAAATAAAACCCTACCTATTCCTCTTTGCACAATTTCGGCCAAGCCTTATCAAATAAGAATAATTTTATTTTTCTCATTAATTTTTTGTAAAAACAAAATTCACTTTCCATAATGACAAAGATGTTACAAAAACAAAGAGATTAATGCCATTATAAAATTATAACATCCAAAATTAAATCAAGGGTTTCTGATGAGCGAAAAATATATCAATAGTTACCGCCCCTTTTACCTAATATTTTGTTTAGTTTCTCGGGTTTGATGAATGTTTTGATGTGTTTTAGTTTATTTTGTAGATAAAATAAAATTAGGACTCAATGGAATTATTTAGGACGAAATTTGGAATAAATAAGGGAAAAAATGGACTTGACATTTTGATTTTGGAGATTGGAAACTTGAAATGGCGTTTTAACGAAGTACAATTTCGGAAATTCCAACTTTGCGCAATTGTCGTATTTCGGCCATACCATTTTACTCTGATATCAGATTGAGGTGATTCAAGTTCCAGATTAAAGAAGACTCAAAGATCTACAACTTTGAAGTTTATAATAATTTCGAATTCTGAAGTTTCCATGACCGAAATTGATAAAATATTTGGAAGTGTGTTATGTGTAATTATTAAAGTCATTTTCAAAATAAAAAAATAATAAAAAATTAAAAAAATAAAAATTGTCAAACTTCCACCAAACATACTTGCATGTTTGGTGTCATGTTTGGTTCCATGTTTGATGCCATGTTCGGTGGAGCAATTGGTGGAGAAATTGGTGGAAGCCTTTAGATTTGCCTATAAATACCAAGTTAGACTTTGTAAATTTTTCATGCTTTCTTTGGAGGAATTTCTCCATGAAAACCTAAAGGAAAGTGTCTTGTATATTTTTTTAAGTTTTCTTGTATTTTTTTATTTAATTAATAAAATTTTGTATGTTTTCATTTACAGCGTGAGCATGAAATCTCATTCTACTGGGTGAAAAGTGAGACTTTTAATGTAATAAATTAGATTAATCTCCCTTATTTTAATTAAAATTTGGATTAATTAGTTACCGCCTATATGGCTGGTTTAGGTGACAACCTTATTTACCGCTTATATGGTCGGTTTTACATTTCAGACGTAGTTTCCGCTTATATGGTTGGTTTAGGTAATAACCTTGTTACCGCCTATATGGTCGGTTGGACTTAATTGAGACAAATGGAATTTCCGTCTTTATGGTCTGGTTAAATATAATTAATTAATCGCTAAACATTGATAATAAGGGAGATTTCTAATTTTGAAATGTTCAAAGTGGATTCTCTAACCCCAGTATTTTATTTCATTATTGTAATTTTACTTTTATTTATCTCCAAGTTATTTTATATGATGTTTTGTTTATTTAAGTGTTTAGTAATCCTAAGTATGTTTTATAACTAAACATATTATCTGGGTTGTGATGAATTCCAATAACACTGGTTTATAAGGGGTTATTTTACGGTTTGGGTAATATAAAGGTTTATTTATTGAGCCTTAGTTTTAATGCTTCTTGTTAATTGGCCATTAATAAGATTGATCTGGTAAACTTAAAATGAACTTGGAAAAGTGATTTTAGGTTTAAGGCCCTGCACTCAATAGCCCACGATCTTCCTTAAGGATATATAACCCTTAATATATTTCCTTACAGGATAGAAATATACCTGTCGGGCGGGGGTAGCCATAATTGGAACTTAATCTTAATGAATTCAGGTAACTTGATTGACATAAGAATATGATTAATTGGGTTATGTTGAGTATTTGTATCAACGATCTAAATATATACTTCAAATATTCATCTGATCCGTTCGGATCATACATCGTGGCGATGTGATGATCGAATAAATCGCATCAGATGATAACATTGCAAACCCGCTGACGAAAGCCTTTCCTCAGCAGAAGTTTGAGCGAACCGTATATAGTTCGGGTGTAGGACACTTGAGTGATTTGCTATAGGCCAAGTGGGAGATTGTTGGACAATTATGACCCATAGCATCACTATTTGTACAGATCATGGTGTTGTTGTACAAATTAACTATATGACAAAGGAAATTGCTCTTTTATCATTTGTAATTAGATTACCAAGATGTATAAGTGATAAAAGGTCCTTATGATTAGTTCCGAATTGAGATGATATGAGACAGTATCAATCCACGAAGGTTTAATCATTAAATATCCCTAGTCGTAGTATTATCGAGATTGGACATCGATAATGTGGAATAGACTAGTATTACATTTGTGCGCGTTGTGGGAGCATAACGGCATAGTTCTCATATATTTGGGTATAGGATACTCATGCAAGTGTAATAGAAGGTTGTGTTTTCCGATGGTACGTAAACAACTTCTCTCTGGATAGACCCCTCGGAATTCCATTGGTAGTATGACTATGTGTTTATGGAAGTCTGAATTAGGGTAGGTGTATTTGGTCTTAACATGAGACTTGCACCGCTAATACTTGCGACAATCAATATACTTTGGTTTTGGTTGTCCAGAGCTTTAACAGGTTCTGTGTATGCCTCTTCTGGGTATATTGAGAATCGTAGTGTATTCGGTGTGATGTCAAGATGGAAGTATCACTCCAGTTATAGTGGAGATGATGATCACGTAGGATACGGAACTGGTGCTCTTTTATGCTGCAGCTATCTGGATAAAATGACTAGGTCATGTTTATCCGATTATAGAGACTAGTTACCAGAGATCCGATATGTGCTTCGTACGGGGCTGACACAATTCCAGCCCCAGGCCTTGCACGTGACATCCGATACTGGATCGTAATACGCAATACTACGTATACTACGCCTGATAAAGATTACATATTCCTTTAAGAATATTTTTGGAGAATTGGGTAGACACGGTGATTTGCTAGAAGCCAACCATGTCTTGTAAATCGGTAAAAATGTAGTACTAGGTACGTACGTGTTCGGATAGTCCGATGACCGGATTTACTGCCAACATATCTGGGGATCTCATGGGTCGCTTCCCGAAGATTCACCGATGATGTATGACTCGCACATTATTAATATGGGATTAATTATTAGAGAAAGAAAATTAATCTGGGATTAATTACGGAGATATTTTATCTGGGATAAAATATCATTTAAAGAGAGAGAACGATTAATTTGGAATTAATCGATAAATTAATATATTCGATATATTAAACGAAATTGGATTTCGACGCGGAATTAAAATTAGATTTTAATTCGGGCGAACGAGTTAATTTAGAATTAATTCGTTAGCGACGTGAATAGTAATTTTGCTAGGCACAATTATTTAATTAAATTTGATTTAATTACGTCGCAACGGAAAATTCGTTAATTCGGAATTAGCGAACCCGAGCCCGAGAGTGTTTACGGGACCACTCGGATTTTGAATCAAGTGGGGCCCACATGTCACATCCCAAGTCACATCACTTGTCACTTTAGTTAACTTTAAAGTGATGGGTTTTGGTGAGTTGTTAGAGAAGACTTGTAAAACACACTTTGTGAAAGGTGATTGACTTTTACCTAAAATTAGATTTTTGGTATATGTTATTTGATTTTTTGAAAATCAAAAGACATCATTTTACAACTCATTTTCTCTTCTTTTCTTTCTCCACTAGTTTCGGCCAAGGGACAAAAACACTTTTCTCTTTTATTTTCTTCAATGCCGTGAGCAATGAGAAGCCATGGAAGAATTTGTTGCAAATTTTCCAAGGTGCTAGCACACTAAAGAGTCATCCGAAGGTGATAGGGAAACCCACCCATGGGCATGGAATCCTTACCCAAAGCTTGGAGCTTGAAGATTCATCATGGAGCACAAAATCAAGCCATTACCGAGAGCTTCTAGAATGAGCAAAAAGTTTTGTGTTCGTCGCATCCAAAAGCCGATCTTTGTAAGTATGATTCCGCCATACTTCTTTATTGTATTCACATGATTTCTATGCTTAAATGATCTTGGGACTAACCTAGAAACCCAACAATAATATCTGTTACACCCCTCTAATTATTTAAACCTTAAGTACCATTGATTCTCTAATGAACGATTTATTCATAACCATTATGAATTTTAATCTTTCTATTCGTAATAGAAAGACTTCAGCGCTCAAACCGTTCAAGTACCGAATCAACCCTTAAGAAATATACTCTTCAATTTCTCGCAAGAAGGAGTGAACTTCATATCTATGTAAAACATTCCAGCTACACAACAGACCATGACCCCAAAGTACGTAGCTATTGGTCAGGACTGTTACACCAACCTCACTTTTATAAATCAAAGGACATAGCCTGCCATGTAGGAGTTCGTAATACACTCAGGATTAAGATCAATCTATATACGACCATCTAATAGATCGAAATGATTTTCTATGTTTAACGAATATTATAAGAAAGTCATTTCTATATGGGTCCAGTCCTTTATGATCACATCATATAAGGTGCCTCCATTCTCATGTATTTATATGGACGATCTGGGATCAAGATCACCATACAAATATATAATAGACCGCAGCTATAGATAAACCCCAAACAAAGTATCTGTTTTGTTTGCTCTCTATGGACTATTTAAGATTATTAACTTCATACTTAAATCATCTTGTGTATGACACTCATACACTAAGTCTGAAGTCACATAAGTAATCTAGGGTAATCAAGATGATTTATAATATGCGAAAATTAAATAAAGATTTTGATAAATGAATAATGCATCATTTTATTTCAAAACATATAAAGTCGTCTACAATATAAGCAGCTCTAGGGCATACATCCCGACAATCTCCCACTTACACTAGAGCAAATAGGACATGTCACGTAATCCTAGACCATCTAGGTGACCTTTAAACACTTTAGCCGACAAGGTCTTTGTAAACGGATCATCTAGGTTCTCTACGGATGTAATTTTGTGACAGTAACGTCTCATCTCTGCACTTTCTCCCTGATGAGATGATATTTCCTCTCTATATGCTTTCCACTCTTGTGGCTTCTTGGTTCTTTTGAATTTCCACAACACCACTATTATTGTAATAAAGTGTGAGTGGTCTATCCATATCTGGAACAACTTCCAGATCTCCCAAGAATTTACGGAGCTAGACTACTTCCTTAGCTGCTTCACAAGCTGCTACATATTCAACCTCCATGGGGGAGTCAACAATGCAAGATTACTTTATACTCTGCCATACTATAGCCCTACTACCCAAGGTAAACACTGATCCAAATATTGATTTCCTGGAATCGAAATCTGTTTGAAAATCAGAATCAGTATATCCCCTTAGGATAATATCCTCACCGGAATATACAAGCATATAATCTCTCGTTCTCTTAAGATACTTGAGAATGTGTTTCACAGCCACCCAGTGATCCAATCCTGGGTTCGACTGAAACCTACTGACTACTCCCACTGCAAAACAGATGTCCGGTCTCATGTATAACATAACATACATGAGACTACCAATTATTGAGGCATATGGGATATGTCTTATTTCCTCAACATCTTGAGGTGTCTTAGGAGACTGTTCATTTGACAAATGGATTCCATGCCGATAAGGTAGATTACCTTTCTTGGAATTCTGCATCCCAAATCACACAAGAATCTTGTCGATATATGATGCCTGAGACATAGCTAATTGTCATTTCTTGTGATCCCGAAGTATCTGAATCCCAAGAACATAACTGTTCTCTCCCAAATCTTTCATTTGGAATTGGTTAGCTAGCCAGATTTTCACATCCGATAATATCTTTACATCATTCCCAATTAGTAAAATATCATCGACGTATAAAACAAGAAAAACCATTTTCCCATCAATGACGAGCTTGTAAACACAAGGCTCATCGACATTCTACTCAAAATCATAAGACTTGATCGTGGTATCAAATCTTATATTCCAAGATCGAGATGCCTACTTAAGTCCATAAATGGACCTTTGCAGCTTGCAAACCCTTTGCTCTTGACCTTGGGTTATGAACCCCTCTGGTTATACCATATAGATACTCTCATCAAGATTGCCATTCAAGAATGCAGTCTTGACGTCCATTTACCAAATTTCATAGTCATAATATGCGGTAATGGATAGAAGAGTGTGGATGGATTTGAGCATGGCTACTGGCAAGAAAGTTTCCATATCGTCAACTCTATTTTTCTGGGTATAACCGTTAGCCACTAGCCTAGCCTTGAAAGTCTGTACCTTCCCATCTGCTCTCATCTTCCTCTTATAGATCCACTTGCAACCTATGGGTTTCACCCAATCAGGTTGGTCTATAAGTTCCCACACTAAGTTGGAGTACATAGATTCCATCTCTAGGTTCATGACTTTGAGCCATTCCTCTTTGTCAAAATCATCCATTGCACTACGATAGGTCAATAGATCATCTATATCATCGTTAGATACGACAATTTGTGCCTCTCAAACCCCAAGGTAACGATCAGGTTTTCGTACAATCCTCCCACTTTCTCTAGGTGGTAGATCATTATGAGGAACTTGCATCAACATTCAGATGTCGAAGGTGCTATGTATTTGTCAACTGTCATTGACGATGGTGTGCTGGTCGAACCAGCAAGTAACTACTCGAGTAACACTTTACTTCGAGACTTGAACTCCCTCATATAGTCCTCCTCTAGAAACGTAACATTTATCGATACAATCACTTTGTTATCTTCAGGACTATAGAAGAATCCACCCCTAGTCTCCTTAGGATAGCCTACAAATAATCACACCTGAGACCATGGCTCCAACTTTGTAGTCTTATTCTTCAGCACATGTGCTGGACACCCCATATGCAAAAATGTCACAAACTAGTTTTACGACTAATCCACAACTCTAAGGGAGTCTTAGAAACAAACTTTAGTAGGGTGATTATTTCCAGTGCATATCCCAAAAACGAACTAGGTAGTGAGCTATAACTAAACATAGATCTCATCATGTTTAGTAGGGTCCAATTTCTCCTCTCTACAACACCATTTTATTATGGTGTTCCAGGTGCTATGAGTTGGGATACTATCTCATGCTCAACTAAAAATTCCTCGAAATCTTTATCAAGGTATTCTCCTCCATGATCTGATCGTAGAGTTTTGATTGTTTTACCTAGCTGGTTTTCAACCTCAGTACGATACTCTTTGAACTTTTCAGAAGTATATGACTTGTGCTACATTAGGTAAACGGATCAATATCTAGAATAATCGTCAATAAATGTGACGAAGTATCCATAACCACCTCGGGCTCCTACATTCATCGATCCGTAAACGTCTAAATGTATTAGCTCAAGTGGTTGACTGGCTCTTATACCTTTTCCAATAAAAGGTCTCTTAGTCATTTTTCCTTCTAAACAGGATTCGTATAATGGTAAAGTTTGGAGCTTTAACTGGTTTAAGGCTCCGTTCTTTATCAATCTGTCTATTCGGTCAAGGATGATATGACCAAGTCTAAGATGCCACAGATATATGTCATCGTGAGAAATCTTTTGCCGATAGTTTTAGGTTTCTCAACCTTAAACATTTCAGCGTTAAGTAGTTACCAATGTGTTAACGGTCTTAACACATACAAGTTATTTTCTGAGTTTCTTGTGCATATGGTTAATCCATTTCTACCAATAATAACTAAATTGCAATTAAAAGAAACTGAATAACCATCATCCAAAAGTTTAGAAACATAAATCAAATTCCTGCGAAAACCAGGAATGAATAACACATTGTTTAAATTTAAATAACTATTATTTGTAAAATTTAAACTAGAATCTCCCACTGCTCTTGCTGAAATGGCATCCCTATGTCCCAACCCTAATGTTGTAGTCACCTTCAGCAAGGTCCCTTTATGAGTCAAGTAGCTGCAAAGAAGAACAAACATGGTTAGTGGCTCCAGAATCAACAATCCATACGGATTTATCATCTTCCACTAATAGAGATTCGATAATGAGTAAATCATATTTACCTGTATCATTTTTCACCTTCAGCTCAGCAAGGTATTTAGGATAATTCATTTTCTAATGCCCGTTCTTGTTGCAGTGGAAACATTTTCCCTTGGGTTTGGCATCCTTCGAGCCTTTCTTCTTCTTCTTCTTCATGGGCTTAGTCTTAGCCTTCCTATTGCTATTCTTCTTCATCTTTACAGATTTAGAATACTCGGCAACATTTACATCAGCACTGAACTTACGAGAATCCACAAGTATGAACTCGTAGTGGGTGAGCTTATTAAGCAGCTGGGTCAAAGTAAAAGTCAACTTGTTCAAAACATAATTACTTTTAAACCGCATGAAACTCTTTAAAAGTGTTTCCATAATCATGGTCACCTGGCTACGCTCATCAATACGAGCTCCATGGGTTTCAGCAGTGTTGAGATAGGTCATCATCCTCAAGATGTGATCTCAGATTGATATCCCATCCTTCATCCTAGCAGTCATCGCTGAGACTATGGCCTCATGACGTTGACGCTCCGAAGGCTACCCGAACATGCCCTGTAATGACTCCATCATCTGAGATGCTGAAGTCACAGGTTCATGATTTGCAGTAAAAACCTCAGACATCCCTAATAACAAGTAGCAGCGGGCTTTCTCATTAGCTGTGACCCATTTCCGGTAGGTATCGTGCACAGCTTGGCCAGTATTTCTAGCCGGTTCGAGAGGATACTCCTCCGTCAGAATAAACTTTAAGTCTTCACAGACCATGATAGCGTTCATGTTTCTTTTCCACTTAACATAATTTTCTCCCGTTAATTTATCGTTTGAGAGTATGGAAATAATTGGAGAAATCATGGTTGAAAAATGAAATAAACATGCATTTAACATTCATTCATCGCATATTAAAATCATCAAACAATTTTGGCATAAAAGTAAACATGATTCATGAACCATGAATAACGAATTAGAAACCTAACAGAATTACTATGCCACGAAAATCTATCATCCCACAAGTAAGTGCCGTCGTAGGGTAGGTCAAGTACTTGCATGATAAATCGAGACAATCTCAGTCGATTAATATATACGGGAATAACTCTTATTCCTTTATTAAACAACTAACGTTTGATTCGATCAAGGAATTTTATTAACAGTTAATTATTCATTTGTGAGTGTGACCCGCCATTTCAGGGTTCTTGGACTTAACGAGTGAAGCGCCGCCATAGGGTAGGTCAGTTCATAAGATAAATCTAGAATCCCTATCCTTTCGGAATCCAAACCCAATATTGACCCCAAAAATGACACCATTCGTGGAGGGTGAAAGTAAATCCGTCTCGAGGCGCCTTTTGAATCTCAAATTTTCGGACTAACAACAGAGATCGCTGGATATACTATCGTATATCTCTCTTCCACTCACTATTTTAAAATTAAGGTTTCTATTTATAAAATATCTAATATTTTAATATAATAGTGTGAATAAATTTATGGCGGCTAAAGCATAACTCTTATTTACACTGTACATATTAGTGACCTAACCAATTTTAACTTTTAAAAATTGTATCACTAATTTTCATTAGTCTCTACTAATTTTATTACTCAATTAAACTAATTTAATTAGAGTGGTATTAGTGACCTATTATATTTTAACTTTTAAAATACTAGAACACTAATTGGTTTAAAATTTAGAATCCTAAAATTGTCAAGATTTATATTAAACTGTTTAATTAATCTTAGTGCGTTATAAAATCCAATGGTAAGTGAATTATATCCCGAGTACATACCACATTACCGTCCATTCAGATTCGGCTATGGAATTTATGTCCGGGTTTCCATCCTATATACCAATGGAATTTATTATACACTAATTAAGCCCATTATATTAGAATTCAAATTTTAAACCTTAAAACCAATTAATCCAATTAATTATTTTTCCATGCATATCATATTCTAATTTAAACATTTTAAATCACATAAAATCATATTTCATGTCTATAATGATAATGCTTCTAAAACATGTTCCGGCATGTGAAATGCAAGAGTAGGCACCCTAAGCTATATGACATGTTATTCAAACAATTCGAATTAAACATACATATAACATAAAAAATATTTTTCATTTACCGGACTTTTATTTTTCCCTATACTAATCTAATTAGTACAAAAAATACCCAAGGCATCCCTTGGTCTTCAAATCACGCTCCAAGGTGGTGTTGGCTTCTTTTGCGACTTCGGTACTCATAATTACAACAATTGAAATTTTTACATTGGAAAAATAAAATACAACATAAAAATAAGAGCTGGAAAAATTTACGACCAATGTAAATTCCATTCATCTTATGAAATCAATAATCATTCATCACATGAATATTTTTTTTACCTACTCATCTAAACATACATATCAATATTAATAACTCATATAAATATATTAAAAAAAGAAACTTTAAATAAAAAAAGAAGGGTTAAGAACACTTTTCAACCTTGCTCTCGATGCCAATTGTAGGAAACGTTTTCCTTGCGCAGCGGAAACAGTTTAGGCACACGGATCGGACTTGAAAAAATTTTCTGCCCTTCTCCTTTAATTTCTGAATGCTACTGCCATACCCACTGAAATTTGCTTCAATTTTAGATAAAATTCCAGCCTCGAAACAGCCCCGGAACAATATCCGAACAACCGGAAAAAAACTGGATTGTTTTGGACCCGATACGCTCACAGTGCACTATCGAAATAGCCCCTGAAAAATGCGAACATTGGTTGTGTTTTGGTTCTGATTTTTCACTTGAAAACAACCCCAACACAGCCCCAAAACAACACAAAATATTCCCCAAAAAAACTAGATTAAAACGAAACCAAAGCGAGTTCCGTTTCACCAAGTAAAGGGGCGGCAATGAGCAAAACAATGCCTCACTGCCATGAACAAAGAAGAAAAAGATGAAGATGAATATGTAAGACACCACAAGTCTTGTGAGCTATGTCTCGTTCCCAATAGAAACTTGTGTGGGCAAGACTCACATAAACAATCCCTAAACTATTTAGAGATAATGTCACACAACAACTTTTGTTATTTTATTTTTATTTATCTTTTGTTCTTCTTTGTTTTTCTCAACAACTTCAGAGGATTTGGAGAAGAAGAATATGGAGGCTGTGGTTAGAATGAGAGGCTTGGGCAAAAGAAAAATCACATTTTCCTTTTTATACTTAGGGTTTAATTTTACAAAATAAAACAAAACCCTACATATTCCTCCATGCACAATTTCGACCAAGCCTTATCAAATAAGGATTAATTTTATTTTTCTCATTAATTTTTGTAACAACAAAATTGACTTTCCATAATGCCAAAGATGTTACAAAAACAAAGAGATTAATGCCATTATAAAATTGTAACTTCCAAAATTAAATCAGGTTTCCAAAACCCCATAATTGTAAATTACAACTTTAGCGTTTCATTTAATTACATCTAATATAATTAAATAACATGTGTTTAAATATCATATATTTAATAAAACCATATATTAACTTTTACTATAAATTTTCAAGTGTGATAAAATAATATTATTAATCATATTAATAATATTTATACCTTTGTGAGTATATAATTGGACTATCCAATTATACTAAATCCGCTATAGTACATTGAGCTAGCACGGGGACCAAATGGACCTACGAATTCGACCTCCAATAATCTCGAAATATTAATTAAGCTCTTAATTAAATATTCCGAATTATTAACTCCGGGTCATTCCACTAAAAACCCGAAGTTGCACTCTCGTAGCCACATATGATATATTAAGCCAAACCAAGTCGGTGTCCATCGATATAGTCACTACATACAAATTGACCATTCACGAGTATCTCATAATTAGAGCCAGGTTATAATATCCATTATACCCCTCTATTTATTTATACCTTAAGTACCAGTGATTCTCTAATGAACGATTTATTCATAACCATTATGAATTTTAATCTTTCTATTCATAATAGAAAGACTTGAGCGCTCAAACCGTTCAGTTACCGAATCAACCCTTAAGAAATATACTCATCTAATTCTCGCAAGAATGAGTGAACTCCATATTTATGTAAAACGTTCCCAGCTACACAACAGACCATGCCCCCAAAGTACGTAGCTATTGGTCGGGACTGCTACATCAACCTCACCTTTGTAAATCAAAGGACATAGCCTGCCATGCAGGAGTTCGTAGTACACTCAGGATTAAGATCAATCTATATACGACCATCTAGTAGATCGAAATGATTTTCTATGTTTAACGGATATTATAAGAAAGTCATTTTCATCTGGGTCCAGTCCTATATGATCACATCATACAAGGTGCCTTCATTCTCATGTATCTACATGGATGATCCCGGATTAAGGTCGCCATACAAATATAGAATGAGACAAAGTACCCATTTTGTTTTCTCTCTATGGACTGTTTAAGATTACTAACTTCAGACTTAAATCCTCTTGTGTATGACACTCATACACTAAGTCTGAAGGCACATAAGTAATTTAGGGTAATCAAGATAATTTATAATATTCGAAAATTAAACAAACATTGTGATAAATGAATAATGCATCATTTTATTTCAAAACATATAAATCTGTATACAATACATGCAGCTCTAGGGCATACATCCTAACAAACATGGCTGTAAATATTGATATATTTTCCGCTTATCACACCTCAAAACTTAACATTTTGCTAGTCCTCGAGCAAAACAACAAGATAAAATATAATAATGACTTTAAAATAAAATTAAACTAAACCACTTTCGTAGGGATCAAGATTTCATTTAGCGTATGCAACAAGCCTTTAAATCCTTAGGTGTCCCTAGTGGACGAGTTGTAGCCTCGTGAGGGCTTACAGCGATGATACCCACAAACGTCAATCAAATGTAAAATCAAACACACAAAACAAGTTAGTGACTAAATAAGTGAATCTCTTATCTAAGTTAAGAATTGTTTTCGTTCTTTCTAAATGACCAAATAAGTAAATTCTCCAATTATTTTTACCATTTTCCATATACACAACCAACAATGTATTAATCAAATCATTGTGCCCACAATATTCATAAGTGTAGTTGAAAATAGAGTAATATTTTTGTCATAAAATTATATCAGAATTCACATCTTTTTAGGAATGAAATTTTTTTCATTTTTTTAATAACATCTTTAATCCATGTAGCGAGCTTTGGGCCAATGACTCCCAAGCCAGTTGGCTTTAAGGCACTAGCTGTTAAGACACCCCTACAGACTTAATTACTGAGATCTTGGATGTTTAAAGGTTTTACCGTTTGACGCGAATAATCTCTACTTACTGAGGCACGATGCCAGATTACTAAGTAGAAACTTTGTTATAATTAACTCAAGCTTTCACCCTTTGACGCAAACAATCTATGCTTACTGAGGTAAGATGCCCGGTTACTAAGTAAAAGCATGGTCAATTATTTATATACATAATTTTTTTTATTCCATCGCTTTCAGATGCTTCCTTCAATAAACTAGAGCACTGAATATTACAAACTTTTCACTTACAACTCATGTCCATATGTTACCATGCATGTTGATAATGTCTGTCAACTGAGCATATGAAGATCCAATTTAGTCAGTATTATAGAGAATTCACAAATTTAAAAATTGAAAAGGAAATAAATAAAAATTAACTTGTTATGAAATAGGTTGAGATACGTCTCAGAAATGGAAATTGATTACAAAACTATCTTAAAACCCAATTTCTACCTGATTATTCAAGTTAAAAACTCAAAAATAATATATATATATATATATATATATATTAAAAAAAAAAATTGAAAAATTTTGACTAAAAACCAAGCAAAAACAACACAATAAAAATAATATACTAATCAACTATTCCCCTCCCCCAAACCTAATTGAGACATTGTCCCCAATGTCTAAAAAGTAGAAGAAGAGTTTAGAAGACAGTACCTGGTTAGCTGGAATTCTACATCTAAAAAGAAAATTAAAGGTTAAGATCAAGATTTATCCGACACTTTTTACCTCGATCATTATCGGACCAGTTTATCTTCGAAAGGATAAGGTCAATTTGTGGTTCAAAGGCTAAAAGTTGGTTAATTAAATCATGGGTAGTTCTGGCAGTGAAGAGGATATCTTTTACAGGTTTTGAAACAAACCCATTTCTCCGGGCATTATCAAGAAACACACAAAGTAAGCCATAAAATCCACCAACGTTAAACAGTCCAATTGGTTTCTGGTTATGTTCAAGTTCGCCCAAGATAGCACAGTAAAAATTTCCTCCATTGTCCCCAAGTCACCTGGCAAAGCAATAAAAGCATCAGCACTGTTAATCATTTCAACAAGTTGTTCAGACATACCTGGCACAATGCATTCATCTTCATTTGATGGTCCTATAAGATTTGCCTCTGCCAAAGGTTTTGGGATAATTCCCAAAACTTGACTTCTTCCTTCCTGTACGGCCCTTGAAACGTACCTCATTATTCCAAGATTTTCACTACCATATACTAAGTGCATATTCCTCTCAGCTATGACTCTACCCAATTCTTGTGTTGCCTCAACGTATTCTGGTTTAGAACCAGCACTAGTACCGCAAAAGACACAGATGTTAACAACTCGTCTTCTTGAAGTTACTTCCATTTTTTTTAATGTATTTCTTTCTCAAATCTGGATGTCTTCAAGAGTGCAATAATGAGCTGAATTTATAGATCCTGAAAAATGGTGAGTAATAATAGCACTAGTACCTGCCAAATGAAAATTATTAGCTAAACAGTAAAATAAATCATGAAAGTCAAAAAGTTTGGATCCTATCGGTGAAAATAAAAGAAAATAACAAAACAAATCACAATTATTAGTTAAAGACAAACAAATAATAATATGTACAGATAGTAACAGCTTGAATGACATCTATGAGTCAGGGACAAGCTTCTCATCCAATTTTCTTATAAATTGGCAAATATGGTCTTTTAAAGTCAGATTCTCGAGACTTAATTGATGTCTTTCTTTTCGAAATTGTGTATTTAACATGCGAATTGTGTGATACACATATCCATTGGGATGCGTCTGTAGACACCATATTTTTACATAAGCCCAATGATGAGCCTCGTATGGAGGCACTACCTGAAAAGTTAAGGAAGTTGTGGGAAACGAATGCCGGAAGGAAATAAAACATCCAAAATTAGCACCTCATTGGATTCGGACTCACTAGCCTGCCTCAGATTCGCTTAGTCAATTTCTATTTCAAAACTTAGCCTCGGCCAATTACCCTGAAAGCCCATGCATCCACACGCCCAAACCTTCCCAAATAAGAAAATCTCATGCAATTCACATGTGCAAATCCCCTCAAATCACTTTCCAATTTAACAAAGATTTGAAATCCCATGCAAAACACATGCTCAAATTCCCTCATCAAGACTTTCCAATTAAAAAGATTTGAGAGATTATATTCCAACATAATTTTCCATGATTTTTTTCCCTTTTTGGAGATCCATCTAAATCGTTATAAAAAGGGATCAAAATCATCATATTAAGAAGGCTTACACACGGAAATCACAAGCAAAAAAAAACTTAAGGCTCTCTTTCTTCTCCATCTTAGACACAAGACACATAAACCAACAAACACCCAAAGCCGTGAAACAAACACAAACCAACAAACACCAAAACCGAACAAACATAAACCAACAAACACCCAAATCAACGTGAACAAACAGCAAGCCACCAAACCCAAATCAGCGTAAGCCACCTGGACGTGAAGCCAAACAACTAAAAGCCACCAAACCCAAATCAACATGAACAAACAGCAAGCCACCAAACCCAAATCAACGTGAAACAGCAAGCCACCAAACCCAAACCAACATAACAAACAGAAGCAAAAACAACCCAAGAAAACAACCAAACCAACCAAACAAACAATGCCAAAAATAGAAGAAAACAGCCCCATATCACCAAAAACAACCCAAAACAGCAGCCCCATATCACCAAAAACAACCCCAAAACAACATCCCCATATCACCGAAAACAACCCCAAAATAGTACCCCCTAAACCGTGAAAACACAGCCTCTAAACCATGAAAACAGTACCCCTTATACCAGCAAAAATAGTGACCAAAACCGCAAAAAAAGTGAGCCAAAAACAGCAAGAAAAACCATGAAAACTACCAGCCAAAACAACAAGAAAAACAACCAAAACAGCAGCCGAAAATCACCAGAAATAGAAAACAGCAAACAGAAAAAAAAATAGCAAAACAGCGAACCAAAAATAGCAAACAGCAAACCAGCTTCAATCCTTCTGGTGACGGCCTAACGCACTTCCAAGAAGCAACTTAAAAGGTAAGACCTGGGGGCACCCTTTACCATATTTATTTTGTAATTCTGGACGCTGCGAGCCTAGTTGGACGTGAAATACGTCCAGCCGGGTACGCGAAGTCCTACATCAAAAACCATCTATTTAGTGTTATTTATCTTTTTATTTATTTATTCGCTTTCATCGTCATTTTATTATTCCACATTTAATTTTGCTATTTAGCTTTTTGTTTATTTACTTTTATTATTATTTTATTATTTCGCCCTTTTTTATGACCGTTTACATTGCATTGAAGGTCATGTGTGTTATTATCTCTTGCGGTATATCGGATGGAAACCCATACGTAAATTTCATATCCGAATTCGAATGGACGGTAGTGTGGTCTATGTTAGGGTTGGTGCTCAGAGTGCCAATCCGGATCGTATTTATGTCCGATTCATAATACAAGCAATTCTATTTTCCATAATATTACCAATTTAATGGTATCACCTTTTTCTTTTATAAACTTATTCGATCTAATTACGATTAGATATCTGATTACGATTAGATCGAAACTGAATCTGGTTCAATGATACGTGTATATTAGACAAAGACCCTAGGATTTACAATATAGTGCGTAGTTATAACATAGTTGTAATTGACATTGGGAAGCGCACTATATGATGTATATCCTTAAATAAAGTTCCTGGTCAAGATTTACTAACACGAGTCAGTTAGTAAAATTCGTTGAGACCAGTACATATCGTATATCGTGACTTGGTCCGATGGTTTATCCCAATGAACCATGAGTCTCGGGAGACTCGTATAGATATGTATGTGTTTATTTGATAAGACACTGAACGACTCACTAAAGATTTCCTAATAGATGGTACACCAACGTCAATAGGAATCTTCTCGAGTTGAGTGAGCATAGTGGTCCTTCGACTTGAGATACCACAGTGAGATGTATGAGTTATCCTCCACACTTTGATGGCAGTCACTTCACCGATCTATTCATGATCAGACCTCCGTCTGTTCGTTGGGTGTGGACTGATGCTCATAATATCCAGTGCGTATCAAGATATGATCCGTCAGTCCTGTGTATAGGGCATAGGCATCCTCATATGTTTACGATCAAGTAAATACATGGCCGTGGTATAACTTCGGAAATTAGTTCCCACGGTTATTTAGAGATCGTAAATTGAAAGTCGACTATATTATACCGAACGAGTTTGACGATTTTATCTATACCCCAGGTATAATATGGATAGCTTGTGACAAAGGGAATATACGTATGCTATTACCTCGGCTTGCATAGTTTAGCAAGATTATCTGTGGTCATCATAATCCATGAGTGGGTGGATTTTGGACATGAAATTGAATTTGTGACGGATAAACCTAAACTTAGAGAGTCCCATAATATGAAGTGTGCTCGTTGAGCATTTGGGCAACGCGATATGAATAATACGGATTATTCATAATACTTCATCAGATTAAGTGAGTTAATTCGAATCGTTTAATCGGTTAAACGATAACACATGCATTAGGGGATTTTGGCCAATCGTAATTATTGTGTATTTGTATTTGATACATAATATGATTAGATACACATTAATTATTCGTCAAATGAGATTTTGACACATGCCATAAATATATGTATTTGTTATTTATTGTAAATAAAAATACATATATAATAATAATTATATTAATTGATTATTTGGATATTTAATTGTTAAATATTTGAATAATTAATTAATTAAACTTTTTCCATAAATGTTATGAAATTTGTTTATTTATTATTGGAACATATGGCATGATTTAATTATACTTTGTGTGTGCTAATTTGATTGGATAACATAAAGTGTAATCATCATTTAATTTGATTGAAATGAAAAATGACCAAATTGCCCTTATACATTATGCTAGAGTCGGTCATGGGTCTTTATAAGAAGGAAATTTTTTCTTCTTCATTTAAAGAACCTCCATGGCCGAAAAACCGTAAAAATAAACCCTAAGATTTGGTTGAAGAAATAAAGAAAAATTCAAGAAAAAGTTTAGGATTTCAGGGGATTAAAGGTAATCTATTTAACCCTAAGCTTGAAATTTAGTTTCATGTTTTCTTGAATTCTTAGAATGGTTCTAGGGTTCCTTATTTTCTTAAATTTTGGGGCTTTTGATGTTGGTTGATAGATTTGGAAGCATAAAGCATGTGTGAAGTTGTTTTGAACTATATTAGTGTAATATTTGTTCAATTAGTTCATTTGATGACATGTTTCCATTCTAGAGTGTTATGACCACTCTTGTGACACCTAGAATTTTTCTTCGTTAATTCATATGTGGTGACTTGAATTGGTGTTGTTGATTAATTAGATTAATCTTGAAAATTGGATTTAAAGCATGAAATTTGGTAATTTCAGTTTCTGGATCAGACCTGGAAGTTTTCTATTTTTGATGATGAAATTTATGTCTTATGAATGTATTGGATGTGTTTTGGGAGTTGGAACAATTTTCGGAAAGTGTTTTGGAGTTGAAATAAGTGAAAACGGCATTACCGGGTGACTTTTGAGCCAATCGAGTGACAGCGGTCCAAACAGTGAGTTTGTCACTGTTCGGACAGCCCATGAACTGCCCTAACACTATCGGGTTGACCTAGGTAGTCCCCATAAGTGTTGGGTAGTCGGTTCGGTCAAAAACGCGTTATCGGCCATTTTGCGGAAAAATATTTTTTCGTAAAAGTTTCACGACGTTTCATATATATTTATGTCATTATTGGATATCGAGTATATAGGTTTAGGTGAAATATGAATAAATTATTCATATTAGATATTGAATAATTTATTCGGTAATTTGAAAAGTTTTAAATTATGATTTCGCCCGAACCGTGCTTCCGCTGCACCATTCGCCCAAAACCCCTATAAAAATGGTATCAGAGTGGGTCTGATGCTTCATCCATTACATTATTCATGCTTGATATTTGATATTTAATCCAATTTTATTATTCACACATGCATTTAATCTATATATGTTTCTTTACTTTTCGGTTCTACGCTAACGGAAATCTAATGGAAATTTAATAGTTAAATTGAGTTATGCTTTCTAAACTTGAATTGAATTGTTTAGAAAATGATTTAGATTAAAATTTTGCATTTGATGTAGAGTATAGCTTCCTGAGGATAATCCTCGCTTAGAAATAAGGCTGTAAAGTGATGTGTATTGGATATATGTTTATTGGTCCGTCTTGTCAGTACGGTTCATGGGTATCTTTCTATAACTGGATCTGATATCGTGCCAAAGATGTGAGAGTGTAGGTTATGAGATTTTATCCATGCCAGTTGTATATAGATACTAGACAAATTCAAGTGAAAGCGAAAATCCTGAACGTGCCAAAGCTATCAAGACTACATTGGTAGCTTGAGTTTTTCATTGACAAGTGAAGCCTTGATACACCTCTTTGTGAATGTGCCAAAGCTATCATAATAAGAAACGGTCAGGACCAAAATCAGGAGTCACTGATGAGTGATTGACAATGGGTTATCTACCTAATGAATATACATAGGCGAGATCGTGTCAAAGCTGTGAGTCAAAATATATTCATGGGATCCTACTCTCACTATGGAATTCGATTTAATTATTGAATTCCCGTTGTCTGTTAGGGATTACGGTATTACGTAAAGTAGTGGGAGACACTGCTGGGTTAAAAATCCATAACTAAAGCAATGCGTAATTTTATGGAAAATTCTGCTTCGTTTTCCTTTTATTCTATATTGTTTATAGAATTATACTTCTAATCCACTGCATGATTATTACTTGAATAGGTTTTCTGACTTTACTTATGGTTGCGTAATTCTAGAATAGGTTCTAGAAAGACAATAGACTTAGATATTGTTAGATTAGTTCAAACCATCGGCAATTGTTGTTCCGATTTCCTTGTAAATCAAGATGGTTTGTGACTTAGTTACTAAGTCACGATTAGGTAATCTAAATAGATATCTGTTTTAGGATGTAATTATCTAGAGAGAATAGTTTCTTGTGCAGTAAGAATTGACACGAATTAGTTCTTGTCTCGAGATTCTTGACTGGCATTAAGAAAATCCCTTTAGTATTTGTTTATCTTATAATGAAGTTTATTGGCTGTAATGACTTTTAGAAGTCACGTGTCGGACACAGTTTGCTAATCAATTATTTGTAATTGTTGTGAATAATTGAACGCAAATTATAAAGCTAAAGAAATGAGATACATATAGTTGTGTACATAGAATATTGATTCTTACAATACGACAACTGTATGTATTGGATACCAGATCTCCAGTCTAGTTAATTAAAATAATGTTCAATGATTGATTTGATATTTGATATCATAACTTGTGACTATTGGATAGTTACTTGTTCTTGATAAACAGTTGTTACATATTTTAATATGACTAGTAGTGTCATTAATGAAAAGATAAACATTAAGAAAAATGTTCGGTTAACTAAATAACTTAGAAAAGTGCTTTATGAGATGTTATCATAAAAGCAATAGATGCTTGTTCCGTATGGTAAAGGATGGTGTGAAATAAGTTCACATCATATATACTTATCCATTTAATGAATATTATATTCAGGATGTGATTAATTCTCATTTAACCAATGATCGTCATTGGACCACAAGATTTATTAGACTAATACATTGGATGTATGAAGTTTAATGAATTAGAAATTGTCTTAGATAGTTTTCTTTACTCCGTAACTTAGTTTATGAATTTTCATGACTTAGTTACTTGGTTCTAAAAGAGAACATGTTAAACGTCTTGAATGGTTCTAGAACTTTCAATATGTTTCTAATGAAACGCATATAGAATATTTTGAATGGTTCAAAAATATTCTATTTGAAGTGTTGAAAACTATAAAATTCATTGTGAGTCTTTGAATTGTTCAAAGATCCTTGATATGATCGAACATATGAATTTAAGGCAATTAGTTATAAAATTATTTAAAGAATTTGATTCTTACTCAATATTAAACTTCCACGACTCCATCTTGATGGAATTGGTCAGTGAGAGTAATTGAATCTTATATGATTTGATTCGTTGATTTTGAGTGTTACCGAATTAGTTTTCAATACTCTTGGGGTTATGCTCCAGTAACACTAATTAATCTCTTTAATTAAGGTTCCATTTATTTCTACGGTTACATATACGATATCTATAGTAGAAAATTCGAATCTTGAAAAGTTTGAGATTTGAATCTTTCTTTTGTATAATTATTAAAGTACTTGCGCCTTGGAGGTACAAGTAAAGTTTATCATTTATTCTATTTAATAAAATATTGTATTCTATTTGATAGAATATCTTTTCTACGACCCGAGCAATAAAATTATTTTATTACTTGGTGAGTAACATCAGATGTTAACAATTGTAGAAAAGACTTTACTTATTGATGTCATATGTGAGAATGATAAATTGTAATGGAACTACGTAATTAATAAGATTAAAAGACCCCGCGTCATCTTCTGTATAAGCTCGATAGGATGTCGTAATCATTTACAAAGTATTTGATACTTATTGGTTCTGTTGTTTTCTTGTCGAATAAAATTATCCTTTAACTTATAGTGGGAGCGATATTTGATATTGATTTCAGAAATTATCATTGAACCACATATTTAAGACTGTTTGTAACTCACTACGATCAAGTTTTGAACTTGATTAAGCTTTCGGTATGAATTGTTCATAAAATATGCAAATTGATTATGCAGCAAAAGCACAGTGAGCTTAATAAAGGTTTGACCTTTATAGTATGATAGTGAAAAAGGTTTTACTCAGAGTCTATTGTAGATTCTGAGAATACATGTC
>SKCR01033363.1:0-83327 GCA_019454045.1 Zanthoxylum bungeanum | reverse complement strand
GGTAAAATTAATATATTCGATATATTAATCGAAATTGGATTTTGACGCGGAATTAAAATTAGATTTTAATTTGGGTGAACGAATTAATTTAGAATTAATTCGTTAGCGACGTGAATAGTGATTTCGCTAGGCGTAGTCATTTAATTACGACGCGACGGAAAATTCGTTAATTTGGAATTAGCGAACCCGAGCCCGAGAGTGATTGCGAGCGCATTCGCATTTCGAATTCGAGCGCGGCACGCGAGTCACATCAAGCGTCAAATCGTTTGTCACATCATGCGTCAAATCAATTGTCACTTTGAGTGATGTGACTTGACAACATGTCACTTTATTAAAGTGATGTGATGTGACTTAAAGTTAAAAGTAAAAGTGATGGAATATGAAAAGGTTTGGAATATATATATGTTTTATTTATTTTTGGAAAATAAATGAATAAATATATATTACTTTTTCTTTTCCCTTTTTACACATAATTCGGTCCTCTCTCTCTCCAACATGCAGGGCATACGGTTTCTCTTTTCCCTCTCATTTTCTTCTCCTCTTCTTCACGGCTTCACTGCCGATTTTCTTCTTGATTTTTCTGGTTTCACCGAAATTTTGAGAAGCAAATTGAAGAAGGCTTAGTGCTAGCACACCATGAGTGATACATAGGTGATAGGGAAGTGTCTTCATGAGCTTGGTTTTATTTTGAAGCTTGAAGCTTTGAGCTTCAATGGAGTCCATGCATGGCCGATTCTTGGAGGAACCAAACCAGTCCAAACCGAGCAGCCCACTGCCTTGGAGAGCTGTTGCCGTGAGCTTGGAGGAAGCAAAAACGCAACTTGTGTTCATTTCATCAAAACCGAATTCAATGTGAGTATATTCCGCACCTCCTTTGATGTGTTCATATGCGGTTTTTGTGCATGATTTGTTTATCTTGGGACTTGATTTAACTCCAACAGACTGTAGGCACTGTATTTTTGCATAAGACCCGATGATGAGCCTCGTATGGAGGCACTACCTTTTGAGTTGCAGAAGTCGCGGGAAACAGACGTCGGAAGGGAAAGATCAATACCTTGTTGGATTTAATTCATTTACCTAGTCTCAGGTTCGCTTGTTGGATGTCTGTTTTAAAACTTATCATTGGCCCAAAACCCTCGCAACCCACAACAAGCCACACACCCAAGCCCACCAAATAGCCATCCCCACACGCCCACAAGCCTCCAAACCCATCCAAAAATATCCAACACATTAAACACATGTTAAAATCAAATTAAATCATCGTCCTAATTTAAATAAATCACATGCATAAATTAAATAAATCAAATCAAATCACATTCCCAATTTAAATAAATCAAATCAAATCACATGCCTAAATTAAAGAAATCAAATCAAATCTCATAAATCCTTTTCCTAAATCAAAACAAATCACTTTCCTAAATGAATGGATCTTTTCCTTGTAACACACTAATTAAAAGATATCCCCCATGATTGCATGATTTTCTTCCTACCCAAACAAGGACAACCCCTAACCCTTCTTTATAAAAAGGAGCACAAACCAAACCCTTCTCCCCTAGCTAGCACATTCACGCCTAAAGCAAAGGAAAATAGCCTTCCACCATCGAAACCAGCAAGCTCTAAAACCCATCCTCCATTGCCGTGAAACAACCCTTCAAAACCTCTTCCTTCACCGAAAATACAATACTGAAAACATCCCCAAATTCCCCCAAATAGGCGCACAAAACACCATCTAAAAAACCCCCAAACAGCTGCATAAAACAGTCCCCAAATACTTTTACAACCACCAAAAACAGCAGTCCCTAAATACCTTTGCATCCACCGAAAATGGCAGTCCCCAAATACCCTTGCAACCACTGCAAATTGCGTAAAACAGTCCCTATATCGGATGGAAACCCAGACGTAAATTCTGTAGCCGAATCCGAATAGACGGTAGTGCGGTCTGAACTTGGGATACAACTCCACGTACTGCTTGAGAAATACACATATTTCGTTTTGTCTAATCTTGTGTTTATCCATTGTTTATTAGAAATAGCACGTTATTTCCATGCATGATTTAATTATCTCTTTCGCATTAGGCACTTAATGATATCTCTTCTATGATTATGTTTAGACAATTACTTATTTATATTTCCACATTTATCAATTTAATGTGTTCATGAGATTGTGTGCTTGCCGTTATTTTGACTTACTTTTATGCATGCAAACTTAGATATAGGTTGTATGCAAACTTAGATGTAAGTTATTCTTACGTATGTATGTTGCGTAGACTTGGTTACATTATCGTATAAATTCGTTCATTACAAGTGGCATAAGTAAGGGACCATTCCGAATCCAACAGTTTGAGGTCTTCCCTTGCGAAGGGTGAGTGCGGCCTTAAATTATTTCCTAGTTCACGCTGGGTGGCGACTCCATTTTATTTCTCCAGTTTAGTCCCCCGCGGGCTACTCCGTACTCCCAATCGGGCCGCGAGCCTGGAACAGCGTCGTCGATTTCTGTGTCCTACAGTTACCGGCAGGGGATATGAGTACTAACCCCATTAGCCTCTGACTTCCCGACTGTATTCTAAACCATCTAAATGTAAGTTCATGCTCAGGGACCATAGCCCAACTCAACAATATAAAATGCTTTTAATTCCCAAAAATGTATACTCAAGTATCATTCTCTTTACAAAACATTAATAGACACTTGTAACGACTTATACAACACTAGTGTATACATGCAACTTTACTTTGACTCTGTTTGGACTATTATGCTCTCTGACTCCGAAACAGTGGACTCTGAACCCTAGTTATTGTATCAGAATCTGTCCTCCCGAGCTCATCCTCCAAGAAAACCTGCAACCAAAGAAAACTGGGAGTAAGGGAGGGTTAGATCGCTATTCTCTCTAAGTGAGTGGACATGAAACTGAAAAACTTAAATCATTTTATTAAGTCTTTAAAACTAAAGTTTAGAAAAAAAATCACTTCATATGAAATCTCTTTAATAAAACTGATCTTCTTGAGAATTGCTTTTGAATACTGGTTTCTGAAAACTGTTTCTAAAAGCTGGTTTTCGTAAACTATTTCTAAAATTTGGTAACTGAAATTATTTCTAAAATCTGGTAACTGAAACTATTTCTAAAATCTGGTAAATGTGCTGATCTGTATCTGAAAAACCTTGATGTATGAGGGCATTACGTATCGCTGTCCCCCATATGACTAACTGTAGCCAGTGGTGCAAATCTATGACTTTGGGGCGTTACGTATCGTTGTCGCCCAAAGCATGCCACTACTGTCTTTGAAACTTGTGGTCTTGGGGCGTTAGGTATCATCATCCCCCAAGCCACAAACTAGAACTGGGGGTGCAGATTTATGCTACCATCCAAGCTCTTAACTAGAGTCTAGGTACACGAACCTATGCCGTCATCATGACTCTGAAACTCGGATCTATGGGCATTACGTATCGCCATCCCCATAGTCCTCTATATGTGCACATGTCTCTGTCCGTCAATTCCAAGCTGTCTCAAGTTATATACTGGGGTGAGTTTTGACCTCATACCCCGAAAATCATAAAATCAAATTCTGAAAATATTTCTTTTCTCAAACGAATCATAGAGCATAATCTTTTATGAAATAACTGTAATGAAAATCAATTAACGCCCTAAAGCGTGAAAATAAGTCTGTTATCAAAATAATAAAATGAAAATCAATCTAAAGAAAGAGTGTCCACAAACTATGCTTAAACTGGCTGGCACTCGCTTGCTGAAGGAAATTTTTGATTCCTACGACAATCTAAAATTGAAAACCTTGGTTAGAACAAGACTGGGGACATATTCCACAGTAAACTAAATTGATCCATCCAAATACTTATATCATGATGTACTGTGCGATTACGGACTAATACGAGACTCTTAGGGCGGCCTCTAACATGCTGGGGTGGAACTGGAATGATTTAAAATTAGTTTGGTCGAATTTTATATTCGAGTCGAGACGCAAGGGTCATTCGCGTCGCGATGCGCGCCTCATAGAAACTACCCATGAATTCCTTCACGTGTCGTGACATAAGGGTTTTCCTGCGTCGCGACGCAGACTTGCTTCCCAGGTTTTTCACTTTCTTCCCTCATGCGATTTTTACCCAATTTCATCCCTAAACTTCCATAACACTTCCAACACACAATCCACAAAATTTCATCAATTCCACACATACTAAACTGCCGTTTTATCATCATCAATCACTAATTTATCCACCAAATTATCATTACTAATTAATTCTTTAAACTTTCCAAACTTAAAACAACTTACCACATAACCCATTTCTTAACTAATTAACCACTAATATGCAACACATAACATACTATTATAACTACCATATGAACAATTTGTTAAAATCTCATAACTTGAAATTTGGGTTTAGTTTAATTACCTTCTTTTTTTTATTTTCTTTATTCCCTAAGCCTCCAATGGTGCCATGATCAATTTTTTGCTTCATCTTCCTTATTTCCTTCTTTCTTTTCTTCTTCTTCTTCTTTCCCTCTTTTTTTCTCACGGCCACATTCTTCTTTCTTTCTCTCTTTTGTTTCCCAATTTTTTTGATGAGTGGATAGTGAGCTCCTTATATAGTGGACCCAAAAAATATTAAGAAAGTTGTATAAGAATGTAGAAAAATGAAGAAAATTTGATACTTTTCCATTTTGACCCAGAAATTACTATTCATCTGAAATTTTGACTTATGTTTTTTATCAACTTCTGTTCCGAATTTTGGAAAACGTTCAATACGAAAGTTGTAGCTATTGATCTCAGCTTTCCAAGGATATAAAATTCATAAAAATCGAGTTCGTACGAAAAAGTTATGCACAAAATACCACGGGCTGTCTAAAAAGAAAATTGTACAGTCTCGTATTGGGATTTCGAGATATTTACCGATTGTCCCCAAGGTCATTCCATATTTAGGTCTCAACATGATTTAGTTTATGTGTATTCATCCCGTACGTTGCAGTACAGTTGTATACAGTACTAAAATCTACCGGTCGTTACAAATTCTCCCCCTCAAATAGTATTCGTCCTCGAATCCTTTCTAAACTTGAGATCTCACCACAGACCCATGGGTTCATGGTCTCACTCCAAACTATCAGCCTTCACTGACTTTATACTCAAAATCATCTTGCTTTACATTGTTAGAATTCATACTTTTCTGAAAACTAACTCATGTTCGTCTCAATATTTTCGTTATCTTGGCTTCTGTTTTCTACTTGGTACTTTTAATTATAGATCGAGAAAGAACTCACCGCTCTGTTTCAAAACTTCCTACTCAATACTTCACACTATGGTCAAGTTTCAACTTTTAAAGTGTATCAAGGAATCTCACTTTCTAGACTTTCTGTTATACTCAACTTACTCCAGCTCATTTCCCACTTGAGCTATTTACTCCGAAGGATACAAGGTTCATAGTTTAGATCTATATCTTCCAGCTTTTGATTGTTTAGACATGTTATGATCGTCTGAAAGGAGATATAACTTAAGAACCTTTTACTACCGCCCATTTTACCTAATATTTTGTTTAGTTTCTCAGATATAATGAACGTTTTGATGTGTTTTGTAGATAAATAAAGTATCGGGACTTAATGGAATCAACTCAAGGCTAAAACGATGAAATCCGAAGCATAAAAAGGTCAAAAACGAAAACTTACTGTACGCGTCATGAAGTGCAGTCTTAAATTCTAATTTTGTGCAAGTTTGGTATTTTGGCCACAACCTTTTCATCCGATATCCGATTGAGCTTATTCAAGTTGCAAATTAAAAAAAGACTCAAAGAGCTACAACTTTGAAATTTTAAATATAAGTTTTCAAGACCGAAATTAACGAATAATCCAATATGTTTTGTGTAATTACTAAAGTCATTATCAAAAAATAAAAAAAAATGGAAAATGACAATTTACAATTGGCAAAATTCCACGAAACATGCTTGCATGTTTGGTGGAGTGTTTTGTGGAGTGTCTTGTGGCATGTTTGGTGGAGTGTTTGGTAGAGGATTTTGTGGAGTGTTTGGTGGAGCAATTAGTGGAGAAATTGATGGAAGCCTTTAGATTTTCCTATAAATACCAAGCCATTTCATTTGTAATTCTCATGCTTTCCTGAGATTTTTGTAAAGAATTTAAGGATTGCATCTTATTTGTTTAATTTTTATAATTTAATTTAAGTATTTTTATTTTCAGTAACTTATATGTTTTGTAGTTAGATTTCCGCTGGGGAAGAGTGAAGCTTTTATTATTTTAGTTTAGATCAATCTCCCTTAATTATAATATGGAAATTATTATTTAAATTAAAGGATTACCGCCTTGATGGCTGGTTTTATTTATTTGACATAATGTGACACCACATATATGGTCGGTCTTTAGGTGACAGATGATTACCGCCTATATGGCTGATTTATGGACAAATAATAACACCGCCTTTATGGTCGGTTGGACTTAATTGAAAATCTGACTTAATGAGGATACCGCATGTATAGTCGGTTGGTAATATCACTGATAATTTCTATATTATAATAAGTGAGATTTCTAAATTAGAATTAGTAAATGTGGATCCCCTAACCCCCAACATTTTATTTTTATTATAGGGAAGTGATGAAACACGATATTAACAAGCTTAATAATTGATTTAATTATATTATGGGTAATACTTTAGTTTGTTTATTGAGTCTCAGTCTTAATGCTTCTTGTTAACTGGCCATTAATAAGATTGATCTGGTAAACTTAAAATAAACTTGGAAAATGGATTTTAGGTTTTAGCCTTAAATTCAATAGCTCATGATTTTCCTTGAGGATAGATAACCCTTTAATAGATTTCCTTACAAGATAGGAATATATCTATCGGGTGTGGGTAGCCATAATTGAAACTTGAACTTAATGAATTCAGGTAACTTGGTTAACATAGGAATATGATTAATTGGGTTACTTCGGGTGTTTGCAACTGACCGTCGAAAGAGGCTTTTGCATATCTTCGTGTTCCAGGTTAGCAAACTGATTTATTTCACATGTATAAGAAAATCAATTCATCATTAAAATAATATTGTGTGGAATCACAACCCTAGATATTTGTGTATTTTGTTTATTTTCCTTAGTATTTTCTTTTGTGTATTTATTTATTTTATTTAGCAAATCCATATTCAAACAACCAATCAAACAATCATTCTCTTCTCCTTTAATTAGATACCTGTAAATAAATAGATCCAATAATTAGTAACAACAGTAAGAATTAAGTGCTCGTGTGATCGATATTTTTATACTAATTGAACGATACGTGCGCTTGCGTTATACGCGTGTGATTACGCCCCGGTCAGTGTTTTTAAGTTAAACATTTTTAAGCATCCTCATTGCGCCACGTGATGACTTGATATTAAATTTATAAAATTAAATTAATAAATCTATTAAAATAAAAATCATATTATAATAAAAATAGATATCATAATTTTATAAGAATTCTATTATAACAAAAAACATATTAGACTATCCTTTAAAAAAAAACATTATCAAATTATCTATAATTAGCCTAATCTCTATGAATAAATTTTTATTATTATATTAAAAATTAAAATATCTCTACAATTATTCTTTTATTACTAAATTATAAATTAAAAACATAATCTACTATTAAAGTAAGAAACATATTAATTTAATAATTAATATTTTAATTGATTATTATTAAATTATAAATTAAAATAAAGAAACATATTATAATAAATGACATATTATACTATCTTATTACAATTAAAAAACTATTAAATTATAAAATTTAATTAATAAATATATTAAATAAGAATCGTATTATAACAAGAAATCATATTAGACTATCTGATTAATTTTTTAATAATATTACAGATAATCCGGAAAAGAATATATATGTGTGTGTGTGTCATTTAAATAATTTTTTTTAATTACCTATTATAATAAGAATCTAGAGTATGATATTTTATTAAATATATATATATAGCACCTAATATCTATAATTATTATTTTTATTATTAAATTATATAATTAAAATAAATAACGTATTATAATATAAAATATAATATTCAATTAAAATAAGAAACCTAAGTAGTAACCTCCACAAAACCTAACAAATTTTTTGGATTTCGGGTTTATTATTATTTGTTATTTTATTTTGAAATACTTTTATAAGTTTTTTATTTTATGATTTATTTTATTATTTATTATGCTTCATGATGCAAACTCTCACTATTAACGATTGCTTGCACGTCATTTATTATGTCGCTTGGGAGGATTCGAGCTTATTTCATTGTCATGGTTGGTGGAGTTTCCTCTCTTATTGTTCCTCTTATCTTCCTCCCATCTAATCTCAATGTGGGCCTGAGCCATGACTTGATCCATTGTGTAGCATCGAATTTTAGTGAACTTTTTGTAGAGTCCACTTTTTGAAAGTAATCCATTTCTGAATGTTTCCACTACAGTAGGTTGATGGAGATCTGGGATTGTTATCCTTTCTTTATTGAAGCGAGCCACATAGCTTCGCAAGGGCTCTCCTCTTCGTTGCTGGATGGCATTGAGGTCATTGGTGGTCTTCTCAAGCTTGCAAGAACCTGCAAAATGCTCCATAAATTTGTCTGCTAATTGTTGGTACGACTCAATGGATCGGTATGGTAGGTTAATGAACCAGGTGAGGGCATGACCAGTTAATGTTTCTCCAAATCCTCTGCACATACCAGCTTCCCATTGATGAAGGGCCAGACCCGTTGATATCATCTTGTATTTGTAATGGACAACATGATCGTCTGGGTCAATTGATCCATTATACATCTTCATATCTGAAGGACTGAACTTCTTTGGTAGTTCGATGGAAGTGATGGTCTCCAAAAAGGAGTATCTGAGATTGTGCCGGCTCAGCTTTTTTCACTGGCAGTCTGACACCAGGTAGGCTGGGAGAATTGCATCTTTGAACTCTTTCATTTCCTTAAGCATGGTGGAGGCAACTTGCCGTGCTTGGTCGGTTGGGGAGTTATGTCGACTTCTTTCTTGATTTGGTGGATGGTTGTCTAATGACGGATTGTCGCTTGCCACATTGTTGAATGCCCCCAGGAGATTGGTGGGGATTGTAGGATTGATGGGATGGTATGGAGAATCAGGTTGTTGGGAGGTTGAAGAGATTTGCTCCAGTTTCCCCTGGAGGGTCATATTGGAACTTCGCATGGCTTGACTCTCTTCTTCTAAGATGCGTAATCATTCTTTGAGTATGGTCAGCTGCGTAGCCATAGGATTTGGTGTCTGCTCACTGCTAGAAGCCATGGTTGGCAGTGTTTTAGGAACCGTAGACTGAGAGATCTTTGCCTGCTATAAATCTCTAAGGCCCCACGGTGGGCGCCAAATTGTGGATGTTGGTTTTCGTTCGAGGTCCATAATCGAGAATTTGTAGGTTGGGGGCACTAGCGATCCTGTAAAACAAAGGTAGAGTGAGCGTGGAGGTTACTGCCCACCGGTGTGGTAGGTGCCGTATGCACTCTGACGCTCAAGTCAGTGATGAAGACGAGCTATAAGTAATGGAAGAGCAAGGTTAGAGACTACCTTGATCCCCGTGAGGACGATGGGTCGGAGGTTCTGAGGGATCTGGTGAGAATGATTAAGCTTTAAGTTGTAATACTTTTTGTCCCCCCCTCAAAAGTGGATTGCTTCTTCTATTTATATGCACTAGAGATGTAAGCACATTTAATACATTTAATTGTCTTGTCCATTGGATGTTGGAAACGTCTGATCCACGAAAAGGGGGGGAAGTTATGAGTTCAAGCGTTTCGTGGGTTGGTAACTGATGAGTTAGGAGGCCATTTGGGTCAGTCATTTTCTTGGGTATGGGCTTGTGACTAGCTTTTAAATGGGTTTTCTTTGAGAGCTTTGGGTTATTTAGGCTAGTGGATGATGAATGTTAGGCCTCTCTTTGTGTGTGGGCCTGAGAAGGTAATTTGGGGTCCAAGTCTATTCTAGGTATTGTTTGAGAGAGTTGGTCTATTATTGACATAGGGCCTGAAGTGAAAATCAAAAATACCATTGGCTCAAATTTGGCCCGTACAATACTATTTATAATAAAATCGTAATTTTTATGGTGAGGGCATAATGGGATATTACCCAAAAAAAAAAATTGAAGTAGGGAGTCAGTAGTAGTTATCGAATTTAGCAAGGGTATTTGGCAATCTCTAAATCATAACGGCCCTTAAAGTTTGAAAATTGGTTCTTCGTGTCACTCTCATCCTCTCAATGTCTTCCCCAAAGTGAATTATTTACCCCTCTCTAAAGACTTCATTTTTATTGACTTTTGAAATAAATTATTTAATAAAGATTATTAATTAATTAATTAATATATTTCATACATCTTTTTTTTTTTTTTTTATAAATATGAAGGAAATAAATTATTCTTATATCTTAATTAAATTATTCTAATTATTGTATATTTATATTTTTCTCTTATACCTATTTAATAGTCTTTATATATCTATTATCTTTTATTTGTTTAATAAATTTATATATTTTTTTATTGTTATTTATTTACACTACTTATGAAAATAAAATAATTAAGTAAATAAATGAGAGAAAAAATAAATGAAATAAAAAAATAAAAGAATATAATAAAAAATAATATAAAACAACTAAAACAAATAAACTGAAAAGTAAAATAATGAAATAAAATTATTAAATACAAAAAAAATTATTTAAAGGAGTATAAGTATTATTATCATTTAAAAATTAAAATCAAAAAATCAAAAAAAATTATTTAATCAAATCAAATAATTGAATAAAAAATTGGGTTTGTCATTTGTTTAAATGACAAATGGTTTTATTGTAAATTTAGGGAGATAGTAGGATGTCAATTTCGCCACGAACCCGTAAAAACTCACTCGTAATAGGTAGGATTTGGTAAATATTCAATCGAGTTTGGTAATTTAAAACGAAACCCGCAGCGGGTTTCGTGCAGATTTGGTAATTAAACAAAACCAGCGGATACCCGCAGCAGGTATCAACTACCCACAAGCTTGTTTTTTTGTTTTATATTTTTTATGGTAAAAAAATCTTTCATATAAAATGACTCACTAACTCACAATTTTTGAGTTATTCTCTCTTAATTGATGATAGAAATTTAATATAATGACGTACATTCAGCTAGTGATTCTTGAATGTAATTGTGATGATACGAATTTGAAATTATGTTATAAATATTTTAAAATTTTATTTATATGTCATAATTTATAAATTGTCAAATATTTTATTTTTTTGTATGTTATAAAAAAATATCAATGTCTAATTAAAAAGATTTTATTAAGATTTTATTAAGGGAATTCAATATTTTTTAAACCCGTAAAAAATCTGTTGGGTATCAATACAGATTTTGTAATTTATTTTTATATGCGGATATAAATTTGATAATGAAAATTAAAATTTGTAAGGAATTTGTTAATTTATTTATCTATATTCTATATGAATACGGGTCTCTGATAATGATAAACACAAATTGCCATTCTAAGAGAGAGAAGATGAAAGCGAGCCTGACACATAAAAGAGGGGAAAAGCAGTTTTCAAAGTTTTGGCCAACTATTTCGCCAAAACCTTAATTCCATTTCTTGTTCATGTAAACCCTAAAAACCCCAATCTCTGAAAGCACTATTCCCAAAATGCAGAAACTCAATTCATTTCCAAAATCCCACAACTTTGCCATCAAATCCCTTTTCTCATTTTTTTCTTCTCTTTCGGAAACCCCAAATACAAACCAATTACTCTTCAATTACCTAATCAAAACCCTAAATATTCCAAATTCACGAGCCCTTGAAATCTCAAACCAATACTCTCGTCCTAAGTCCCTTGAAAAACCTCGGAACGTATGTCAATATTTCCACAATGTTGGATTCTCTGATACCCACTTTCAATTAACTGTTTCTTCAAAACCTGATATTCTATTCTCTGATGTTGACAAAACCCTAAAACCAAAGATTGAATTTTTTCAACATCTGGGTTTTGTGGGTTCTGATTTGGGTGAGTTTATTTCCAAAAATCCATCGCTTTTAGCTGCTAGTTTTGAGAGAAAATTGATTCCATGTGCTGATTTAATTAAGAAAATTTTAGTGGATGATACTAATAATGAAAATTTCATTCGCGTGGTTAGGAGATCCGTTTGGTTTCTTATGATTGATCCGGAGAAATCGGGGTGTTTAAGAAACATTAATTACTTGAAAAGTTGTGGCATTGTGGGGTCTCAGCTGTCAACGTTACTAGTGAGGCGACCTAGGCTATTTTTGTTGAAAGAATTTAAACTTAAAGACCTTGTTTCCCGGGTTTTAGCTTTGGGATTTTCGACTAACTCCAGGATGTTTGTTCATGGATTGTATGCATTTAGTTGCTTGTGTGAAGAGACATTTGATAGAAAATTGGAATTTTTTATGAGTTATGGGTTCTCAAAACAGGAGTACATAAAAATGATTAGGGCGGCGCCTTCATTGCTTAAGGCATCAATGGAGAAGATAAAGTCAGGACTTGAGTTCTTTTTGAAAGAGATTGAATTGGAAAAGGCAGCAGTGGTCCGTTCTCCAGTTTGTTTAAAGTATAATCTTGAAAATCGAGTGATTCCTCGATATAGGGTTCTTCAAATTGTTACGTCAAGAAGGATATTTAAGAGGAAATGCAGTTTAACCTCAGTGCTGTCATTGAGTGAGAAGAATTTCATGAAGGAGTTTGTGCTGAAGTTTGGAGATAATGCAGAGGAGTTGTTGCGGGCTTACAAGGGCCAGAGTTTGGCTTCATCAGACAAAGCGAAATCTTGATGCAAGTTTTAATATGCAGACTGTGGCCCTTGGTCATTAGGAATCTATATTGCAATGTGAGTTGTTAATTTCTCTAATACAAACTCTTAATTTTCTTGTATTCTGTGCTTTGAAAGTGAAGGATCTGATCATAGCTGAAAGTTGACGAAAATGGAAAGTTTCTCACATTACACATGGAATGATGTCGTTCAGTGGTTTATTTGAGTATCATGAGCTGGTTCTGTGCATTTCAATTTTCTTGCTGGAATTTGTTTGAGTAACAGAATGTTTGTTTGGTGGAGTAGCATGTAGAAGAGATCAAAGCATGGAACAAAAAATGAGTTACCCTTGTAAACAAGCTCTATAGATACTGAGCAGTATAAGATTTGTGTCAACGTCAGACAAGTGTTTGGTGATTACTGTTCTGTATCTGCTTGAGATTTTGGGTGATTTTCAATTGAAAATGATTCCAACTCTTTTCTCATGTGACGGGAGGAACATTGTTGCCTACAGGGTACGTCAAATTGAAAACATTATATAGAACTTGGTTTTATTTTATTTTTATTTTTATTTTTATAATTTTTTAGAATTTTGAGTTGCATATGCAAATACCTTGGATGCCAATAATAGGGTCGACTATGGTACCCCACAGTACCGTACCTTATAATTCAATGGGTTCTGATTTTAGATATTGACTAAAATCTATAACCTATAACCAAAGGTTGAGTGTTTTTTTTTTCAACATGTGGGTCTCTTGGGCTCTGATTTGGCTGAGTTTGTTTCCAAGAGTCGAATGCTTTTAAGTTTTAACTGTTAGTGTAGAGAAAAAATTGATTCCATGCATTGACATATTGAAGCGAGTTTTAGTGAACGATAGAAATAGTGAAGATTTGATTTTGTTTTAAAGAAAATGCTGTTGGCTTTTATGTAAAGACTATATTAGTATTAGTAAGCAACATTGAATTCTTGAAAAAGTTGTGGAATTGTTTGTTCTCGTCTCTCACCGATGCTGAAGGAAGAACCTAGGCTCTCCATTATGGGAATGTCAGAACTTAGAGAGCTTGTTTCGCGCACTTTGGATATGGTATTTTCCATTGAGTCTAGGATGTTTGTTCGTTGTGTGATTGAAGAAACATTTGATAATATTGGAGTTATTTAGGAGTTTCGGGTTTTCGAAGGATGAATTTATGGAAATGTTTAGGAAGGTGCCTGTGTTGGTTTGGATTTCAGAAGAGAAGTTAAAGTTAGAAATAGAGTTGTTCTTGAATGAGATTTGAGTTTTAAAAAACGGCATTGCTTTATGCACCCAGGCTTTTGATGTATAGCATTTGAAGGTGAAGTTATAAGTGATGAAGTCTTAAAAGTGAGCACCCTGGCTTTTGATGTATAGCACGTTGGATATGGTATTTTCCATAGTCTTATAAGTGATGAAGTCAAAAGGTTGTTGAAGGAGGAGTCTTGTCTTGTTTCTCTTTTTAGTATGAGTGAATGAATTATTGGGGAATTTTGTGGCAAGGTTTAAAAAACATATAGGACTTAGTTGATATATAAATTAATAATCTTGGACGTTCCTTATTTTTAGGGTAGAATTGAGATAATTGTAAGAATTTTGAAATTGAAAATGTTTGGTCGACACACAAAATTTTGGAAATTCATATTTTAGAACTTTGGTCGACCAAATCTTGTGATTAGGTTGACCGAATCTGGAGATTAGGTCGACTAAAATTTCCAGGAAAGTTACATGTGTGAATTGATACAATCCAAATTGAAGAAAATAAGTGTCTTGTGTGATTGAGTTCCTCCAAAGTGAAGAAATATTTCCTTTTTAAGGGTTTAGTTTCACTTAAGGATACATTATTTCATTTGAAAACACAAAATTCAAAATGAATGATCACAATTATTAGATGAAATGATGCAAATTCAATGGATTATTCATTTATCTATTCTATAAATTCTTTCTTCTTTTTTGATCAAGAATGTGTGGTTCAGTCACTTCGGTAGGGGATTTGCTTTTATATAGAAAAGTTTATACAAAAAGTCATTTGTGAGTACAAGTGTAAAGAGAGTTTCAACCAAAGAAGTTCATTGTATTTGTTGTTTTGAGACAACAGCCCCAAAGTGAACTAATGCAAGGTTGATTTTATCTTAAGGCCAATTAATCAAATTCTTGCCTTGATCAAGTTTATTCATACAAGTTTATTGTAAAGTTTCAAGTTCATATTTATTTGTTCTTTAAAATTTCAGTTTTTGGTTATGTATTTTGTTTAATCATATAACTTTGTAAGTTTGAATATCAATGCAATAAGATTACTTAATTTTCACAACAATCTTAAGACAATATCAAAGCCTAATGCATTGGTCTTACAAGAAAGTTACTCGGTTGTTTTTATAGTACAAAATTCTAAAATTTATGAATTGCTAGTTACTTTGTAATAAAAGCAAGAGTGAAAGTGAATTTAACACCAAAGTTTGTGAGTTTCAAATTCAACAAACGAAATGGCAAGTCATAATATACATACGTCATAGATCATCCTCAAAAACACGTTTTTTCAACTTTTATGTTAAATAATTTTCCAAATTTCGACCGGAATAAGGTCAAAAACACGTTTTTTCTGATTTGTACTATTTAATTTCGAGATTGATCCATTATTTTTTCATGTGTCCAATTATTTCATCATTATTTAATTCTTAAAAAATCTTCTCATTATCTTATAAAAAGGCTTCATTTTTCATCATCCTCAAAACAAAAAATGATTTTTGCTTCTTTCCCTCAAGCCTTTAAGCTCACTCTCACTAGCCATTTTCTTCATCACCCATGGATGGAATGTTGCAATTCTTCGAGCAAAACTCCAACTTATTAAGTCTCCATCACTTCCCTTCTCTTAATTTCAAAATTCCAATCATAAATTTTCTTTTCCCAAATTCAAAATTCATGAATTCTAGGATTAGAAATAATATGTTTTGTATGATTAAGTTGATCGGATTATTTGGTTTACACAAAATTTTAAAATAGGTTGATGCCATGGCTGAATTTTAAAGGGTCGAGAAGCTTGATTTTATGGTTTGTTTATGTTATAATCCATGAGTATAAGGTTCATTATACTTTGTGTGTTGGATAGAGGTGGCCACCGGTTTGGTTCTCGGTTTCATAAATGTGGAACCGGAATCTGACCGGATAATTCCGGTTCGGTTCCAATTCCACACTTTTGTGGAATCGAGAACCAGAACCGGAACCGAACCGTTTGGTTCCAGTTTTGGTTCCATTTAGATTTTTTTAAAAAAAATTTAATAATAATTTTATAAAAAATAAATGAGATTAAAAAATTATTAAATTGAATTTAGATTACATTAAATTAAAAATAAAATTAAAGAGCTTGAACTTAAATTTTTAAAAACTTAAGTTGCCTACGTATCCTCCAAGGGTGAGAGGAATCAAAGCTCACGTAGTTGCATTACATTTTTCAGATAGTTCTCCATTACAATTTACAATTATTTACTGATCAATCATCATCATTATCAGTGTTTGTTGATCCTTCAGCTCCCGTTCTGCTTGCACTTGCAGATGCTTTATCGAACAAGTCTTCAAAGTCATTGGAACATCTTCTTGTTGCCTCAGATTAGCTCAGGTCCAATCACCACACATGATTACTTCTAAAGTGCTTAGATGTAATGAAGATAATCTCGCTTCCAATATATTACCTTTTAAGCTGAAGGCTTGCTCAACCGCAACGGTGGAAATAGGTGTTGCTAGAATCTCTTTAGCAATAATTGATAATACAAGAAATACATTTTGATGTCGGTTCCATTAGTCAAGTACTTGAAAAAATTTACGCACTAAATTTTCAATAGGAAACTTGAAATTGATAGATAAATAATTATTTAATTCCGGGTTATTAGTCATGTTATTCCTTGTCATTTTCTGTTAAAGAAATATTAAAGAATGAGATAATTGAGAATGAGAGATTGTAGATGAGAGAAGTGAAAATAAGAGAATTGTGGAAATTGAGAGAATTGAGAATTGATGTGTTGAAAAAATAAAAAAAATGACCTATATTTATAATTTTTTGGAATATTTTTGTGATACCTAAAATGTCTCTAAATTAGTCGTTTTTTTAATGTTATTAAGGGTAATTTAGTAATTACAATTAATATTTATTATTATTATTATTATTATTTAAGGGTGGTGGTGTTGTGAATGTTGATTTTTACATGAATGATGTAAGGGGTTTATGTGGTTTGTATGATGCGTGGTGAGTTGTTGTGAGGTTGAACTATTAGCAACTGAGTTAAAATGTCATTAACTCCCTCAATAACACGCATTTATACATTAATTATGTACTTGTGTAGAGGCCTAAATGTTTTTCAGATTCTAATCATACTTAGATTCAAACTTTGTAGACTCAACATAGGATATCTCGTCAGACTTCGAACGGCTTCGCGAGTGGTAGGCGCAACTTCAGTTAGTGAGTGAATGTTATATCTTTATGTTTTCCCTTTTTAAGTACATTTCGAATTTTAAAACAAGTTTTATTATATTCAGGAAGACATGAGATTTTCATATTTATGATTTAAGGCTAATTTAAGCAGGTTGATCAGTTATGTTTTATTTATATAATACATTTTCTTATTCTTTTGTTTTTAGCATTCACTCACTGAGTTTTCATAAACTCACCTCCATCCACTTTCATAATTTTGGATACAAATTTTTCTCTAATCTCTTGGTGAGGTCTTTTCATGTCAAGCGGTTTTTCGGAGGAGATAGATACCAGCTGCAGTCATGCAGTTGTAGAGATATATAAGTCAAGGGTCCACTTACATGCCCATATATGTGACTATTGTAATCATCTAGAATATGTAAATCTAGAATACATGTGTGAATTGATTATATAAGATGAAATGGCATTAATATTATTGACGGTCGATTTTCGTTCTAGGGATAAATCCGGAAACTCGTTCCTTGAGCAATCTTCCCCCAATTGTGAATTTGTTTGGTTTTGTTGGGAACCAAAAGAAAACTTAGAAGAAAAAATAAACACACAGATGAGAACAGAGGATATAACATGGTTCAGTGGAAAGGATCCCACCTACGTCCACGGGCACAAAGAAATGAAACTTTTTATATATGGTCGGGCTTCACCGACCTCTCTTTACAAGTGGTCGGGTATAACCGAGCTACTGTATCTCTCTCGTACTAACTATTACTTTTCTTTATTACAAAACTTAGAATAAAATTTGCTAACCCTTACAAAAGTGCTCTCAACCCCTTTATATACTAAGGAAAATAACATTGTTCCACCATCCTTGTGACGACAGCCACGTGAGCCTGCCAATACCGAAAGTAAAGCCTGCTACTGCCGAAAGTGAAACCTGTCACCTGACACTTCATTAAGTCACTCTTTTAGGTACTGCTCCACTCAACATTTATGGTTCCAGTCTGTATCTATCTGCTCACACGGTAACATGTCTAATAAGAGAACCATGCCAGTTGCTCCTATTACATCAAAGCTTTATGAAAGGTACAAGTTCTCGTGTCGTGCTTATACCATTATACCCGACCTGTTCAATATTGACCCGCTTTCATCCACAAGGTCGGATGACCGAACCGAGACTCTCCCACCCTTCTAAGTTACACTGATCGGGTCAGAACCGAGGTCCCTGACCACTGACCTTCTTCCATATCCACACTCCTTGGGCCAGTCAGAGAATGTAAACCGGACCCGACCACTCAGCTTGATCGGCTACCTCTGGATCATGTCCTCGAATTACAATGCTCTGAACTTGAAATTCCCCTCATACCCTTCTGGATCTGTTGGCAACACTTAGGCCCAAAAATCACCATCAACATCTGTCCCTTAGTTCTCGGTTCCAACAAGTTTGTGAGCTAGTGCCGGGAACTATAATGGTAAAGGGGATGTTGCTCGGTTCTGGGTTACTCGCCTCATCGAAATGCATTGTCTTTCTTGGTGCCTAGTATGGTCGGCCTCGGTATTGTTATATGATCGGGTTAGAAAACCCTCAATATTGGCCCAAACGAAATCGGTTGATTCATCCGAATACCTCTTCTGCCCTTCTGATAACCGCCCACTTGGGAATCTTAAATCATCATTGCTGCCTGATCGGGTGAAATCACTCACGTTACGCAAGCGCATGTATCGTTCAAGTAGTATAAAATGTATCGATCCCACAAGGACTTATTACTTTTGCTATTAAATTATGAAGCTAAAATTCTACAAGTATCTAATTGATTCGATGTTGGTTGGTTGGTGATTTTATCTAAAACAAGTAAATAAAACAATACAAAGGTAAATTCCAAAAGAAATCAATATTATGAAACTATCTAGGGTTGTGAATCATTCCAATATTCCTCTAATGATGAAGTGATTATATGTCAGTTTATTAACCTGGAACATGAAGATATGCAAAAGCCTCTTCCGATGGTCGAATGCAAACACCCAAAGTAACCCAATTAACTATATTCATATGTTAACTAATAAACTCTGAATTCATTAAGGTCAAGTTCCAATTATGGCTACCCACGCTCGACAGGTATAGTCATATCCTGGAAGGAAATCTCTAAGGTGAGATCGTGTGCTATTGAGTGTAAGGCTGAAACCTAAAATCTATTTTCCAAGTTCATTTTAAGTTTACCACATCAATCTTATTGGGGGCCAATCAACAAGAAGCATTAAGATTAAGACTCAATAAATAAACCAATACATCACACAAGACACAAAATAATCAACTTATAAAATCATTGATATTGGAATTCATCATAATCCTAGATATTGTATTTAGTTACAACACATACCTAGGACTACTAAAGAAATAAATAAATAAAACATCATGCAATAATAAGAAAACTAAGAAGTTAAAATAAAACAATTAAAATAAAATGCTGAAGTTAGGGGATCCACTTTTAATATTCAAATGTAGAAATCTCACTTTATTATAATATAAAAATTATTAGTGTTATCCAATTAATTAAGTCCAACCAGCCATAAATGTGGTGTTATTATTTGTCCATAACCAGCCATATAGGCGGTAATCATCTTTCACCTAAAAACCGACCATATAGGCGAAATCTAATTATGTCAAATAAATAAAACCAGCCATAAAGGTGGTATAAACATTAATCAATATTATTAAATTATAATATGTGAAGAGAAGGTGGAGCAAGAAACAGAGCAAATGGAGGAGCAAATGTCTGACCTTAATAAAGATCCAGAGCATTCAGCAGAAACATCGCTGTTTTGGGGAGTACAAATTAAAGATATCAACCAGAAGCTTGACAGAATGGAATTTCCATTCCAAGTCAAGCATCATACGAGACATCCTGATTTTCTTTCTTTCTTTGCAGGAACCACTAAAGTAACAAGGAGCAAAAAGGTGGCACGAGCACTGAATGGGACAAAACTCTTTTTGCCACCTTACCGTTGGAAGAGACCCTTCAAAAGCAACGCTCACGGGATTGTTTTTGATCGGACATCTAAAACGACATTGAAACCTCCTTAACATATGAATTTCAGTCACATCTGGCTGAAGACGAAAAATTTAGCGCTAGTAGGGAGGCAACCCATGCAATTTGTTGTAATTTATTTTGTGTGAACTTTTTAATTTTGTGTGTTATTTTTGTAGGGAAAAGCACAAACGGGGCATTTTTAGACAGAAGGAATGGTGTTTGGCAAAAATGAAAGCTAATTCATGAGTAATGACTGAGTAAGGAATGAATTCTTGAGACGCATCCTCATGAATTTATACTAAGCGAATGGCGTATTGAGTACACAATTCCGTTGTCTTAATTATTGCTTTGATTTGCTTTTCTTTTGTTTTTATCTTTATTTTCGCCGACAAGATTTATACTTTTTGACTTTTCACGATTTATTTTAACGTTCATCTAAGAATTGTCATTTGGCAGATACTAGTGCAATTATTACTCACCCATTTCCAGGTCTATAAATTCAGCTCTGCATTTTCTCTTCAATCCATTCAGAGATACACATCTAAATAAGAGAGAGAAAATGGAAGCAACTTCACAGCAGCGAATCAAGCGAATTTGTGTTTTCTGTGGATCCAATTCTGGTAATAAACCAGAATTCATCGAGGCTGCGAAGGAATTGGGGCGAGTCATAGCGGAGCGAAATATGCACCTGGTATATGGCGGTGGCAATCTTGGATTGATGGGAAGTATTTCAAAAGCTGTTCAGGATGGTGGCGGTCATGTTTTGGGAATCATTCCAAAACCTTTGGCGGACGAACACTTAATCGGACAAACAAATGGAGATGAACGCATCGTATCTGGAATGCCCGAACAAATTCATGAAATGATCAATACGGCAGATGCGTTTATTGCGTTACCAGGAGGACTTGGGACGTTTGAGGAAATGTTTACTGTAGCATCATGGGCACACTTAAATATTCATCGGAAGCCCATTGGGTTACTTAACATTGAGCATTTCTTCGATTTTTTGTTTGTATTTCTTGCAGAAGCCAAAAGACATGAGTTCGTCACCAAATCAGTGCATGATATCTTCTTGACTGCGACAAAGGCTGAAGAATTAATTGACCAAATCATAGCCTTTGAACCAAAACTGGACCCCATTCTCTCCAAGTTGGACTGGACAGACAACGATCGTGGTAAGAAGCGTAAACTGGACATAGATCTTAATCGGTAGTTCAGCTAACCAGGTACGATCTTCTAAACTCTTATATTACTGTTTAAGACATTGGGGACAATGTCTCATTTAGGTTTGGGGGAGGGAATTAGTTGATCAGTACCTTGTTTTTTTTACTTTGTATGTTATTTTTATTTTTAGTCCAAAATTTTTCGAAAAATACAAAAAAATTGGAAAATTTTCAAAAATTACAAAAATATTTTGTGTTTTTGTGTTTTTATTTTGACTAAAAAAGTGAAATTGGTAAGAGATAGCCGAGTAAGGAGTTTCCATTCCTGAGACGTATCTCAAGCCTATTTTCGAAACAAGTTAATTTTTGTTTATTTCATTTTGAATTATTTAATTTGTGAATTCTCCTTAAAACGGACTAAAATGGATCTTCATATGCTCAGTTGACAGATATTATCAACATATATAGTAACATACGGACATGAGCTAAAATTGAAAAGTTTGTAATATTCAGTGCTCTAGTTTAATTGGAGGAAACATCTCAAAAAGCAATGGAGTAAAAAAAAAAAAAAATTCTGATTTACAAAAATAAAGTATCTAAGATCCGGGTTATTAAGTCTGTAAGGGTGTTTTAACATCTAGTGCCCTAAAACCAACTGGTTTGGGAGTCACTGGCCCAAAGCTCGCTACATGGATCAAAGATGCTGCAAAAATATATATATCTGAAGTCTGAGTAATTAAGTCCGTAGGGGTGTCTTAACACCTGGTGCCCTAAAGCCAACTGGTTAGGGAGCCACCGACCCAACACTCGCTACATAGATGGAAGATATTGTATATAAATAAAAAATAGAGAAAAAAAATCAAAGAAAAAATCAGAAAAATGAGAAAAATTATTCCATTGCTATAAAAAAGGTGTGAAATCTGATAGAACTTTAGGACAAAAATATTACTCTCTTATCAACTGCACTTACGACTGTTGTGGGAAAAAATGAGTTGATTAATATTTTGTTGGCTGTGTATATGAAGAATGGTAAAAATAATCGGAGAATTTACTTATTCGGTAATTTAGAATGAAACAAAACAACTAGTAACTTGGAGTATAAGTTTCACCTGATTAGTCACTAACATCTTTATTCTCTTTTCGCTTGTCTTTTTGCTTTTGTGTGCATTAGTTTTAACTAACTTTTTACTTTTGTAAAATATTTGTGGGTATCATTGCTGTAAGCCCTCACGAGACTACAACTCGTCCACTAGGGACACCTAGGGGTTTAAAGGCTTGTTGCATACGCTAAATGCAATCGTGATCCCTACGAAAGTGGCTTAGTTAATTTATTTATGTTATTTTACTCTATGTTTTGCTCGATGACTAGCAAAATGTTAGGTTTGGGGGTGTGATGTGTGGTATTTATATCACTATTTCCCACTCATTTGACCTAATATTTTGTATAGTTTCTTGAGTTTTGTGAACGTTTTGATGTATTTTGTGTTATTTTGTAGATAAAATAAAGTTTGGAAAGCATTGGAGGCAATTTGGGGCAAAAACGGACAAAAATGCGTCAACAGGGATATTTTGGTCTTTTGCGCGTAGCGACGCCCAGACTTCCGCGTCACGACGTCTAAAATGCGTCGAACAGTGCTAACGTGCGCCGGGTCCACAAATCAGAATCTGAGAAAAGTTTGACTTTGCTAAAATGCGCGTGACACCTGTCACCATCACAGCCGACCTGCTAACCTGCGCCGTGCCACGTGTCATCATCAAATGCTGCCGACACTCAAAGTTGACACGTGTCGCCTCGTCATCAGCCATGTCATCGGTCAAAAAGTCAACTTCGCCATGTGTCACGCCACGTCATCCGCCACGTCACAAGGTCAACCAAGTCAACTTGCCACGTCAGCATCAGCCAATCACAGCGTGACACGTGTCGCAATTCTATGGTGCCGACAGTCTCTTTCCCACGTGTCGCCACATCGTCGCCACATCACCGCCATGTCAGCGCCACGTCAACATCAATAATTGAGTATCCTATCCTTATCTGACACGTGGCGGATAAGAATCTCAGCGACCAATCAGAAGCCGCCACGTGTCACAATAATTGAAGCCCAACCACTCTGCCATGTGTCACCTTATCATCTTATCTAGAATCTTCAAACCAGCGAACCAGAGCGTGCCACGTCGACAAATCCGGCGTCGCGACGCTGAGGACCTGGCGTCGCGACGCTGGATCCTACCGAGGCCTATAAATTGAGCTCGAGATTTCAGAATTCATGGCACCTTCCTCTCTCTTCAATTCTTTCTAAAGAGAGTTTCTCTCTCTAGATTCTTTAGTTTTTTTTAGTTTTTTTTATTTTTAGTTTTTAGTTTTGTAAATAATTTTAATTACGTTTTGTTAATATAGTAATTTAATTTTTACTTTTTACTTTTTACAGTTTTTTATTATTTACCATGAGGAGGTAACTCCCCCAGCTAGGGTGAAAGGTAATTCTTTTACTGTTACTATTTAGATTAATCTCCCTTAAAAATAATATATTCACTATTTAAAATATTGACTTAAAAAGGATACCGCCAGATTGGTCGGTTGGTAATTCATTTTAATCTGGTTTAAACCTGACTAATAAAGGATACCGCCAAATTGGTCGGTTGGCAATTTAATTTTGGTTCCGCCTTTATGGCTGGTTGGACTTAATTTGACTTAATCAGGATACCGCCTATATGGTCGGTTGGTATTATTATCACAAGTTTATATATTATTTTATGGGAGATATCTAAATTAGTAGTAGTAAAAGTAATTCCTTTTACCTTAGCATTTTATTTTATTTTACTTTTCAGTATTTTTACTTTATGTCTTTTACTTTTAAGTTGTTACTAGCCCTAGTTATGTGTTAGTTATCTGGGGTTGTGATGAATTCTAATATCACCGGTTTATAAGGGGTTATTTTATAGTTTGGGTAATTTAAAGGTTTACTTATTAAGTCTTAAGCTTAATGCTTCTTGTTGTCTGATCGCCAATAAGATTGATGTGTAGGGATTTTAGGTTTCAGCCTTAGACTTAATAGCCCACGATCTTCCTTGAGGATAGATAACCCTTTAATAGATTTCCTTACAGGATAGGAATATACCTGTCGGGCGGGGGTAGCCATAATTGGAACTTAAACTTAATGAATCCAGATAATTTGGTTGACATAGACATATGGTTCAATTGGGTTAAACTGGGTATTTGCGTCTGACCATCGACAGAGGCTTTTGCATAATTTAGTGTTCCAGGTTAGTAAACTGATTTATTACACAAACATAAAATAACCACTTCATCTTTTAAATGATATTAGAATGATTCACGACCCTAGATCTTTGTGTCTTTTGTTATTTTCCTTAGTATTTTCTTTTGTCTTTTTATTTATTTATTTTGTAAAACCACATTCAACCAATCAAACAATCATTCTCTTCTCCATTTAATTAGATATTTGTAAATAAATAGATTCAACAATTAATAACAACAGTAGGAATTAAGTCCTCGTGGGATCGATATTTTTATACTACTTGAACGATACGTGCGCTTGCGTTATACGTGTGTGTTTACGCCGGTCAGCTATCAATTGCAAATTTAGGTATAAGGTCCATGTTAATTAATTTACGCATTGTATCATAATTAACATGTCCTAACCTCCCATGACATACATTTTGTGACTCAATAATATAAGCGGAAGTTGTAGCTTTATTAATAGCACTGTGTCGATTGACAGTCATTACATTGAATTTGAAAAGGCCCTCAGTGAGGTATCATTTCCCTACTTACACATCATTTTTTGTCAATACAAATTTATCAGAAACAAATACAAGTTTAAAACCAGCCTTGCTAAGGATAGAGCCCGAGACCAAGTTCTTCAGAATATATGGAACATGCAATACATTCTTCAATGTTAGATCCTTTCCGGATGTCATCTTCAGAACCATTGTGCCTTGTCCAACCACTATAGAGGTAGACGAGTTTCCCACTGTCAGATGATCACCGCCATCGACCTTCTGATACGAGGAAAATATCTTGTTATCTGCACAGATATGACGAGTAGCCCCAGTGTCTACCCACCATTCTTTCGGATTCCCAACCAAGTTGGCTTCGGTTGCCACTGCTGATAGGTTCATCTCGGATATCTCATCAGTCAGTTGCTCATCTTCAGCGACATGGGCCTCATTTTTCTTTTTCTTGCCCTTGTCTTGAGACTTCTTATTTCTACAGTCCTTTGCCATATGACCGCTATTTCCACAGTTGTAGCACTTCTCCTTGAACTTCTTGTTAGCATAGAAGAATCAGCTCCACTGTTCTTTCTCTTCTTGCTACCCTTTCCATCCTCAATGATGTTGGCCTTAGACTCCAAAGTCTTGTAGTTGGCCTTCTCGGACTTTTTGTTGTCTTCTTTGATCCTCAACCGGACTCCAAGGTCTTCAAGACTCATCTATTTCTTTTTATATTTCGGATAGCTCCTGAAGTCCTTCCATGATGGAGGCACCTTTTCAATGATAGTAGCAACTTGAAACGTCTCACAGAGTTTCATTCCTTCATCCAATATTTCATGAATGATCAATTGCAGTTCACCCAACTGAGACATTACTGTTCTTGAATCTACCATCTTGTAGTCCAAGAACCTACCCACGATAAATTTCTTTTGTCCGACATCCTCAGTTTTGTATTTCTTCTCGAGAGATTCCTAGAGAATCTTCGCAGAAGTCATGCCTTGGTACACATTATACATGGTATTGTCAAGTCCACCCAAAAGGTAGTTCTTGCACAAAAAGTCACCAGAAGACCATGTCTCTTCTCGCAGTTCCTTGGCTGTTTCCATTTCACCCTCCACAGGACCCGGAGGATCTTTGAGGTACTTAGCCAACTGGAAAGTTTTCAGGTAGAACAACATTTTACTCTGCCACTGTTTTAAGTTTGCCCCACCAAACTTTTCCGGCTTTTCTCCGTGAGAGACCGGTACTGTGATGTTTCCGCTAGCCATGTGTAACTGGAAAATCAACAGTGGTCAATAAATCTACAAAAGACAAATTGTACAATGATCAAAAAATGATCTTGTTCAAAGTGATATACCAAGTATCCACTTATTGTTCTATTGGACAATAGTACCAATAAACACAAGTCATTGAATTTTCCACTAAGGTTTCTTAAGATAAGTAAATAAAGGAATATTCCCAGAGGACGAGGGGGGTTCAGAGTAACCACTTAAATCCCTGACCACTTAGGCTCTTATCGCCTTTTTGATAGAATGTCCTTTAAACATTTCCTCAATATAATCTCTTAGAAATTCAAACTTAGTATTACACTTCCAATTTCACAATACAATATGTATATAAATATGTGTATATGTGTATGTGTCAATCAAGATTGGATGAAATTACTTGTGTAAGATTACATGTTTAATTCTCAATCAAGTATGCAACACGCAATTAATTTTTCAATTTTATCACTATGTGTATGCTTGTGATAATTGAACACCCTAATATTAACTTAAATCTATACTACCAAGATTATTGTGATACAATATATGATCTTACTAAGTTAATATTATTAATTAAGGTAATCTAAGTCTATTTCAATTTAGAAATAATTCCAGGATTGATTTCGTTAGTGTCGTGTTCGTATATACGTTCGAACGAGACTGTCCAGTGTGTGCTCGTTCGTGTAGCATTCGTAATCCAAAGAGTTCACGTTCGTGGAGCATTCAAAAACGCGTTCAAAAGGAATATTCCAGAGAGTTTACATTCGTGTAACGTCCGAAAATGCGTTAGAATGAAATATTCCAGAAGGTTTACGTTCGTGCTGCGTTTAGGACGCGTTCAAACGTTCTAAGTCAGAAGGCTTGCATTCGAGTTGTGTTTGAATATGCGTTCGAACGTTCTTAGGTAGAAGGCTTGCGTTCGAGTTGCGTTTGAAGACGCGTTCGAACGTTCTTACGAAAATTCAAATTTTAGCCTTTGCGTTCGTCGGGCGTTCGAACGCCCTTACGTATTTTTCATACACACACTATATTTTCCATAAATTTTTCTTCTCTAAGCATGCAAATTTCTATCTAACAACACGAAAAATGATAAGTTCTTAAGATTGTTGGTAGATTTGTGTCATTAAACAAAAACTAACATGCGACCAAACAGATCAAAACTAGAAAATCCAACCAAACTATGCAAAACCTTTAACTTTAAATATAAAGAAAAACCTGGAACAATTGAAACCGAATCCAAGTCGAGATGTATCTCTGTCCTTAAGAACTTATTAGCCCCGTCTCGGTGATCTACGGGTTCTGTGGCTAACGTTCTCCTAGGATAACTCGGATACCTCTTCTTCAAGGGGCACTCCTTAAAAAGATCTTGAACTTGGAAATGGAGGAACTCTCTCTTGACTCAAAACCATAATATGAGACTCTTTAATTTAGGATGAATTCGGATATAAGAAAATGAACATGGAGGCCTCCTTATAAAGGCATGGAAGGGTGCCTTAAGGGCACCCTTTGGGTTGGGATGCAACCCTCCAAAGGGTCATACCCCCCTCATGCATCCCTTAGAGCCTATAGGCATGTTATTCTCAAATAGAGGACATGTCCTTATGGGGTACCATCCAAGGGACATGTCCCTCCTCCATCCAAATAATATTTGAAGAATTTACAACACTTGAGTGAAGAGACATTTGATATAAAATTGGGAATTTTTTATTGGTTATGGGTTCTCAAAAGAAGAGTTCATGGCAATGGATAGGGCGCCACCTTCATTGCTTAAGATGTCTATGGAGAAGGTAAAGTTTGGACTTGAGTTCTTTTTGAAAGAGATTGAATTAGAAAATGCAGCATTGCTTCGATCTTCTGTTTGTTTAATGTATAATCTTGAAAATCGAGTGATTCATCGATATAGGATTCTTCAAATTGTTATGTCAAGAAGGATGTTGAAGAAGGAATACGGTTTAACCTCAGTGCTGCCATTGAATGAGGAGAATTTCATGAAGGAGTTTGTGTTGAGGTTTGGAGATAATGCAGATGAGTTGTTGCGAGCTTACAAAGGCCAGAGTCTGGGTTCATCTGACAAAGTGAAATCTTGATACAAGTTTTAATATGCAGACTATCGCCCTTGAGTCATTAGGAATCTATATTTGAGAGTTGTTGTTTCATCTAATACAAACTATCAATTCTGTTGTATTATGTGCTCTGAAAGTGAAGGATCTGATCATAGCTGAAAGTTGACGAAAATGAATCCAATTATTTTCTCATGTGACAGGAGGAACATTGTTGAATACATATTATAATTTTTGAGAATTTTGAGTTGAAGTCATATATTAGAAATGATTTCATTTCTAACACTGTAGTTATACTCAATATCCTCTAACTCGTTTACCTACACGATTTATCAGTTCTTATTCGATACTTCTTAGAACTTTTCAAATGGTTGTTCCTAAGTCATATATTATGTATCCATAGTAAGCTCAACAACTTGTTTGACCTTATCAACTATATTTTTGGGTCCTTCTAGGTTGGCACTTTCAAATCTCCAATAATACTATCATCTTTCATGAGTTTTTGCCTTAACTCTGAGATAAACATACACAAGAGTAATTCTTGTCGCCATTACTACTTATCATACTTGATATTTCCTTAACTCCTCATGCTCAATCGGACCCTAGTATTCTTCATTTTAGTTTATCTATATAACTCTTTCCTTTATTTGCTTAGTTCCAACTAGTATCACATCCAACCTTCAAGTTCTCATACCAATAGCTACCTCTAGAGCTTAGGATCTCATAGCTTGTAATCAATCTCTTTCTGTGTTCTATATTTACCATCGTACATTCCTAATACCTTTTAATTCCAAGATATTAATTCTTGATATAACTCTAACGGTAACCTTTGGAATAAGTTAATTATATTAAGCTTAACTATTCATATCTATTGTCTGCTACTATTATAAGTCTAGCTAGTTGTTATTCCATACTGATTTTTCTTCTTTGTTCATTTGCATTCTAGGATATCGCACTTTTAGTTACTCCATAATCTTCATGGAAAGTATCGTTTCAACCTCAGTATTATTATATACTTAGTTTCTTTGGTTATTTTTATACTATATCTCCACAACTCTGTTTCTAGTTATCCTAAGGATTATCCATTTATACATTATCACTTAAGGCTCGTTGCGATACATTTCTCTATATTCTCTGTCGATGTCTTTTTTAATCAATTCTTAAATGGGACAGTCTATTTTTATTCATCATTTTTCATGTCTAACGCTATTACTTACGTATTCTGTCATTACTTGACTAACACTTATTCTTTTCGCTATGTTATCTTAACATCTTATTCTTCAAATCTTTTACCTATAGTCTCTTCTCTCTCCTTTCATCAGTTCTTTTCTATATCATCAGGATAAATATTGTGGTCTTTTATTACTGCCGTTGTCCAATGAGGGTTGGGTTGGCCCTAAAGTCCCATTTTTTTTCTAGTTTCGACTAGAAATACCGTGTATTCAAATCACCATACCCTATACAGCATATTACCATCTTATAATTCATATCTAGATTCTCTCAAATTTCTTGGTTTGACTACCTCATAATCTGTTTATCCTGTCAGATACTCTTTTTTACTTGTTCAGTTCCTTATTAGGCTCTACATTGAGGGATAGATATATGCTTTCCAAAAGATCTGGGAATCTACTTTACTGTTAAGTACCTAAGCTTAGTGATGGTTTGGCTAGGCATCTATAAAGTCAGTATAGTTGGGTTCATCGGGGAGAAGAATTATCATTTATTCCGTTAGAACCCGTATTAACTTTTCCATACTTAGGTTTTCACACTTGTGTCACCATACTGAAGTTTCCATTTATATTACTGGCTCCAACTTACAACATCCATGTCACTGCCTATACTAAACTTCCTGGTCATCTTTCGTATTTTTCTATATTATTTCATATCATATCCTTTGGCTCTAAGCCGTGCTATTGAGACTAGTGTTGGTTCATTCTTATAGGCTATTTTCCAGATCTTTGTTTCTTGCTCCTGCTATAGGCTACTCATACTGTTACTCTTACTGTTCGTACTGATTCTCTGGTCAACCCATTATATATCTCTACTATCATTGGTCTATCTTCTTAAATTTTCATGGATTTCTACAGGCATTGGTCCAATCTATGGATTCTCATTGGTATTGAAAACTTGCCCATGTCAACTTGTATCAGGTTCTATCTTTTCTAATCCCATAAGCTTCCCTGCATCTTTTCTGGATGATCTATCTTTCAGTGTTTCCTCTTTCTTTCTTAAGACATATCATTGTTAAACTCTTTTACGTTTATCTTTATCTAAACTGGCAAAGGATGGGACAAGATTCTATGTCTCAATGGACATCGTTGTGTTGGTTCTGGTATTCTATGTCCTAGTATGACCTATCGTTCATGTAAGACAGGTATGAAATAGACTTCGTTAGGATAATTTTATTAACTAATACCACTGCTTGGTGAGGATCTGGGTAACTTAGGGCCGTATATATGTTAGATCTCTTGGCTGAAGAAACTAATCATCTTTCCTTATGTCATTCATTTTTTTCTGTTTATAAACCTAGGTTTAGACGTCTAGAATCTCTACACCTTCTTTGGTATTTCGAGTCTTTTGGAAACTTCCATAAATGAGCAGGTTTCATGCATCATTTCATCTTTCTGACTATCTTTCATGATTCGGGAAACTTGCAATCGATATGAGGTACTCAAAGTCTATTATATCTGTTTGAAAGAATTTTTCTTGAAGAAGAAAGAAATCTTACAAGAAGGAAAAGAACCTTATATAGGTTTACTTGACATTTTACGTACTCAGACTTTCTGTATTCCTCATACTTCTTTAAGTTCTAACATTTTCTTATTATCTCATCATGTGTCTCTACCTCTTATTATCTCTGATTGCTCTAGGCATCTATATATCATCTTTTTTTTCTTTTCTCATAGATCTCTCTCTCTCCACTCCCTTGAGTGAATATTCACACAATCTTACTATCTGGTAATAAATCAAGATAACTATAGAAGAATTCTCAACTTGGATAAAGAATAGAATTTCTTTCATAAGGAAGAATATTTGAATAGCTTGGGGAAAGCTTACTAACCTATCTGTAGAATTGAGGACGTACTCGAGGGTCGGATACTAGAGAGGTAGTGCCTCGCATATGGGCATCCCGTGTTGGGGTTTTGGGCGATAGGGCACAGCGGAAGCGCGGTTCGGGCGAAATCATATTTTAAAACTTTTTCAAAATACCGAATAAATTATTCAATATCTAATATGAATAATTTATTCATATTTCACCTAAACCTATTTATTCAATATCAAATATTAACATAAATAATGTTGAAACGTCACAAAACTTTTACGAAAACCATTTTTCCGTAAAATGGCCTAAAACATATTTTTGATCAAACCGACCACCCGAAACTTATGGGGAGTGCTCAGGTCAGCCCTATTAGTTCCGGGGAAGTTCATGGGCTGCTCGAACCGTGACATATTCACTGTTTGGGCAGCCGTCACCCGGTTGGCCCAAAATCCACTCGGTAATGCTGTTTTTGGCCGTTTTCGCTTATTTCAACTCGGAAACACTTTCCGGCAATTATTCCAACTCCCAAAACACATCCAAAACATTCATAAGACAACAATTTCATCACAAAATCAGAATTTTTTCCAGGTCTGAAACAGTGACCGAAATTACCAAAAAATCATGCTTTAAATCCAATTTTAGTAAGATTAATCTAATTAATCCAACACCCATTCAAAGCCACCACACATGAAGAAATCTAGAACAATTCTAGGCATAATAAGAGTGGTTATCACACTCTAGAATGGCAACAAGGTTGTCCAACAACAATTTGAACAAATTGGACTATAATTACACTAATTAGTTCCAAATACATTTCACACATGCATCAATAGCTTCTAATACATCCTCCAAAACCAAAAACCCCAATTTTTACAACAAAGAAGAAACCCAAGATCTTCAAGAAACATGAAACAAAATTTATAAGCTTAGGGAGTAGAGGAATACCTTTAAACCTTTAATTTTCTAAGTCTTTTCTTTGATTTTCTTCTTTGTTTTCACTTGATTCATCAAGAAAAAGTGAAACCCATTTTCTTATGGAAGTCTCGGCAATGGTATTTGATTAATTTGATTAATCTTGGTGAAAAATTGGATTTAAGCATGATATATGGATTGTTTTTTGTTACTGATTAGACCTGGAAACGTTCCTATTTTTGTGATGAAAATGTTGTCTTTAGAATGTTATGGATGAGTTTTGGGAGTTGGCACAATTTCCGGAAAGTGTTTCCGACTTAAAATAAGCGAAAACGGCCAAAACAGCATTATCGGGTAGATTTTGAGCCAACCGGGTGACGGCTGTGAAAACAATGATTCTGTCACTGTTCGGGCAGCCCATAAACTGCCTCGACACTATTGGAGCTGACCTGGGTAGTTTCCATAAGTTTCGGGTAGTCGGTTCGGTCAAAAACGTGTTTTAGGCAATTTTATGGAAAAACGGTTTTCGTAAAAGTTTCGCTAGTTTTCACCATATTTATGTTGATATTTGATATTTAATAAATAGTTTTAGGTGAAATATGAATAAATTATTCATATTAGATATTGAATAATTAATTCGGTATTTTGAGAAGTTTTAAAATACGATTTCGCCCGGACCCGCGCTTCCGCTGCGCCCATTGCCCAAAACCCCAACATAGGCATCCAACATATGTTTACGATATAGTAAATCCATGACGGTGGTATAACGTCAGAAACCAGTTCCGAGTGTTATTTAGAGATCGTAAATTGAAAGTCGACTGTATTATAACGAATGGATTTGACTTTGTTATCTATATCCCTGGTATAATACAGATAGCCTGTGATGGAGGGATTATACGTATGCAGTGACCTCGACTTGCATAGTTTAACGAGATTATATGTGGTCGTCATAATCCATGAGTGGGTGGATTATGGACATGAAATTGAATTTCGTGACGGATAAGCCTAAACTAAGAGAGTCGCACAATATGAAGTGTACTCGTTGAGCACTTGAGCAACTCGATATGAATAATATAGATTATTCATAATACTTCACCGGATTAAGTGAGTTAATTCGGATCGTTTGATCAGTTAAACGATAAACAAATGCATTATGGGATTTTGTCCGATCATAATTATTTTGTATTTGTATTCGATATATAATACGATTAGATACACATTAATTATTCGTTAAATGAGATTTTGACGCATGCCATTAAATATATGTATTTGTTATTTAATGTAAATAAAATACATATATATGATAATAATTAATTGATAAATATTTTCATAATTGTTATGAAAAATGTTTAATTATTATTGGTTGCACTTGGCATTAAATTTAAGTTTAAAGTGTTAAATTTGGATTTTGACTACTTTGACTTTATATTTAATTTATTAAATATTTTTCATTTGTGATAAGTGTTATCACACATGTTAATTATTTAATGGTAACACATGGCATGAATTTATTAAGGCAAATGTATGACAATTTGATTGGTGATTTAAGAGCTTTATTATTAATTTATTTTGATTAAATTATAAAAGGACCATTATGTTTAAAAGAATGAGCATGCTACACTTAAAATTGAACATGCAACTAGTATGGATAAAATTCATGCTTTAGATAATGATATGATATGCTTAAAGGCCAAACATGAAAAAGAAAATGCATGCTTAAATGATGAAAATGGATGTTTAAAGGTTAAAAAGCTAGAACTTGAAAATTTCATATCTGATATGCCATCTAGCTCTAAGACATGTGATTGCGAATCGATTTTGAATGAAAATGTCTTATTAAACACAAAGGTTATAGATTTGCAAAACATACTTAGCAAATTCACATTGGGACATAAAAATTTTAACATGCTTATTGGATCCCAAAAATGTGCATTTAAAAGAGAATGATTAGGTTATATGCCTTACATTAAGAGAAAATTTTTTAAAAATTATTTTGTTAAGGCATCCAATTCTCATGTTAAGAATGTTATAAATGAAAATGACCCATGTCATGCATGTAATAAAAAGGGACATAAAATTTTTGAATGCATGTACAATAATGTGATTAAGAATGCATGGATTCCTCAAGGAATCAAAATTAACCCTAATGGACCCAAGAAAGTTTCGGTACCAAAATGCAATTGATAAATTTGTAGGGGGAGATTTTGGAATGAATCTTTAAAGAGAATTGCCAAATCGATCCCAAAGGCTCAAAGAAATGAGGAATCGCAACGGTAATAGGTAAACTCTGTATTCACGGAAACATTGGTACCATTTCCTCTAAATTTTATATGTACGCATATTTCATATTGGTTAATATTTTTTTTGAAGCATACAAGTGATTAGGCAATGTATTTAACTTTCTATTGGTACCAATTCTCATTTGATATCAATAAATGCCTAAATCATACATTTAAACCCCTTTTTTCATATCAATTGGTATCACATTGAATTTATTGAGTTAAATTACATGTATGTGATCATTTGATTGATTTCGCATTAAAACTACTTTTGCCATGTAACATATTGGAATGAAAATGAAATGCATGTATATTGATATAAGTTTCCATTGATAATGAAAAGCATGGATTTTGATTGTTTATTAATTGGTAAGATATTTTTTAAGAAGACAATCATTAAAATACATTGAATTGAATTCATTGATTTTAGTTGGTATCATGAAATGTATTGACTTATTTTATTTGATATCAAATTTGGGAGAAATCATGCTTAAGATGATATTATATTTCAAATGGTATTAATTGGAATCTAACTTTTGAAAATTGCATTATACATGATTTTTACATCTTATGGCAAAAAAATGGGAAATGCCAAAATGTGCATATTTTTTTTAGTTTTTGGTATCATTATCTTATACACATATGTATTTGGTATCTCATTTGATTTTAAATTTTTGCTTCTCCACTTTTTGATAATGTCAAAGGGGGAGAAATCATTAGAATGAGTTTTACCCTCACCCTTGGTTTAAGGGGGAGTAATTGTACTAATGTGTTTGTCAAGTTGTTATAGAGCTATATTAAAGACAATCACACATTGAGGGGGAGCAAAATCGTCAAAATTGGACTCCCAAAAGCTCATAAGTATCAACAAGTTTTAAGGGGTTTCCATCATCAAAAAGGGGGAGATTGTTGGCGACTTGGTCGCATAATTGGATTTTGATGTTGCAACGAGAAAGAAGACTTCGACGCGCAAACACGAAGTAATACAAAAAATGTCGAATCATATGGGGTGAAGAGCGAGAATGTGAAGACTTGCGGCAAATTGAAGAATATATTGCGAAGTCTTAGCTTATGATTTAAGTTGTAATGTGAATTATAATATTCAAGTGACTAAGCTCATAAGATTGCATACAAAATCACTTAGATGTATTAGGATCATGACAAAATGCCTTAAAACCTTCATTACTCTGCATTTTGGTCTGAGACCGGCATACCAGTGTCATTCCGGTGACCATACCGGTCAAGGAAAGCCTTATGCATGATTTATGGAACCAGGGAGATCCATTCCGGTCCACATTCCGGTCTATCCTCCATGGTGCATAGTTACTGAAACCAGGGAGATCCATACATGTCTCCATTCCGGTCTAGCTCTTCATTTTGCACACATTCTGGAACCGGGCCAAACCATACCGGTCTTCATACCGATTATCATACCGGTCTAACGTATACTTGGTCAACGGTAATATAGCCGTTAGTATCCGTTGGAACCCCAGACCGACATACCGGTCCCCATATCGGTGACCAGACCGGTCTCGGCATCTGTTGGGGAATGCTTTGCATTTTATTATAAATAAGACCCCAACTCATTTGTGCTTGGTTAGAGACTCATAAAACATTCATACACATTCTACCAAGGCAAATACAAGAGTTTCTTAAACCTTCATATACTTATACACTCATACCAGCTCACACACATTACACCTTAATACATTTGGTAGTGAGCTTAGAACACTTGGGTTTGCAACTCACACAATCTTCTTTATATTTGTGAGTGTCCAAGTGTGTTTGAAACCTTCTTAAACAAAAACACTTGTGTTTGTGAAATCTCATTAGTTTGGGTAGTTGTAAAGGTTTGTGAGTGAGCCTACGAACAAAACTCAAAATTGTAAAAGGTTCAGAGTGCGCCTTTGAGGAAAACTATTGGTTGCGAGTGAACCACGGAAACTCGATTTTAGTGGAAATCTTCAAGCGAGGCTTGATGGAGTAGACGTAGGCACGTTTGGCCGAACCACTATAAATCGCGATGTTGTATTTCTCTTTCCCTATACTTTTACTATTTGCAAGTTTATTTACATTTACATTTATTGATTAGAAAACTTGCATATAGGTTATTAATCGAAATAGAGAAAATCGACCTAAGTACCCATTTGGTAATAAGAGCTAAAAATCGGCAAAGATTTATTTAATTCTGCACTTATAACGATAACCCAATTCACCCCCTCTTGGAAAATAGAGATTGCTTGTCGCTATTGCTTGTAGGTAATTTCAAAACTGGCTGACTCGGCCAGGGTTAAAGGGAACATATTGCAGATGGCCTCCCCGGCCATTCCCTGAATTTCTATCAACAAAATGAATATGAGACTCGGGGTCCGTGCTGCCATTGTAAACACCCATTGAAGGCAAGATGAATCTCATCGGAAATCCCATGTCTCGGTCACCCCTTGGTCCGTCTTTTGTACTTTCTTCCCACTTCCTCATCTCCTTCTGAAACTAGCTCATCATCTGGTTCTCGGAACTGAGATTCTCTCGTCCACGGGCTTACTTGCATCTTCCACTCCGGGCATGATACCTTCGTAACTGAGGACTTCATATCCTTACCCTAGAGACCGTTCCAAGTCATTCTCTGCAAAACATGTACTGTTACTAGAGGACTCGGGACCTTGTATAATAAAATCATAATTTTTAAGGTGAAGGTATAATGGGGTGTTTGTATTTTTAATTTATTATTGTATAACAAACTATATATCAATTATCCTCTCATTACATACAAATCCAAACCATAAAAAATCAATATGGACATAATAATTTATGTGTTTGTATTTTTAATTTATTGGATATTAAAAAAATTAAATTATAAAATTTAATAATAACTTTATACTAAATATTATTAGTTAATTTTTAACTATTATGATTTTCTGTAAAGTAGATTTTTTTTTTTAATTATTAGTTTATTTTTAACTATTATTAGTTAAGTTTTAACTATCATAATTTTTAAGGTGAGGACATAATGGGGTATTAAAAAAATAGTAGGGAGTAAGTAGTAGTTATTGAATTTAGTAGTGGTATTTATGAAAATTGGCCCTTAAAACCCTAATTCGATTTCTTGCTCATATAAACTCTTAAAAACTCCAATCTTTGAAGACACTGCTCCCGAAATGCAGAAACTCAATTCATTTCCAAAATCCCACCACTCTGCCATCAAATCCATTTTCTCATTTTTCTCTTCTCTTTCGGAAACCCCAAATACAAACCCATTACTCTTCAATTACCTAATCAAAACCCTAAATATTCCCAATTCACGAGCCCTGCAAATCTCAAACAAATACCGTCGTATTAAGTCCCTTGAAAAGCCTCGGAACGTATGTCAATATTTCCATGATGTTGGGTTCTCTGATACCCACTTTCAATTAACTGTTTCTACAAAACCTCAAATTCTTTTTTCTGATGTTGAAAAAACCTTAAAACCAAAGATTGAATTTTTTCAAAATCTGGGTTTTGTGGGTTCTGATTTGGGTGAGTTTATTTCCAGAAATCCATCGATTTTAGTCGTTAGTTTAGAGAAAAAATTGATTCCACGTGTTGATTTTGTTAAGAAAATGTTAGTGGATGATACTGATAATGAAAATTTCTTTCGCGTGGTTAGGAGATCCGCTTGGTTTCTTAATAATGACCCGGAGAAATCGGGGTTTTTAAGAAACATTAAATACTTTAAAAGTTGTGGTATTGTTGGGTCTCAGCTGTCAGCGTTACTAGTGAGGCAACCTAGGCTATTTTTGTCCTCAGAATCTAAACTTAAAGACATTGTTTCCCGGATTTTAGCTATGGGATTTTCGACTAACTCAGGGATGTTTGTTCATGGATTTTGTGCACTTAGTTGCTTGAGTAAAGAGACATTGATAGAAAATTGGAATTTTTTATGAGTTATGGGTTCTCAAAAGAGGAGTTCATAGCAATGATTAGGAGGGCGCCTTCATTGCTTGTGACGTCTATGGAGAAGGTAAAGTCAGGACTTGAGTTCTTTTTGAAAGAGATTGAATTGGAAAAGGCAGCGTTGGTTCGTACTCCAGTTTGTTTATTGTATAATCTTGAAAATCGAGTGATTCCTCGATATAGGGTTCTTCAAATTGTTACTTCAAGGAGGATGTTGAAGAAGGGATGGAGTTTAACCTCAGTGCTGCCATTGAGTGAGGAGACTTTCATGAAGGAGTTTGTGCTGAGGTTTGGAGATAATGCTGAGGAGTTGTTGCAAGCTTACAAGGGCCAGAGTTTGGGTTCATCTCACAAAGCGAAATCCTGAACAAGTTTTAATATGCAGACTGTGGTCCTTGAGTCATTAGGAATCCATTTTGCAATGTGAGTTGTTGTTTCGTCTAATACTAATACAAACTATCAATTCTGTTGTATTCTGTGCTCTGAAATTGAAGAATTTATTTTATTTTTATTTTTATAACTTTTGAGAATTTTGAGTTGAAGTCATATGCAAATAACTTGGATGCCAATGATAGGGTTGACTATGGTAACCCATTAAATGGGTTCTGATTTTATATATTGACTAAACATATCACTATTAGAGTGCTCAAGGGTAGGGGTGACAATTTGGGTCAGGATTCGTTTATTCGTTCGATTCGATTCGATTCGCTTCGCTTTAAAGCGAATACGGGTTTGAAAAAATGGATTCGTTTAATAAATTGATCAATTCGATTCGATTCGTTTATTAAACGAATCGAATACGAATTTAAGCTCATAGATTCGTTTATTCGTTTATGATTCGTTTTATTATTTTCTTTTACTAGTTATTGTTATTTTTCAATTAAGATTCGAGAAATTATGACTAATTACCATAGAAAAAAAAAATAATATTTTCGATATTTGGTGAGATAATTTTAATAAATATATTAATTACATATTTTTATATGTATATATTTATGAAGAATTAATGTAAATCAATTATGGTAAACTATGATATTAAATAATATCATGACTAAACGAATATTCGTTTAATAAACGAATCGAATACGAATCCATGACATTTCGATTCGATTCGTTTATGATTCGATACAAATTCGATTCGTTGATTCGTTTTGACACCCCTACTCAAGTGTAATTGAGAGTCTAATATACCTCACCAATTGTATACAAACAAACTAAGTACATGACAGAGTTGAATGAGACTTTTTAAGAGGAGTTATGGTGAAATTGGGCTTCTCTAAGCAATGGATTGATCTTGTGATGAATTGTATCTCCAATACTTCTTTGTCAGTGTTGATTAATGGACAAGCCACATTGATGATCAAACCTCAGAGGGGCCTTCGACAAGGTTGTCCGCTATCTCCGTACCTTTTCCTTCTTTGTGTCGAAGGCTTGTCCAACATGTTGATACAAGCTGAGAACAGAAGACTGATCCAAGGGTTGAAGTTTAGTAAGGAGATTTAGATTTCCCACCTCTTATTTGCTGATGACAGTCTTATTTTCTCAAAAGTTGACACTGGAGAGTGCAGAAATCTGAAGAGAATTTTGGACGACTATGCTTCTGCCTCGGGACAGATTTTCAATTTTGATAAATCTTCTTTGTTTTTTGGGGGTAATGTCTCGGCAGACCAAACAACAGTTATCAAAGAGATTTTCCAGTTGAAAGTAGTAGCTAGACATGAGAAATACTTGGGGGCTTCGGTCAATGGTCGGCAGGAGTAGAAAGACTTTCTTTAATGATATCAAACTTAGAGTGATGAATAAGATACATAGCTGGCAAAGTAAGTTGTTTTTTGTTCGAGGCAAAGAAATCCTCATAAAAGCGGTTGCTCAGGCGGTGCCCACTTATGCTATGAGTTTTTTTCGGATTCCCCAAGGCTTATGTGATGACATTCAACGAGAGGTGGCTAAGTTTTGGTGGGGATCGACTAAATCTAAAAGGGGTATCCATTGGAGGAAATGGGAAAGTATGTGTCAATCCAAGAGTAGAGGAGGTATGGGTTTTAAAGATATATCTTGTTTCAACCATGCTTTGGTGGCTAAACAAAGCTAGTGAATATTGCAGCAGCCTGAATCATTGATGGCAAGAATCCTCAAGGCTAGATATTTCCGGAATTCTTGTTTTCTTAAAGCAAAGATCGGGTCCAATCCCTCTTACATTTGGAGAAGCATATTATGGGGAAGAAGGGTAATACAACTAGGGTCAAGATGGAGAATTGGTAATGGTCAAAACATCAAAGTGTACAGGAACAACTGGATTCCAAGGCCAGTTACATTCAAACCTATATCCCCCCATATTTGGAAGATGATGCTACAGTTGCTCAACTAATCTCGGAGGACCAAATGTGGAATACAGAACTTATTAAAAACTGTTTCGTTAAGGAAGATGCTGATGAAATCATTAACATCCCCCTTCCCAGGAAGCCGAAAAAAGACAGTTTGTGTTGGCATTTTGATAAGAGAGGAGAATTTCCAGTTAAAAGTGGGTACCAAATATCCTTTAGATTGAAGTATTCAGAAAGTCCCTCTTCTTCGGAGTTAAAGACGGAGAATTGGAATATCATCTGGAAATTAAACCTACCTGAGAAAATGAAAATTTTCATGTGGAGAGCGGCACAAAACATGCTTCCAACAAAGGATAATTTGGGGAAGAAGAAGATTGTGGAGAGTCTGATGTGTCAACGTTGTTGGAAAAGTAAAGAGGACGTCATACATGCTTTATTCTTATGTAAATCTGCGAAGAAAGTGTGGAGATTATCTAGCTATGAATTCGTGATGAGCGAAGCTAGGTACGGCGATGTGTTGGGAATCTTGATTGTTGCTGAGAAGAGAAGTCTCACAGCTGTAGAAAGGGTGACGGCCATATGTTGGGCTATTGGGCAGCACGAAATTTGGAAGTGATGCAGGGGAAACTTGAGGATCCAGGAAGTGTGGAAGCAAGAGCAGAGGCTATGGTAGAGTCCTATTAGCTGTCTACTGAAACCGCCAAGATTCAGCAAGGTAGAGATGACAGAGGTAGCAAGAAACAATGGAATTCTCCTCCGGATGGATGGTTTAAGATCAATGTGGATGCTTCTGCCCAAATTCACCATGATGCTGCTGGCTTAGGGGTTGTTTTACGAGATGCTGAAGGAAAATTTCTAATTGCGGCGGTCTAGAATTGTAAGATGTCTCATGATATAGAGATGCTTGAAGCTAAGGCATTATTATTTGGATTGCAAATTGCAGTTAAGGAAAAAATGTTCCCTGTCGTTATAGAAATCGATTCTCTCACGGTGACAAAGTTAATATCAAGAAGAGTAGAAAGTAAACTAGAGATTGCTTGGACCATTGAGGATATCCATGAGATAATGGAGAGCTATCAACAGGTTAATGTGTCCTATATATCTAGGGACTGTAATACAGTAGCTCATTATCTAGCAAAGTTTGCTATTCATGTTGTAAATGAGATTGTTTGGAAGGGAGACTACCCTCCAAATATCCAACTTTTGTTATCCAGATAATTTATTTATGAAAGTAGATACTTTCTTTCAAAAAAAAAAAGTACATGTACGAGCAATCTACGATATAATATTTGAAAATCGTAGGTACTCTTGCCTATTTCTATGAGATGATAAGAGAATTATTTGTCATGGTAAAAATAAGTTAAGCTTCTAATGATTAATATAACTTGGGAATGGTCCTTGGATTATGCGTATGATATTTTAATTGAAAATCACATATTTTAGAGTTATATATGGTCGCTTCCATGTGAATTATAAATGCTAAATTATATAAAAGCACTTCACAAACTATGTATTATTCAGTGCTAAAATGAACATCCATAAGAACTAAAATTAGTTAGGAAAAATTTGTATGATAATTATTGTCTTGGTACACACCAACGATGAAACATCTCAAGATTATGGTCATTAGGTTGACAAGTAAATCCGATAGTTATTCACTAAAGGTTCAACGCCAAAAGCTACATATCTTGATGCATATTTCTTTTCATATAAACCCTCTCAACTGTCTGCATTTGCATTTGATTATATATAATTTTTAGTTGAAAATTATGAGGGATTGCAAGAATTTTGAAATTGAAAATATTTAGTTGACTGAATTTTATGTTTTGGTAGACCGAACTCGAATTCTTAATCGACCAAGCCTTGTTGAAAGTTTGATATTAGTCTAAGGTTCTGACCCTATGCAGAATTAACACAATAATTAAGACAAGTCTTAACTATCGTTTATATGGATTTCCAAAACAAAGAAGACATGAAAACAAGGAAGTCTATATGGTGAAAAACAAGTAAGTTGAAAAGCTATGAAGGTTTGAGAGATTGTGTTTTCAACCCTTGTGAATGTGGCTTAATGTTTGTTTATATAGGTACGGCAAATAATAGGGTTTCCTTGTGAAAAATGGGCTTAAAAACGCGTCCAAAATGACCTACTTATACACAAGCGTTCCACTCAAACGCACCTCGAACGCAAACTCACTGGAAGGCTTCGTTTGAACGTTGTCTCGAACGCAAACTCATTGGAAGGTTTCGTTCGAACGGAATGATGAATGCACTACGCATGAGAACCTTCTGCCAAGTTTTGTTCGAATCCAAACACAAACGTTATATGAACGCCACTCGTTCGAACGCAAACAAGAACACATCACTAGTACATATCTGATTCCTTCATGCTCAGTCTGCCAAATACCAGTCCAATTGCTCCAAGTTCTTCAATACTCATTACAACTCAATTGAACTTATTTTGTTACGAACTTTGCCAAAAAAAAATATGGAACTAACACTTGTAATTTGGTTGACTGAAGTTTTTAGAAAGCTACTTGTGCGAACTGGTATAATCCAAATTGAAGAGAACAAACGTCTGTTGTAATTGAGTGCCTCCTAAGTAATGATGGATTTGAGCTATATTAATGAAAATGTGAATTTTAGATTTTTACCATTTTAGTATTACAATGGAGCTTATTAATCCTCAATTTGGAGTTGTTTCACGTTTCCCCTCCATAGCTTTCTAGCTATTTACTTCTCCAATTATATAAATCTAACAAAATCATTATTTTAATTCTAATAAATCTTGTACACACAAATCTCAAAGAAACAAGATACTGTTCGGGTTCCACACAGCGGTAGGGATAAAATCAATATTCTACAAACATCAAATACTTATTAAACACTTGATCTCAAAGATTAATTCACCATTGAAAATAATCTATCATACATATTGTTGATGGTGTTTTCTGGCACTACGATATTTAAGGCAGCGCGACAAGGACAGAAGGGTAAATTCCCTGCTTGGTTGGGACCATTAAATCCAACCCGACCACTTTGCAGTAGAAGAACAAGCACCTCACGGTTCCAAACCGACCACAACAGATATAGACCGAACACCTCATGACCGGCTACCGATCACTTGGGTTCGGATAGCCGGGCACTATCAGGTCGACGAAAACATTCTCAGCATAAAGGACTACCAAGACCGACCTCATGAAGACCGACCATATGGCGAAGATATGTTCAAAGATAATGACACCCTATTCTTGCGGATAAGATAAAGCAAATTATCCTGTTCTCACAAGGAAAGGAAGTCCGAGTCCGAAAAGGAATAAGAAAAGAGAAGGCAATATTAGACTAGGAATCCTTGCAAGAAGAGAAGACTGAGTTCAAACTAGGATTTCTTATAGGAGTCTGATTTCTGTACTGTTATAAATAGGAGGGCAGAGTATGTGTAAAAGGCATCAAAAAATTAGTGATCTGAATCATTACGATCTGACTTGTAAAAAGAAGAGGCAGAGCTGAGAAGCGTGTTCAAGTAATAAAAATATCATCCTGTTTGTGTCCGTGGACGTAGGTCGGATCCAAATCCACCGAACCACGTTAAATCTCATTGTCGATTAGTGTGTTTATCTGTCTTTTGCTAAATTTGCCTTTGGTCCCCCATAACCAAACAAATTCACTATTGAAGGAGGATTCTCTCGGAGGTGATATTCCCGTATTGCCCTGAGACCAAAATCCACCGTCAACAGTTGGCGCCGTCTGTGGGAAATCTCTAACAAAAAGCAACTCGCGTAGTAAGACAATGGCGGAAGACGGAAACCACCAACCATCAGGGAACTCGACTGCAGATTGGATGGAAAAAATTGAGGAGAACCTGAGGAAGGAAAGGGAGGAGAACCAAACTTTGCTAAAAACCATAGTAGACCGGTTATAAAAGGTAGAAGGAGTGCACAACGGAAAATTCGAGACCGGGACTAGCCGAAGAAGGAATCTGATTTCTTCACCATTATAAATAGGAGGGCAAAGTATGTGTAAAAGGGCATCAAAAAAGAAGGGATCTGAATCTTCAAGCTCTGACTTGTAGAAAACAGAAAGAGACCCGAAAAGAGTGTTTAAGTAATAAAAGTACCATCCCGTTTGTGTCCGTGGACGTAGGTCGGATCCAAATCCACCGAACCACGTTAAATCTCTTTGTTGATTGGTATGTTTATCTGTTTTTTGCTAAATTTGCCTTTGGTCCCCCATAACCAAACAAATTCACTATTGAAGGAGGATTTCTTCGGGAGTGATATTCCTATATTACCCTGAGACCAAAATCAGCCGTCAACAGTTGGCGCCGTCTGTGGGGAATCTCTAACAAAAAGCAACTCGCGTAGTAAGACAATGGCGGAAGACGGAAACCACCAACAATCAGGGAACTCGGCTGCAGATTGGATGGAAAAAATTGAGGAGAACCTGAGGAAGGAAAGGGAGGAGAACCAAACTTTGCTAAAAACCATAGTAGACCGGTTAGAAAAGGTAGAAGGAGTGCACAACGGAAAATTCGAGACCGGGACTAGCCGAAGAAGGAACGAAATAGCGGAAGGAAAGAGAATTGTCGATATAAGTGAGGACGACAGACCCCGGAGGAGGGATCCTTACAGGGTAAGATCTGTAGTGGTTCAGGAAGATTCCCAGACCGAGGACACATGGGAGGAAGAGGGTGACAAATCGTCACCAGACCCCTCCTATGATAGCCCTCGCAACACCTGGCGAAAGGAGAAAGAATATGACGAAGAAGTACGAGAAGATACCGGCCACGAGAAGCACCACCCCCGGGATAACAGAAAGAAAGGAGACCGCATGAGGCGGAATGGAACCAAAGACAGCGGCATGAAATCTTGGTTACGGGAGGAGCTGGCCAAATGGGGAGTATGCCCCAATACAAAACAGGTACAGGAGACGCCCGGGATGACAAAGAGGAATCCCCCCTCACAGAAGAAATAAAATCAGTAAAATTCCCGAAAAGGTTCAACATGCCGACCGTGACGCCCTAAAAAGGCCATATGTTTCTTTCCGGGTCGGGTCTGCTCTTGTACCGCCGAGACCGATGTCTCTTTCCGGCTCGGGTCTGCTCTTGTACCGCCGAGATCGATGTTTGTTTCAGCTCGGGGTCGGGTTACGTCCCACCGAGTTGGCTTCTTTGGACTGGGGACGTAACATTCCCCCAGAGCCAAGTCTTTCTTTCAGCTCGGGGTCGGGTTACGTCCCACCGAGTCGTGCTTATTGGCCTGGGGACGGAACATTCCCCCAGAACCAAGTATCTCTCTTGGCTTGGGGTCCTCAGGGACATACTCGATGCATAGGATCCGTGAGAAGCATAGCACGGGGAGGGATGATACCCCCGTGGCGATTGCTTACTCCAGTGTTACCGAACATAAGGAGGAATATGCCCTTAATGTGTCGAACACTCTTTGATCCTCACTTACCCGATGTAATGGATCCGTGGGAAAGCATAGCACGAGGAGTGATGAGGCCCCCGTGACGATTGCTAGCTCCAGTGATGCCGGACCTAAGGAGGAATGTGCCCTTAGTATCCCGGACGCTCTTTGATCCATTCATCATCGGATCCGCGAGAGACACAGCACGGGGATGCGTTGTGCCCCTGTAGCGTGTGCCTACTCCAGCGTGGTAAGGAGGAGCCCTCATACAATACACAGGCTCCACAGTGACCCGACGTATAGAGGATGTGCCCTTACCATTCAAACGCTCTCCTGATCCAAATCCTGGTTCGCCGGGACACTGAATTGAAAGATTCAGAATTGTGTTTTGGAGACCTCGGGCAGGACGTTGTTTTGAGGCATCTGTGTTGTTGTTTATACTTGCGAAACGTTTTATTTTGGGACAAGCGCTAAGTCGCCCCCACCCTTTAATTTTATTTTTCAGAGTTTTGTTTTCGTTTTTCCGCTGGTCTGGTAAGGGGACGCTTGTTCCGGACTCAGTAGGGCTTCAAAAGGTTGATTCATTTCCCTTCTGAATAAGTCCAACCTGATTAATCTGTTCGAGGCTGGATTCGTTCCGCCGAGGCCACTTGATTAATCGGCTCGGGGTTGGATTCGTTCCGCCGAGGCCACTTGACTAATCGGCTCGGGGCTGGATTTTGTTCCGCCGAGGCCACTTTGTTTTCTCAGCTCGGGGTCGGGGTACGTCCCACCGAGTCAGCCCTTCGGACTGGGGACGTAACATTCCCCCAAGTCCAAATGCATTTCTCTGCTCGGGGTCGGGGTACGTCCCACCGAATTAGCCCTTCGGACTGGGGACATAACATTCCCCCAGGTCCAAGTACCTCTCTTCACTCGGCGGGTTACGTCCCACCGAGTCTACCTCTTTGGACTGGGGACGTAACATTCCCCCATGTCCAAGTGCCTTTCTTCACTCGGGGTCGGGTTACGTCCCACCGAGTCTACCTCTTTGGACTGGGGACGTAACATTCCCCCAGGTCCAAGTGTCTTTCTCAGCTCAGGGTCGGGGTACGTCCCACCGAGTCAGCCCTTCGGACTGGGGACGTAACATTCCCCCAGGTCCAAGTGCCTCTCTTCATTCGGGTTCGGGTTACGTCCCACCGAGTCTACCTCTTTGGACTGGGGACGTAACATTCCCCCAGGTCCAAGTGCCTTTCTCAGCTCGGGGTCGGGGTACGTCCCACCGAGTCAGCCCTTCGGACTGGGGACGTAACATTCCCCCAGGTCCAAGTGCCTCTCTTCATTCGGGGTCGGGTTACATCCCACCGAGTCTACCTCTTTGGACTGGGGACGTAACATTCCCCCAGGTCCAAGTGCCTTTCTCAGCTCGGGGTCGGGGTACGTCCCACTGAGTCAGCCCTTCGGACTGGGGACGTAACATTCCCCCAGGTCCAAGTGCCTCTCTTCATTCGGGGTCGGGTTGCGTCCCACCGAGTCAGTCCTTTAGACTGGGGACGTAACATTCCCCCAGGTCCGAGCATCTCTCACAGCTCGAGACAGGATCACATGCCACCGAGCACATCATCGTTAGCTCAGAGGCAAAATTTTCTCCTCACAATCAAGATTGTATCAGTCAGGAGTCAAGACCTCTAAATCTCTGGTACAGATATTACAGAGGAGGAGTCATTTTTAGTTTGGACAACAAGAGGAACTTCATCTCCTTATGGAACGACCCAAGTAAGCAATTTGCTTTGAGGTGGAGAATCATTCTGAATAGGGTCAGCATCTCCAAATAACCGAGGATATGAAGATAGAAATAGAAGACTTAATTGATGGCGAAGGCAATTCTCTGTGATTTCTGGAGCGACCACCAGCAAGGCGATCAGCACACCATCTTTATATAGTTCCCGGCACCAACTCGCATACTCGTCGGAACCGAGAACTAGGGGACAGATGTTGATGGTTTTTTCTGGCACTACGATATTTAAGGCAGCGCGACAAGGACAGAAGGGTAAATTCCCTGCTTGGTTGGGACCATTAAATCCAACCCGACCACTTTGCAGTAGAAGAACAAGCATCTCACGGTTCCAAACCGACCACAACAGATATAGACCGAACACCTCATGACCGGCTACCGATCACTTGGGTTCGGATAGCCGGGCACTATCAGGTCGACGGAAACATTCTCAGCATAAAGGACTACCAAGACCGACCTCATGAAGACCGACCATATGGCGAAGATATGCTCAAAGATAATGACACCCTATTCTTGCGGATAAGATAAAGCAAATTATCATGTTCTCACAAGGAAATGAAGTCCGAGTCCGAAAAGGAATAAGAAAAGAGAAGGCAATATTAGACTAGGAATCCTTGCAAGAAGAGAAGACTGAGTTCAAACTAGGATTTCTTATAGGAGTCTGATTTCTGTACTGTTATAAATAGGAGGGCAGAGTATGTGTAAAAGGCATCAAAAAATTAGTGATCTGAATCATTACGATCTGACTTGTAAAAAGAAGAGGCAGAGCTGAGAAGCGTGTTCAAGTAATAAAAATATCATCATGTTTGTGTCCGTGGACGTAGGTCAGATCCAAATCCACCGAACCACGTTAAATCTCCTTGTCGATTGGTGTGTTTATCTGTCTTTTGCTAAATTTGCCTTTGGTCCCCCATAACCAAACAAATTCACTATTGAAGGAGGATTCTCTCGGAGGTGATATTCCCGTATTGCCCTGAGACCAAAATCCACCGTCAACACATATAATTTATGCGATACTTGAATTTCATAAAACTAATTTAACAAGTCCAACAAATGAATGGCTCTAAAATAATTCTAAGTTATTCAAAGGTAACTAAATGACTCTAAAATGGTAAGTTTAGGATTCACAATTAACTTAATGCACCTTAACTATTAACTATGCATAATTAAGCCTAATCATAATAGAACTCATAATATATGCACAATCATTGTATCTTATTGACACAAAACACACATCAATTAACATTTAATTGTATTTAACAATAAGATTATTTGACCATTATAAATCCACAATATGGAATATGCTTAAACAAGTTTCAATAATCCACAAGAGAGTTAGAAATATTCATTTCGTTATAGCCGTGGCAGAAATTTTTAAAGAGAGAGAGTGCGTTTCATTTTTCAAGTGACTAATGAATATTGTCGATTTGGTAATGATTTTTTGTAGGAAAATTATCTGGTCAATCATAAATTAAGTAAAAGTTCGAAAATATTATAATATTTTTTACTTTAACATTTTTTTATCAAAAATTTCAAAAGCGTATCAATTTTAACCTTTTTAATGTGGAAAAGTGATTTTTTAGTATGTTTTTGGGTAGAATATGATGCATTTTTGTAACTTTAAGTCGAAAAATATTTACTTATATAATATGGAATGGAAAAATGATAAATTCAAAAATATTGTACCATTTTCATTTTTCGTCTAACCTAGGGTAGGCTGGAGATAATTTCATTTTTTAATATTTGGGGAAATTATTAAATTTCCACTCTAAGATTAGTTAAAGTGAAGTCAAATGTCACATCCCGATATTTCCGAGCATGTGATGGGCAGGAGACGGCTTAGCCATCACCTGAATCCCTGATATACACTGATAGCTGTACTGAAATGATAGACTCACAACATGCAATCATATACACATATACATCATAGACCTAAAAACTTATATATTTCATATCATAAAATCGTACACACATAAAAATCCACATATACTGACATATACTTGACACATATACAAGACCTTATAGCCTATCTTGACATCATCTGACACTGATGATTGAACCCGACTCTGAACTGACGCCCGAGGTGTGTAATGACTACCGCTGAGTCCCATCTCCTCCAAGCAATGCTTGAACTTGTGGCCTGCAAAATAATTGGAAAATGGGTGGGTCGGTTCTTTTGAAAGACCTGGTGAGTGAATACTGAAAGACCAATAAAATAATCTAAAGTGAAATACATGATTAAACTAAAACCTAGTATAAAAAAGTGTTAAAGTACCGAATCACGACAACGTAAATAATAACCTGGGAATCCAATGAGGTAATAGAAATTTGAATACATGACATAATATATGGAACTTAATATAACTGATAACTGGGTACATGACTAAACCTAGTTTTAATATTCTGAGCTGTTGTCCTGAATCTGACCTGGAGCTGTCATACACTAAATAATATGTTTTTTATCGTGGCCTAAATGTTGTATTATGACTTCAGTTTGCATGAAATATACTAAGCTGTCTGAACTGATAACTAACTATTGACATCATAATCTGCTAACGTGGGCTGATCCGACTTGATCTGACATGAAACTATATGAAATAAACCTGATTCTAAAATCTATATGACCTATACTAAATCTACCTGAACTGCAAGCTGCATATAGAACATGATTTAATCCTAACTAGATTCTTCTGGAATCACCTGAACTGAAAGTGCATAAGCTGAATCTTTAAATTAAACTAAACCCATATGACTAAGCATTGAACACTTAAACTGGATATACTTGAGCTAAACCCGAATGCTAAATTGAAATGCATGAACTGAACATGAAATGCATATATCACATCTACCTCCATGATTTGTAAATATGCGACCTGAATTTGAATACTAACATACATACGTTATTCCTGATTACCTAACTGAAGGTCATTGGGTTCATTTGAATATCTAACTTGAACATATATATGTTCCAAGTGTCTAACCTGGATAGGTATGAACTGCACCTAACTACTTGAACTGGAATGCAAGTCTAACTACTTGAACTAGGAACCTGCATGGACTGATGCGATTATTTGGTTTGGAATGCATTATCTGATCTGAATATCTAATCGAATACATAAGTTACACTTAACTATCTGAACTATAGATGCATGAGCTAATATGCTCACTGCATGAACTAAAATCTACATGAACTAAAATCTACATGAAGACCGTGATCATGAAACTAATGCATGCTATAGCCAAACCACCCATATTCGTGGCAAAAGCCATCCCCAACCCACGATGGCTTGGTTATAATATAACCCATGCATTAATCATGAAATCAGGGATTGACTATATGAACCGAAACCTGCGAACTTGAAACTATCATTAGCTAAAATGCTATATGCTGACCTGAGTCTGAATGACCTAAATCAACAATCTACAAGAGCTAGACAAGACTATCAGAAAGCATGACATGTGTAGCTTAAGTTATAAGGTAACATGATGTAGACCCATTACTTTTAAGAATGTAATTCATTATGAAAGCATGAAATTCATATTTGAAAATCAATATTAAAATAAATAGTGCTGTAAAAACTGCTTCGAAACTCATAAAATATAAACTTGGTTCCTTCTTAAAAAATTTATGTGGAAATCTTGAAATAAAAATATGAAATCTCAAGTAATTGGAAAATCTGTAGAAAGCCTAAACTCATAAAAAAATAAACTAGGTTTATTTTCAAAAATCTCTGTGGAAATCATGGCGTGAAAATCTGAAATCTTAAGTAGCGAAAGAATCTCTAGAAATTTAACACAAGAAGGCATTACATATTGATGTCGCCTTATATGCCTAAACTAGTGCCTTGGGACGTTAAGTATCGCGACTCCCAATTCACAGAATTAGAGTCAAAAGTGCTAATCAATGCTGTCATCCTAGCCCTAAAATTAGGATCTAAAGGCATCATGTAGCATTGTCCCATAGTCCTGAAACTACATGTGCACATGACTGTTGTATCTGGTAGAAAACCTGACCCATGTGTAGACACTTCTTTTTTGCATGAGCCCGATGATGAGCCTCATATGGAGGCACTACCTAAAAACAGTTACGGAAGTTGCGGGAAACGAATGCCGAAAGGACGGAAAACCTCTAAAATTAGCACCTCATCAGATTCGGACTCACTAGCCAGACTCGGATTCACTCAGTCAGTTTCTACTTCAAGCCATAGTCCAAGACCCCATGACCCACCATCCACACGCCCAACGCCCATGAAAACCTCTCATGCACGCCCAAATCTTCCCAAATAGACAAAATCCCATGCATTCCACATGCTCAAATTCCCTCATCAACACTTTCCAATTTAATAAGATTTGAAATCACATCTTCACCAAATTTATAAGATTTTTCCCAAAATAAATTTCCCAAATTTACATGATTTATTTCCTTGTTTAGAGAAACCTCCAAATCATTATAAAAGAGAGACCAAATCATCAAAAGGGAGAAGCTTTGGACGGCAAAAATACAAGAAAAAATAAAACCCTACGCGTGAAGCTCTCATTCTTTCGTCTTCTTCACCGAAACCCGTGAGCCACCAAAAAAACCCTACCACCGAAAACAACCACCACCAGAAACCAAACCAAAAAATTGAAAAACCAAAATAAGAACAAAGTCACCGAAAACAACCCGCAAAAAGAACAAGAAACCGAGAAGAAAATAGACAAAAACCGAGAAAGAAACCTCAACCAGCCCTTTACTGAAACAACTAACCAGCCCTTCACCAAAAACAATCAAATCATCGAAGAAAACAACCAAAACAAAACACCAACGAAAACAACCAGAAAATAACCATGAAAAATCGTGAAACCAGTGCCAAAAACAACCCAAAACAGTGAGGAAACCGCCCAAAAATAACAAAAACAGCAGCCAAAAACCGTAAAACAGCAGCCCTTAAAACCGTGTAATAGCAGCCCAAAAACAATAAAAACATCAACCAGAAACAGCAAAACAGCAACCAAAAAACAGCAAAACAGAAAATAGCAACCAAAAAACAGCAATCAGAAACAGTAAACCTTGAAACCAAGTTTTGATCCTTCCGGCGACGTCCTAACGCACTTCCGAGAAAGTAACTTAAAAGGTAAGACCTAAGGGCACCCTTACCACATTTAATTCTATAGTTCCGGACGCTGCATGTCTGGCTGGACGTGAAATGCGTCCAGCCGAGTATGCGAAGTCCTACATTAAAAACGACCAAATTTCTGGTCACATTTTTTCTTTTTTTCATTGGCATTCCGTTATTTATCTTTTTATTTATTTATTTACTTTCATCATTATTTTATTATTTCACATTTATTTTGTTATTTATCTTTTTGTTTATTTATCGTTATTTTATTATTTCGTCTTTATTTTATTTGTTCATGTTGATTATTATCCGCATATGCATGGTTATATTTTTATGTCCGTTTACATTGCATTAATGATTATGTGTGTTATCCCTTGTGGTATATCGGATGGAAACCCAGACGTAAATTTCATAGCCGAATCCGAATGGACGGTATCGGTCTGTAATTGGGACACAACTCCACATACCACTCGGGAAATACTCGTATATGCGTGATTAACCCCCCTTTTGTTTGTTATTTTTATATTGATGATTTTCCTTCTTTTGATTGATTTTCGTTATTGCATCTCGTACTTCTTAATTTAATATGCTTTTGGAATCGTGTTATTGTGATTATTATTTGCTTGGGTATTGATGAGTGGTAATTATATCACTATTTCCCACTCATTTAACCTAATATTTTGTATAGTTTCTCGAGTTTTATGAATGTTTTGATGTGTTTTATAGATAAATAAAGTATCGGGACTTAATGGAATCAAATTGGGGCTAAAACGATGAAATCCAGAGCAAAAAATGGTGAAAACGGAAATTTACTATACGCGTCACGAAGTACAGTTTCGGAAATTCCAGTTTTGCGCACCTGTCGTATTTTGGGCATAACGTTTTACTCCAATATCGGAATGAGGTGATTCAAGTTGCAGATTAAAGAAGACTCAAAGATCTACAACTTTGAAGAACAAAATAATTTCGAATTCTGAAAGTTCATGATCGAAATTGATGAACAATTCGAAATTTTGTTATGTTTAATTACTAAAGTCATTTTCAAAAATATAAAAATTTGTCAAACTTCCACCAAACATGGAGTGTTTTGTGCCATGTTTGGTGCCATGTTTGGTGGAGTGTTTTGTGGCATGTTTGGTGGAGTGTTTTGTGGAGTGTTTGGTGGAGCAATTGGTGGAGAAATTGGTGGAAGCCTTTAGATTTTCCTATAAATACCAAGCCATTTCATTTGTAATTCTCATGCTTTCCTTAGGATTTTGTAAGGATTTTAAGGATTGCATCTTGTTTGTATTTATTTTTCACTATTTCAATTATGTATTTTTATTTTCAGTAATAATAGTAGTTTCTTTTATTCTCTTTTCTTTTATGTTTTGTAGTTAGATTTTCGCTGGGGAAGGGTGAAGCTTTTATTATTTTAATTTAGATTAATTTCCCTTAATTATAATATGGAAATTATAATTCAAATTAAAAGGATTACAGTCTTAATGGCTGGTTTTATTTATTTGACATAAAGTGACACCGCCTATATGGCTGGTCTTTAGGTGACAGGTAATTACCGCCTATATGGCTGGTTTATGGACAAATAATGATACCGCCTTTATGGTCGGTCGGACTTAATTAAAATCTGACTTAATGATGATACCATCTATATGGTCGGTTGGTAATATCACATATAATTTCTGTATTATAATAAGGGAGATTTCTAAATTAGATATAGTAAAGGTGGATCCCCCAACCCCCAGCATTTTGTTTTTATTCTAGGGAAGTGATGAAACACAATATTCAAATACTTAATAATTGATTTAATTATATAATGGGTAATTCTTTAGTTTGTTTATTGAGTCTTAAGCTTAATGCTTCTTGTTGTCTGATCACCAATAAGATTGATGTGGTAAACTTAAAATGAACTTGAGGAAGGGATTTTAGGTTTCAGCCTTAGATTCAATAGCCCACGATCTTCCTTGAGGATAGATAACCCTTTAATAGATTTCCTTACAGGATATACATATACCTGTCGGGCGGGGGTAGCCATAATTGGAACTTAATCTTAATGAATCCAGGTAATTTGGTTAATATAGACATATGGTTTAATTGGATTATACTGGGTATATGCAGCTGACCATCGACAGAGGCTTTTGCATAATTTCGTGTTCCAGGTTAGCAAATTGATTTATTACACATGTATAAGGAAATCAATTCATCATTAGAATAATATTGTGTGGAATCACAACCCTAGATCTTTGTGTATTTTATTTATTTTTCTTAGTATTTTCTTTTGTTTATTTTATTTAAGAAATCCACATTCAACCAACCAAAAGCAATCATTCTCTTCTCCCCTTAATTAGATACTTGTAAATAAATAGATTCAATAATTAGTAACAACAGTGGGAATTAAATCCTCGTGGGATCGATATTTTATACTACTTGAATGATATGTGCGCTTGCGTTATACGTGTGTATTTACGCCGGTCAAGTTTTTGGCGCCGTTGCCATGGACTTATTTTTCTTGAGTTATTAATTTTGAAGCTATCAAATTTACTTGTATCTAATTTTCTTTATTTTTACTTTTAATTTTTATTTCTTTCTTTTATTTTTCAGGTGGTTGAAATGGAACACTATTGGGAGATAGAAAGATTACGAGCTTTACTAGAAGAGATACACCACATTCAGAGAGCAATAATCCGCTTTTCTAATGCTTATTGTCCAGCTGGATGCCAGAACCAAGCAATACTACATTTGCTCATCAGAACGCAATGGGGAGATGTGTGATATGCGATGGTAACCACCCTACCGATCAATGCATATATCTTTCAGAGTGGCAGAATTATCAGAATCATTCAAGGTACGAAGAGCCATCATATTTCACATAACATAACATATTTTCCATCTTATCCCCATCCATCTACAATTTTCATCAAGAACCAGAACCATCAGAGGAAGATCAGATGGTTGAAATGCTCAAAGATTAGTTCAAGAAACAAGACGAAAAGTTGGATACAATGCTTGAAACATTACAAAATCAACTCTAAAGTATTCAGAGACAATCAACATCCATTCAGAGACTGACAGATCAAACGAGACAATTAACAGAAAATCAGAGCTACATACCTCAAGAAATATTTTCAGATGAAACTGACGAAGCCTTCGAGTACCAAGCATTTCACAATGACACATTGACAGAAGAAGAGACTGAGCAGTATCAAGTACCAGAGGTATCAGTTCAGGAGCCCAAACCAACAACGTCTCTGTTTGATTTTTATTATTCAGACTCTGATGAGGATGAAGAAGCTGAGTTGTTTGTACCAACTGCATCAACAATTGAGGATGATATTCTGTATCCTCAAAATGAAGATCTTGGAGTGTCCATTGCACAAATGTTTGAAGAATATCTACCTGAGCCAGTCATATCAGAGGATGAAGACCTAAAATCTGACATCTCTTTACATCCTCAGGTTGACACTTATGAAGCATGCATTTCACAGATGACAGATGAAGAGCTGAATGCGGAAAATTTTAAAATATATTTGTGAAGAAAAGGTGAGCAAGAAGAAGCAGAGCAAATGGAGGAGCAATTGTCTGACCAAATTGAAGATCTCAGGCATTTAGGAGAAACATCACTGTTTTGGGGAGTATTAATCAATGATATCGCCCAGAAGCTTGACAGAATGGAACTTCCATTCAAAGTCAAGCACCATACGAGACCTCCTGATTTTCTTTCTTTCTTTTCAGGAACCACTGGAGCGAAAAAATTTAAGAAGGTGGCACAAGCACTGAATGAGACAAAATTCTTTTTGCCACCTTACCGTTGGAAGAGACCCTTCAAAAGCAACGCTCATGGGATTGTCTTTAATCGGACATCCAAAACAACGCTGAAACCTCCTTGACAGATGGATTTCAGTCACGTCTGGCTAAAGATGAAAAATTTAGCCATAGCAGGGAGGCAACCTATGTAATTTGTTGTAATTTCAGTTTTCATATATTTGTGTATTCGTGTTGTAGAGTTTCTAATTTTGTGTGTTAGTTTTTCAGGGAAAAGCACAAACGGAGCATTTAAGATAGAAAGAATTATGTTTGGCAATTACAAAGATGAGAGCTAATTCATTAAAGATGGCTGAGTAAGGAATGAATTCTTGAGATGCATCCTGATGAATTTATAACAAGCGAGTGGCGTATTGGGTACACAATTCCATTGCCTTAATTATTGCTTTGATTTTCTTTTCTGTTGTAATTATCTTTATTTTTGTAGACAGGATCCAGACTTTTTGACTTTCACGATTTCTTTTGATGTTTATCTAACAATCGTCCTATGGAAGATACTAGTGTTATTATTATTACTCACCCTTTTTTCAGGTACAATAAATTCAACTCATCATTGCAATTTTGAAGCATCCAGATTTGAGAAAGAAATACATAAAAAAATGGAAGCTACTTCAAGAAGACTAGTTGAAAACATCTGTGTGTTTTTTCGGTACTAGTATTGGTACTAAATCACAATACATAGAGGCAGCACAGAAATTGGGTCGAGTCATGGCCGAAAAGAATATGCATTTAGTATATGGCGGAGGCAATCTGGGACTTAGAAGGATCATTTCAAAGGCCGTACAGGAAGGAGGCAGTCCAGTTTTGGGAATCATTCCAAAACCCTTGGCAGATGCGAATCTCATTGGACCATCAAACGAAGAGGAACTGATCGTGCCAGGTATGTCTGAACGACTGGTAGAAATGATTAACTGTGCTGATGCTTTTATTACTTTGCCAGGAGGCTTGGGCACATTAGAGGAAATTTTTATAGTGCTATCTTGGGCGAACTTGAACATACACCATAAACCAATTGGGTTGTTTAACGTTGATGGATTTTATGATTTTCTTTGTGTGTTTTCTGATGATGCCTGGAGAAATGGATTCGTGACAAAACCTCTGAAAGATCTCCTCTTCACTACCAGAACTGCTCAGGATTTACTTGACCAAATCTTGGCCTTTGAACCACAAATTGACCCTGTCCTTTCCAAGATAAAATGGTCTGAAGACGATCGTGGTAAGAGGGCGTCGAATAAATCTAGATCTTAACCTTTAATTTCTAGGTGTAGAATTTCAGCCAACCAGGTACTATCTTTTATACTCATCTTTTACTTTTTAAGACATTGGGGACAATGTCTCATTTAGGTTTGGGGGGTGGGGAAATAGTTGACTAGTATCTTGTTATTTTCTCTAGTTTTTATTTAGTCCAAATGTTTCGAAAAATACAAAAAAAATTGAAAATTTTCACAAAAAATAAAAAATATATTTTGTGTTTTTTGTTTCTTAACTTGATTAATCAGGTGAAATTGGTGAGAGATAGCTGTGTGTAAGAGTTTCCACTCTTGATACGTATCTCAACCCATTTTCGAAACAATGTTAATTTTTGTTTATTTCCTTTTGAATGATTGAATTGTGAATTCTCCATAAAACTGACTAAAATGAATCTTCATATGCTCAGTTGGCAGGTATTATCAACATGTTATGGTAGGGTAACATACGGACATGAACTATAATTGAAAACTTTGTAATATTCAGTGCTATAGTTTAATTGGAGGAAGCATCTAATAAATGGCAATGGAGTAAAAATAAAATAAAAAAATAATACAAAAAAAAAAAAAGAAAAAATAGTATGAGAAAAAGACGTCTGAGATCCGAGTTATTAAGTCGTAAGGGTGTCTTAACACCTAGTGCCCTAAGTCAACTAGTTGGGAGTCACTAGCCCAAAGCTCGTTACATGGATCGAAGATGTGCCAAAATATATATATATATATATCTGAAGTCTTAGTAATTAAGTTTGTAGGGGTGTCTTAACACCAAGTACCCTAAAGCCAACTGGTTTGGGAGTCACTGACCCCAAGCTTGCTACATAGATGGAAGATATTGTATATAAATTTAAAAAAAAATTCAAAAATCAAGAAAAAAAATTCAGAAAAATCAGAAAAAAATTATTCCATTGCTACAAAAGGTTGTGAATTCTGATAAAACTTTAGGACAAAAATATTACTCTATTCTCACTGCACTTGTGACTATTGTGGGCAAAATGAGTTGAATAATTTTTATTGGTTGTGTATATGGAGAATGGTAAAAATAATCGGAGAATTTACTTATTCGGTAATTTAGAAAAAAAAAACAACTACTAACTTGGAGTAGAAGTTTCACCTATTTAGTCACTAACTTCTTTATTCTCTTTTCTCTTGTCTTTTTGCTTTTGTGTGCATTAGTTTTACTATCTTTTTTACTTTTATCAAACGTTTGTGGGTATCGTTGCTGTAAGCCCTCACGAGACTACAACTCATCCACTAGGGACACCTAGGGGTTTAAAGGCTTGTTGCATATGCTAAATGCAACCGTGATCCCTACGAAAATGGCTTACCTTAATTTTATTTTAAAGATATTTATGTTATTTTATTTTTTTGTTTTGCTCGAGGACTAGCAAAATGTTAGGTTTGGGGGTGAGATGAGTGGTAATTATATCACTATTTCCCACTCATTTAACCTAATATTTTGTATAGTTTCTCGAGTTTCTCGAGTTTTATGAATGTTTTGATGTGTTTTGTAGATAAATAAAGTATCAGGACTTAATGGAATCAAATCGGGGCTAAACCGATGAAATCCGGAGCACAAAATGTCGAAAACAGAAATTTACTATACGCGTCACGAAGTACAGTTTCAGAAATTCCAATTTTGCGCAGCTGTCATATTTTGGGCATAACTTTTTTACTCCAATATCGGATTGAGGTGATTCAAGTTTCAGATTAAAGAAGACTCACAGATCTACAACTTTTAAGAATAAAATAATTCGAATTTCTGGAGTTTCATGACGAAATTGATGAACAATCCGAAATTATGTTATGTTTAATTACTAAAGTCATTTTCAAAAATATAAAAATTTATCAAACTTCCACCAAACATGCAAGCATATTTGGTAGAGTGTTTTGTGCCATGTTTGGTGCCATGTTTGGTGGAGTGTTTTGTGGCATGTTTGGTGGAGTGTGTGGGTGGAGTGTTTGGTGGAGCAATTGGTGGAGAAATTGGTGGAAGCCTTTAGATTTTCCTATAAATATCAAGCCATTTCATTTGTATTCTCATACTTTCCTTAGGATTTTGTAAGGATTTTAAGGATTTCATCTTGTTGTATTTATTTTTCAGAATTTCAATTTGTATTTTTATTTTCAGTAATAATAGAGTTTCTTTTATTCTCTTTTCTTTTATGTTTTGTAGTTAGATTTTCGCTGGGGAAGGGTGAAGTTTTTATTATTTTAATTTAGATTAATCTCCCTAAATTTATAATATGGAAATTATAATTCAAATTAAAAGGATTACAGCTTTAATGACTGATTTTATTTATTTGACATAATAGGACACCGCCTATATGACTGGTCTTTAGGTGACAGGAAATTTGATGCTAACGTCTTTTTTTTTTTTGCACAGGAACGAAATATGAAATTGAAGCTTAAATAGACAAAACTAAACACTGCAACTTAGCAATTTTCAGGCGTTAGCATCAAATTTCCTCTTTTTTTTTTTTTTTAATTGACAAACGCAATTTCAGATTTTTTTCATAAACCTAATAAGAACTTTCAAAAACTCAAGTCAACAAAACACATTGAACCAAGCAAAAAGTCATGGATTTCTTCTTTTTTTTTTGGTCAAAGCAACAATGTCAGAGACCATTTTTTTTTGTTCACAGGCGTGAACACTTTCTTTTTGTTTTTTTTTTTTTTGTTTTTTTTTTTGTTTTGCTATTCACAGGCGTGAACTCTCTTTTTTTGGCATACTGACACGCAACTCAAATCAAACACTTAGAGCACTGTAATATTGCAAGCAATGCACCAATTGACGAATACACACGCAACAAAGGCATAACATATAAATGGAATTTTTTTTTAGACTTTCAATGACACATAAATTAAATATTAACGAGGATAAGACAACGCAATTGAAAGATCCAAGAACACGAAACAAAAGAAAAAAAAACGACAAAGTGAAAATAAAAGAGATAAAAGTCCGACCTTGAAATCCGACTCTGATAACAATTGATACGAAACTGGATATGAAAAAGATGAAACCTGATCCAAGATCCCGTATACCCCCAAAGAACCTGTCCTTCAAAACCCTTGGAGATAGCCTCAGATGAATTTTGCCAGCAAAATGGACGCCACAAAAGATGCCAAGCCTTTGATAAGTCGTTGTTGAATCACTGAATTTTGATAAAATTTTCTTAATCTCAAGAAAGTTACTATTCATGCACAAAAAATTGGGTCCTTCATTAAGAGTTTTTTTTGGGTTTAAATAGTGACATGTTCAAACCCTAAGAGAGCCAAAAAAGTCTAAAATAGCCTTAAACTACCTATTACCAACTAAAAGCCCATAACTCCTAATTTCTAGCCTATTTTGAACACACAAATAAATAAAATAAATTAACAAAATAATAAATAAATACGGTAATCCACGTTGGTTCCATACATGCAAATAAATAATAAATAAGCCTAAACAAACGAAATCGATCCATGCTAATCCTCGATGACTTGGGTCAAGTGCATAACTCTTGAACCATCTTCTTTGAAGTCTAATTGGTCTCGAACATGCTTGTTCAATTCAGGTACATGATGTTGGGCCAGGCCTTCCATAGCGTCCTTGATCTTTTGAGCTCTGTATCTTGTAATTAGTCCAACTGGTACATGGATTGGATCAATTGTGGTCTGGACCGAACCAGGTGCAACTAGGATCATATCAAGATTAAGATGATCATTAAGAGAACTGAACCCTCCATTTATTACAAGCTGAAAAGGATGACCTCCATGATTAGTGACTTTTGACAGAAGAGAATTTGTCATGGATATCGAGGAAGAGGAAGCCGATAAAAATAAAATTTTACGGCCATAATACAAAGACTATTGGGGGGCCTTCAGAAAAAAAAATTGTTTGTTTTTAGTTCTTAATAGTTAAGCATAAGTCCAATGATGAAATTGTTTGCTTTAGGGTGAAATCTTAGAAACAATAAGTTTTTGATGTACTTTTATCTGCTACTTTGAGTAGTTGATCTATGTTAGACTCGTAAGCACTTAATTATAGGTTTTTAGCAGTGAAAACCTGAGTAGTTGGCAAAGTGATTAGTTGAAGAAATTACAGGTCGATGAATGACTGTTTGCTTAGATGTCTATCCTGATTTGCTTGTGTTATGATGTGTGGTATGGTTGAAAATAAAAGAAAAGTCTCTAAAGAAAAATATTAAACCACATATAATCAATAAGCGTGAAGCTACCCATGGGTGAGTATTAGGACCAACATGAGGAGAAATTCTACCTTAAAGGGTAGGTGTGTTGAAAAAAAAAAGACAAAAGAAAAGAAAAAAGAGAAAAGAAAATCATACCATATTGAGCACATAAAAAGTAATTGCAGAGCATAATTGAGATATCTAGGTTGGTTTGACCCATCAATCCCAATTTTTGAAACGAAATCATTGAGTTGGCTTACCTAGGAATCAAGCTGTAAATGAACCTTTGCACACACACACTGTGAGTCTGGCTTAGATGATTCATTCAAAGACTTGGAATTGAGTTGCATTGAGTGTTTTGAAGGTTCTCTGGTTTCATTACTGGGAATTCTTTGAGGACAATAATATGTGTAACTATTGGGACTATTTCATAGCCCGTAATATAGTGTGTCGATACGAAATGCCACATCACATAGTGACGGATAATGGAGTCCAATTTCAGGGAGAAGGCACATTTAGAAACCTGAGAATCGAAAGACATGATCCCAAAAGGATGAGGTCGCTTTCAAAAAGCGTAACCCACCTTGACCCGGTGCAGGTAGCAAAGAGCAGAAAGTTGAGCCAGGTCTGAGGATGACCAGTCTACCATCCCGCGAATAAGGGACATGACGAGATCTTGAGCCATGGGACCAAAGAAAACTTGTAATCACTAGAGTAGAATTGACAAAAGGAAACTGTAAGAAGGCCTAGGGGCAACCAAAGCTTTTTATAGGCAAATGCCAAAAGGATTCCTAAAGGGGGTGCAGAAAACCCTCAATCGCAAGGAAAGCCTAACCAAGAATGACATCAAGCCAATAGGAGAAAGAAAACCCATCGGAATAGGGAATGCATCCATACATACATGCATACATGTCGCATACACATAATTTTTATTTTGTGTTCGCAGGCTTTGAAGAAAAAGTAGTAAAAGCGGCGAAGATGAGCAACTCCTCGGGATGATGAGACGAGCAGGCCAAGAATGGCACTCCGGGAATGAAGAACAACCTCGGGAATGAGGACAGACAACTCCTCGAGAATGAGGAATAGAAATCTGGGAATGGCATTCCAGGAATTGAGAACAACCTTGGGAATGAAGATGAGCAACTCCCCGGGAATGAGGACAAGCAAGTCGAGAATGACACTCTGGGAATAGAGAACAACCTCGAGAATGAGGACAAGCAACTCCTCAGGAATGAGGACGAGAAAGCCGGGAATGGCACTTCAGGAATGGAGAACAACCTTGAGAATGAGGACAGATCAGGGGTCGAGCACCTCACCATCAACTTAGTTCAGGAATAAATCCCAGAGATCGAAGCATCTCAAACCGAGTATGGTTCGGGAATAAATCTCAGGGTCGAAGCACCTCGCCATCAAATCAACTCAGTTCGGGAATAAAGCCCAGAGGTCGAAGCGCCTCAGAGATCGAAGCAACTCACTCCCGGTGGTTCGGGAACAAATCTCAGACATCAACTCAACTCAGTTTGGAATAAACCCCAAAGATCGAAGCATCTCACACCCGGCATGGTTCGAGAATAAATCCCAGGGGTCGAAGCACCTCGCCATCAACTCAACTCAGTTCGGGAATAAACCCCAGAGATCGAAGCATCTCACACCCAGCATGGTTCGAGAACAAATCCCAGGGGTCGAAGCACCTCGCCATCAACTCAACTAAGTTCGGTAATAAATCCCAGTGATCAAAGCATCTCACACCCAGCATGGTTCGGGAATGAAGCCCAAGGGTCGAAGTACCTCGCCATCAACTCAGTTCGGGAATAAATCCTAGAGATCGAAACGTCTCACACCCAGCATGGTTCGGGAACAAATCCCAGAGGTCGAAGCACCTCGCCATCAACTCAACTCAGTTTGGGAATAAATCCCAGAGATCGAAGCATCTCACACCCAGCATGGTTCGGGAACAAATCCCAGGAGTCGAAGCACCTCACCATCAACTCAGTTCGGGAATAAATCCTAGAGATCGAAACATCTCACACCCAGCATGGTTCGAGAATAAATCCCAGGGGTCGAAGCACCTCGCCATCAACTCAACTCAGTTCGGGAATAAATCCCATAGATCAAAGCATCTCACACCCAGTATGGTTCGGGAACAAATCCCAAAGGTCGAAGCACCTCGCCATCAACTCAACTCAGTTCGGGAATAAATCCCAGAGATCGAAGCGTCTCACACCCAGTATGATTCGAGAATAAATCCCAAGGGTCGAAGCACCTCGCCATCAACTCAACTCAGTTCGGGAATAATTCCCAGTCACACCCAGCATGGTTCGGGAACAAATCTTATAGGTCGAAGCACCTCGCCATCAACTCAACTTAGTTCGGGAATAAATCCTAGAGATTGGAGCATCTCACACCCAGCATGGTTCGGGAACAAATCCCAAGGTTCGAAGCACCTCGCCATCAACTCAACTCAATTCGGGAATAAATACTAGAGATCGAAGCATCTCACACCCAGCATGGTTCGGGAATAAATCCCAGGGTTCGAAGCACCTCACCATCAACTTAACTCAATTCGGAAAAAATCCCAAAGATTGAAGCATCTCACACCTGGTGGTTCGGGAATGAAGCCTAGGGGTCGAAGCACCTCGCTATCAACTCAACTCAGTTCGGGAATGAAGCCCAAAGGTCGAAACGCCTCAGAGATTGAAGCATCTCACACCTAACTTAGTTCGAGAATAAATTCCAGAGATCGAAGCATCTCGCAAAAGCAGCGAAATAACAGGTAAGTCCGGCAACGGCCGACGAACCAGGTAAGCAAAAATGCATGCATGACTTTGATAGGGTTTTCACTATCACACACTGCACAAGCCCCATCAAAGTGGGGGTGACTATAGACACTGTATTTTTGCATGAGCCCGATGATGAGCCTCATATAGAGGCACTACCTAAAAAAAGTTACAAACATTGCGGGAAACGAATGCCGGAAGGACGGAAAACCTCCAAAATTAGCACCTCATCAGATTCGGACTCACTAGCCAGCCTCGGATTCACTCAGTCAGTTTCTGCTTCAAGCCATAGCCCAAGACCCCATGACCCACCATCCACACGCCCAAGGCCCATGAAAACCTCCCATGCACGCCCAAATCTTCCCAAATAACAAAATCCCATGCATTCCACATGTTCAAATTCCCTCATCAATAATTTCCAATTTAATAAGATTTTTGATCCCATCCTCATCAATTAACAAGATTTGAAATCACCTCTTCATCAAATTTATAAGATTTTTTCCCAAAATAAATTTCTCAAATTTACATGATTTATTTCCTTGTTTAGAGAACCCACCAAATCATTATAAAAGAGAGACCAAATCATCAAAGGGGAGAAGCTTTGGATGGTAAAAATACACAAGAAAAAATAAACCATAGGCGTGAAGCTCTCCTTCTTTCTTCTTCTTCACCAAAACCAGTGAGCCACCAAAAAAAACCTACCACCGAAAATAACAACCACCAGAAACCAAACCAGAAAACCGAAACACCAAAACAAGAACAAAGTCACTGAAAACAACTCAACAAAAACAACAAGAAATCGAGAAGAAAAGAGACAAAAATTGAGAAAGAAACCTCAACCAGCCCTTCACCAAAACAACCATCCAGCCCTTCACCAAAAACAATCAAATCACCGAAGAAAATAAAAAAAAAAATTACCGAAGAAAACAACCAGGAAAAATCATGAAACCAGTGCCAAAAACAACCCAAAACAGTGAGGAAACCACCGAAAAAATAGAAGAAAACAGCAGCAAGCCAATCACCAAACAAAAACCCTGAAATAGCAAGCCAAAAACCTTGAAACAGCAAGCCAAAAATCGTGAAAACAACCAACAAAACAACAGCCAAAAACCGTAAAACAGCAGCCCTCAAAACCGTAAAATAATAGCCCCAAAAACCCTGAAACGGCAAGCCAAAACCCTAAAATAGCAAGCCAAAAACCGTGAAAAACAACCAAAAAAACAGCAGCCAAAAACCGTAAAACAACAGCCCCCAAAATTGCAAAACAGTAGCCAAAAAATAACAAAAATAGTAGCCCCCAAAATCATGAAACAGCAGACCAAAAAAACCATAAAACAGCAGCCCCTAAAACCATGAAACACCAGCCCAAAAACAATGAAAATAGCAACCAGAAACAGCAAACATTGAAACCAAGCTTCGATCCTTCCGGCGACGGCCTAACGCACTTCCGAGAAAACAACTTAAAATGTAAGACCTGAGGGCACCCTTACCACATTTACTTCTATAGTTCCGGACGTTGCATGCCTGGCTGGACGTGAAATACGACCAGCCGGGTATGCGAAGTCCTACATTGAAAACGATCAAATTTCTGGTCACATATTTTTTTTTTTCTTGGCATTCCGTTATTTATTTTTTTATTTATTTATTCACTTTCATTGTTATTTTATTATTTCACATTTTTTTTGTTATTTATCTTTTTGTTTATTTATCGTTATTTTATTATTTCATCTTTATTTTATTTGTTCATGTTGATGATTATCCGCATATGAATGGTTATATTTTTATGTCCGTTTACATTGCATTAATGATTATGTGTGTTATCCATTGTAGTATATCGGATGGAAACCCATACATAAATTCCATAGCCGAATCCGAATGGACGGTAGTGCGGTCTGTACTTGGGACCCAACTCCACATACTACTTGGGAAATACTCGTATATGCGTGATTAACCCCAATTTTGTTTGCTATTTATTTATTGACGCTTTTCCCGCTTTTGATTGAATTTCGTTATTACATCTCGTATTTCTTAATTTAATATGCTTTTGGAATCGTGTTATTGTGATTATTATTTGCTTGGGTATGTTATTACATTTTCATTCGCTTTTATGATGAATTGCATTAAGACTTGGCTATACCATTGTGTGAACCCGTCCATTATACTAGCATAAGTAAGAGACCATTCCGAACCCAACGGTTTGAGGTCTTCCCTTACGAGGGGTGAATGCGGCCAATCTTTTCCCAGTTCACACTAGGTGGCGACTCCTTTATTCTCCGGTTTACTCCTCTGCAGGCTACTCCATACTCTCTACAGTCTACTTCATACTCTCTACAGGCTGCGAGCCAAATAGTGTCGTGGTCGCCGAGAATCATAGGCATAGCGATAAACCCGATTCTCTCCTACACCATTGAGGCATTATGTATCGTCGTCCCCCCATACACCTAAACTAGTGCATTGGGGCATTACGTATCATTGTCCCCAAGTCACTAAACTATAATGAGGAGCTCTAATCAATGTTGTCATCCTAGCCTTAAAACTAAGATTTAAGGGCGTCATGTAACCCTGTCCCCTAGTCCTGAAACTTTAGGTGAAATGGTGCAAATTCAATGGATTATTCATTCATCTATTCTCCACATTCTTTCATCTTTTATAGATATAAGTCTATATAAAAAGTCATTTGTGAGTATAAGTGGAAAGAGAGTTTCAACTGAAGAAGTTCATTATTTTTGTTGATTTGAAGTGCCTCTATCTTTGGAGATAACAACCAAAACCAAAGTGTACTAAAGCAGGGTTGATTTTATCTTAAGGCCAATGAATCAAATTCTTACCTTAATCAAATTTATTCATACAAGTTCATTGTAAAGTTTCAAGTTCATATTTATTTTTCTTTATAATTTTAGTTTTTGGTTATGTACTGTGTTTAACTATATAACTTTGTAAGTTTGAATATCAATGCAATAAGATTCTTAATTTTCACAACAATCTTAAGACAATACCAAAGTCTATTGTATTGATCTTACAAGAAAGGTACTAAGTTGTTTTTATAGTATAAAACTCTAAAATTTGTGAATTGCTAGTTACTTTGTAATAAAAGTAAGAGTGAAAGTGAATTTAACACCCAAGTTTGTGAGTTTCAGATTAAATAAACAAAATGGTAAGTGATAATATATATAAATCGTGGCTCATGGAGAGAAGCCTGAAAAATTCTATGGAACCGACTTCAAGTGTTGGTAATAAAAGATGTTATTCTAGCTTACAACATTGAACTTGACAAAGTTCCTAAGTGAAATAACTATGGCTCATGAGAGGGGTTCAAAATGATACCACTACGGTGGCAGTGGTTGAAAAACAAAAGCATAGAGACTTTCTAAACAAGAACTACATATTTAGTGGGTTGGAAAATACACTAAACAACATGTACTGTGGCATTAACAACACCAAGAAGTTATGAGATTACTTGTATAAGAAGTATAAGATAAAAGATACCAAACTCAAATTGAAATTAGTAAATACAAAGACTGTCATGACTCATATTTCAATTGGTCATACATGAGATACATGATTGAAAATGAATATTGAAAAACACCCATGATTCATATTCAAGAAGTTATTGGTGTTTTTCACCCAATTTCTTCTTATTTTCTCCATACATTTCCAAAACATCTCAAATCCAATTTTAACATAAAAAACAACACCAGTCCAAATGCGTATTCACATATTTTAATACATATTTTATAATTATCAAAATATCCATCTTTTGGAGAGATATTTATGAAACTACAAAGCCCTATGTGATTATTTATTTAAAAATTAAATAAATTTGATTTATCTTATTAATCCCAATAAGTCTAATAATTAATGTTATTCAATAATACTTGATTAATTTTAATCGATAATCAATATTTGATTATCGAATATGATTGGCTATCGAAGTGCTCAACGACACTTCATATTGTGGGACTCTCTAAGTTCAGACACGTTCATCATATGACCTTAACTCATATGTATGCGATTCGGTCACTTCCGAATTACGAAGAACACGAACGACCTTTTCGAACTATACTAGTCGAGATCACTACATATGTTTAACAATCCCTCCATCATAAACTATCTGAGTTATGCTTAGTAAACATAGGTTATACCGACAAGCTTTCAAAGTTCATATCTCATATTGTCGACCTGTTCACGATTCATTATAACTAATTAGAATATTATTTCTGATAAAATGTGATCAACCCTAGTTGATCAGCTTGGCTAAAGTATTAGGAATCGTGACTCTGAATGTGGATACCAAAACCCCTAATGGTACACAATGGATCCTATTTTAATACACACAAGTTAACGAATGCATCAGTACACACCCAACAAATATCTAACAGTCAGACCATAAAAGATTTCTGACATACATGTCATCCCATTTCGATACTCTTTTTATTCCTTAGTGTAGGTCCTTAGGTAATGGTTCAAATTGGTGTTCTTGTGTGTCTATTGGAGATATGACAGTTGTCAAGCGAATGACTCAATTCTTCCTTAACAAGTTCTTTTGATGAAGGAAAAATAATTGCATTTTTTCTTTTCCTCTTATCAATTTTCTATTTTAATAAAAACATGACAAAGTTGATTAACGGTTTACAATTTACATGCTCTTCTTCGCCAATCATTTCCTTAATGTTAATAACCTTTTTTTTTCTTTTTTGAAAGCGAGAAATAATGCTTTTAGACAAATTATTAAATGCAAGATGTAGTTGATATAGGGATCAGGCATTCTAAACCGAATGGTGTGGGCATGAAGTAGGTTTAAATGTCATGTTGATGGTTATGTTATAAGCAATATAGATAAGCTAGAAGTTTTATTTTGTTGTTTGATGATAATGTAAATCACATATATGGTGCCTAGTGTGATGATAAATTATTGTGTTGGAAAGAATTCTCAAGAACACCTAGCTTTTGTCGTGGACATGAGAATGTCTTCGTTGTGTAATGAGGTGTTATTGTGAATCTAATCATACATAGATTTATGTTTTGTAGACTCGACATAGGATATCTAGTCAGGCTTCGAACGGCTTCGTGAGCTGTAGGCACAACTTCAGTTAGCGAGTGAATGTTATATCTTTATGTTTTCCATTTTTAAGTGCCTTTCGAATTTTAAAACAAGTTTTCTTTTACATATATCAATTTTATTTTGCAAGCATGATTCTGAATTACTAAGCTCCTTATTTTGAGCATTATTCAGATTAAGTCAAGCTTCTTTAATTAGTGTTTATTAATTCTGTAAGCATACCCCAAAGTTGTTTTCTTTCATTTATGAATTTTCGAGCTCTAATGTGCATGCTATTTTCTGAAACCACAACAGTAAATTATCATGCCTCATTCATTTCTTTTACATCTTACTTTTTAATTGTTATATGTCCATGATTTATTTAAGTTAGACGTTAATTTTCATGTTAAGTAGTGCATGATCACGATATCTTTTATTTAGTTTTTGAATTACATGATTTCAAACGCTAGTGGATAATTGTTCCCTCATATTTAGTGTTCTGGATTCACTTACACTATCTGATGGAGCACCGATCACCCCATAAACTTATACTTGTTCATGTGCACATTCCCTTACTTGCGTGGTGCCAGGTCCTGCTGTTGTGATATTTTATATCGTACCGCAAGTGTACGGTGTCAAGTTTTAGTAAAGATGAATGAACAGTGTCGAACTCACAAGGATTGTGTTCAACTCACACTAAGTACTATAATTAATAATCCTAACTTTATTTAGAAAACTATTAATAAAGATTAAACTGAATAAATAAGATATGAAAATAATTAAATAGGAGGAACCAATACGAGAGAGATTCTAGAGTCTGATTTCACTTAGCTATCTCCTATGTATTTGTCATGACATTCAATCCTTATTCAGTTGTATTGTATATAAGTCAAGAATCCCAAAGTATTCAACTCCCTCTCCGGAGCAATAGTGAAAATATTATCAATTACAGACTTTGATATCCTTATAAAAATCTAGTAATCGATAACTCATTACGCTTTGTGATTCTTTGTTAACGACTTCAAAGGAACTATAGATTCTCTCGAACTCTATAAAACTCCTAAGTTATATTCTCTAAATCATATTCAAAATCTCTCTCTCCCGAGCGATAGATTCTACACATGCATCATCTCAATTTGTGGCCAACAAACAAGAAGCATTAAACGCAAGAGAATACAAATAAACTTAAATAAAACTTTATATAAATCAAATTAGCAAACAACACATAAGTTCAAACATTAGTTACATCATCCTCTAGAATTAAGGAGTTAGTTCATGACTAAAGATAAAGACAATGAGAACAAGGTCATGGATCTAATGGACATCATTAGTGTTTAAAGAAAGAAACTAGATGATAAAACCTGAATTGAATCCCTTCCTCTTCGGACATCACCGCCTTCGTCTCCTCTTGTCGCTCTTCAATCCTCATCCTTGGATCTCTCTAAAATATGTATTTTGTGTCTTTGTGGTGTGTATTAGTCTCCCTCCAGGGCTTTGGACGAGCTTGTGTATTTATAATAAAGTCTGGGAGTCGTTGTGCATGTAAAACCTTAAACATTGGTGTTTCTGGGGTTTGCGAGGCGCCACAGCGCCAAACTTGTTGTATTTTTCTATGTACAACTTTTCGTGGGCGCGTCGCGACTCCAAGAAGGGCGGGTCGCGACGCGCGACAGTTTTTCTGGAATATGGTTTCTGCATTTGTACTCTTCTCGCGTGCTTCTGATGCATCCGTAAGGTCCCAAAAAGAGTCAATTTTCCCCAAGATCCATGTTCCAATAATTCCTACAAATAAAATATAAAAGAAACTACAAATACATTAAATGATATAGAATCTAACAAAATAGTAAGCTAATAATGCACGAATAAGTGGGAATAAACCGCACTTATCAAACACCCCCAAACTTAAGATTTAGCTAGTCCCGAGCAAAAGACAAAATAAAAACTAAATAAATAAACAAACAATAAGTAACAAAATTAACTAGGCCACTTTCGTATGGATCACGATTGCATTTAGCATATGCAACAAGCCTTTAAGCCCTTAGGCGGCCCTAGTGGATGAGTTATAGTCTCTTGAGGGCTTATAGTGATGATACCCACAAACGTCATTCATACATATGTAAAAATATAAAAATAATAAAAGCAAAGAAAATAGTCTTATGCATATTATTGTCCTCAAATAATGCTTATCAATGAAATCAGAGAACCTTTAAAGTACGCAATTGCGACTCAAATCCAAGTTCTTGAATAAATCATCTAAGCCAGACTCACAGTGTGTATGTGTGTAAAGGTTTGGTCACAACTCGACTCCTAAGTAAGCCAACTAAATGATTTTATCTCAAAATTAAGATCTGATGGGTCAAACCAACCTAGATATCTTTAAAGTACTATGTATTTGCTTTTTTATGTGCTCAGTATGATATGAATTTTTCTTTTTTTCCCTTTTTTTCCTTATTTTTCAACACAGTTACCCTTTGAGGTAACATTTCTCCTCATGGTGGTCCTAATAATCACCCATGGGTAGCTTCACGTTTATCGGTTATAGGTGGTTTAACTCTTTCTTATCAATTTTTTTCTTTCAAATGTATTTTTTTCTGCCTTCTTTTTTTATCAAACCATACATCATAACACTAGCATGTTGAGATAAATATCTAAGTAAACAGTCATTCATCAGCAAGCAATTTCTTCAACTAATCCCTTTGTCAATTACTTAGATTCTTACTGCTAGAAACATATTGTTAAGTGCTTAGAGTCTAACCTAGATCACCTTTTCAAGGAATCGAAAAATCAATTGCGAACTTATCTTTTCTAAAATTTCATCGAAAGCAAACAAAATTCATCTTTAGACTTATGCTTTACTATCAAGGATTAAAAATAATATATTTTTTAAAACTAGCAGGAACTATATCACTACATGCACACACCCCCAAACTTAAAACTTGCATTGTCCTCAATGTAAGATAAACATAAATAAATAAGATTAAAGAACAACACTACCGTGCATGAAGTTGATCAGGCTCTTGGTGGTCAGATTTTGGTTGCACGAGCTTTGTGTGTTTCGTGCTACCTGCATAAATAACATGCAAAATAATAAATAAACAATAACATACAATAAAAAAATAAAATAAAGAAAATAATAATAAAACAAATGCAAGGGTTGCCTCCCCGCTAGCGTTAAGTTTAATGTCTTCAGCCAGACGCAACCACCCAAATGAGTATAGTGGCTTCTTCTTTTGTATACACTGGCTGTTGTGACATGAAAAAGATAGCTTGGCGGGCTGTGGCAGTTTATCCAAATGCCTCTTACTGTTGATTGGTCATGGAGGACGCAATCTGCCCAATCTGTGTTTCTAAAGACTTCATTGTTGCCCCTATATTTTCCATATGTGTCTCAATATTGTTCAGCCTTGACTCATTCTTATCAAACCTCGCTGAAGTATTAGCAACAAATGTGCTCATGAAATCTTTTAAGGAAGATTTATGCTCAGCTCTTTGATAGTTAAGCCAGATGAAGGTTGCAAGGCATTCTCTGTATTAGCATATGAAAGGTTCGGATGATAACTATTAGGCACATGATTGCCTCTATAGCTGTTGAAGTTCCAATTGTTCACATATTGGACCTGCTCAAAGCTCGGGTCTCCTTCTAATAACAACATATTTGCAGCCGCCGTTGATTCAATAGATGGTTGTACTCGTGGGTTTTCTTGGGCTGCTACATGAGTCGATAGGGTTGAAATCTGAGCTGTAAGTGCCACAAGAGGGTCCACTTCATATATTCCCGCCACCTTGGTCACCGTAGTGTGTTCACTTGGCCATTATAAGTGGTTAATGGCCATTTATTCTAACAGATTGGAGGCATCCTCAACTGAGTTCTTGAATAGAGCTCCCCCAAATACTGCATCAACCACAGTCCTATTCGAACCATTCAACCCATTATAGAACAACTGAATCTGGACCCAGTCCGCATAATAGTGTTGTGGGCATCTTCGGAGTAGATCCTTAAAACACTCACATGCTTCATACAGATTCTCAGTCTCCAGCTGCTTAAATATGATAATTTCTGCTCTCAGTTGAGCTGATTTAGCTGGTGGAAAGAACCTCTCAAGAAATTCCGTGGTCATATCTTGCCATGTCATGATACTCCTCATTTGTATTGATTGAAGCCAATCCTACGTTTTATCCCTTAAAGAGAATGAGAATAAGCATAACATGATAGCCTCTTTAGTCACGCCATTCATCTTTATGATGTCTGTCATCTCTAGGAACATCCTCAAATGCATGTTGGGATCCTCTACAGCTGAACCCCCAAACTGATTCTTCTGCACCATGTTGATCAATAAAGGTTTCAGCTCAAAGTTATTAGCATTGATTGGCGGATGCGCAATCCCAGATTAATTATCATTTATGATCGGCTTGAAGTGATCTCTGATTGCCCCTAGCGTGGATTGTTCTCTCTGTTTTCAGCTGCCATTGCTTCTTTTTCAATTTTTCTTTCTTTCCTTAGTCTCCTCGCTGTTCTTTCTATTTCAGGATCAAACAGGAGCGAGTCGAGACTTGTGGATCTTCGCATTCACTGAAGCACAAAAAGAAAAAAAATTAATAATCAAATAAAAACAAAATAAACAAATAAATACAAAACAAAAATAAACTAAAAATAAAAATTAAAAATTAAAAATCTAAATTAAAGTTAAGGTTATTTGGTAATATTATTAATATGAATTAAATTCACAATCTCCGGAAACGGCACCAAAAACTTGTTGTGATATTTATCATACCGTAAGCGTACGGTGTCAAGTTTTAGTAAGATGAGTGAAGAGTGTCGAACCCACAGTGATTGTGTTCAACTCATACTAAGTACTACAATTAATAATCCTAACTTTATTTAGAAAACAATTAATAAATAAGATATGAAAATAATTAAATAGGAGGAACCGATACGAGAGAGATTCTAAAGTCCGATTTCACTTAGTTATCCCCTATGTATTTGTCATGCCATTCAATCCTTATTCAGTTGCATTGTATATAAGTCAAGAATTCTAAAGTATTCAACTCCCTCTCCCGAGCAATAGTGAAAATATTATCAATTACAGGCTTCGATATCCATATAAAAATCTAGTAATCAATAACTCATTACGCTTTGTGATTCTTTGTTAACGACTTCAAATGAACTATAGATTCTCCCAAACTCTATAAAACTCCTTAATTATATTCTCTAGATCCTATTCAAAATCCCTCTCTGTTGAGCGATATATTCTAAACATGCATCATCTCAATTTGTACCCAACAAACAAGAAGCATTAAATGCAAGAGAATACAAATAAAATAAAACTTTATATAAATCAAATTAGCAACCAACACATAAGTTCAAGCATTAGTTATATCATCATCTAGAATTAAGGAGTTAGTTCATGACTCAAGATAAAAACAATGAGAACAATCATCCGCACTTATCACTGAGTTTTCATAAAAACGTTTATTATTTTCAGTATATTAAGAAATTATAAATATATTAAATGATACGGAATCTAACAAACTTTTCATGGCTCCGAGCCTTAAAGCTGGTGTAATGTTCATGGCAGAGTTTTAATGTTTCTTAAAAACTTTTATTATTTTCAGGAAGAAATGAGTTTTTCATATTTATGATTTAAGGCTAATTTAAGCAGGTTGATTAGTATGTTTTATTTATGTAATACTCTTTCTTGTTCTTTTATTTTTAATATTCACTCACTGAGTTTTCATAAACTCACCTCCATCCACTTTCATAATTTTGGATACATGTTTCTCTCTAACCTCTTGGTGAGGTCTTTTCATGTCAAGCGATTTTTCGGAGGAGATAGATATCAGCTGTCGTTATACAGTCGTAGAGATATATAAGTCAAGGGTCCATTTACATGTATTTGATAGGTCCACTATATATTGTAATCATTTAGAATATGTAAATCTAAAATACATGTGTGAATTGATTATATAAGATGATGTGGCGTGCTTTCTCGTTCATTTGTTGAGATAAAATCATATTTTACAAGTTCATTCACGTGTATTGTTAGAATTTTTTTTTTTTTTAAACGAGGGAATCCCGCCATCAAACCACCCATTTTGGGCCGTGGCGCAGGTAAAACCACGGGCTTAGTGGTGTAGGGTCCAAGATCTCACCTTGAGGTTCTGGGCTCGAATCCAGGGGGTGCACTTCTTGTAAGAGCCTGGGATAGCCGATGATTTTACCTGCGCCGCGGCCCAGAATGGGTGGTTTGGTGGCGGGGTTTCCATCGTTTCCAAAAAAAAAAAAAAAATATTGTTAGAAAATACATATATTTTGCATGGGTATGTTAGAGACTTAAGGGATGGTTACCAGACATACTGGGATGTGATATATTACCCCCAAAACTTAAATAAATAAATATTCTCTTAACTAATACTATATTGACATAATAATTCATTGTTGTTTGTTTGTTTGTTTTTTTTTTTTAATTTATTCGATATTAAAAAAAATGAATTATAAAATTAATAATAACTATAATAAATATTATTACTTAAATTTGTAACTATAATGATTTTTTGTAAAGCAGATATAAGCATTTTTAAGTTAAACATTTTTAAGCATCCTCATCGCGTCACGTGATGACTTCATATTAACTTATAAAATTAAATTAATAAATCTATTAAATAAAAATCATATTACAATAATCTATTATAACAAAAAAACATATTAGACTATCCTTTAAAAAAACATATTAAATTTTTCTATAATTAGCCTAATCTTTACGATTAATTTTTTATAGTATATTATAATTAAAATAAAATATCTCTACAATTATTCTTTTATTATTAAATTATAAAATTAAAACATAATATCTACTATTAAAGTAAGAAATCTATTAATTTAATAATTAATATTTTAATTGATTATTATTAAATTATAAAATTAAATAAAGAAACATAGTAGAATAAAAAGACATATTATACTATCTTATTATAATTAAATAAATTATAAAATTAAATTAAATCTATTAAATAAGAATCGTATTATAACAAGAAATCATATTATATTATCCGATTAATTTTTGAATTATTCAGATAATCCGATAAAGAATATATATATATATATATATATATATTATATATATATATATATATATATATATATATCTTTAAATTTTTTTTCATTACCTATTATAATAGGAAGCTAGAGTATGATCTTTTATTAAAATAAAAAATATATGTAGCACCTAATATCTACAATTATTGTTTTTATTATTAAATTAAACAATTAAAATAAATAATATATTATAATATAAAATATAATATTCAATTAAAATAAGAAACCTAAGTAGTAACCACCACAAAACCTAGCTAATTTTTTGAATTTCGGGTTTATTATTATTTGTTATTTTATTTTGAATTACTTTTATAAGTTTTTTTGTTTTATGATTTTTTTATTATTTACTATGTTTCATGATGCAAACTATGAGTATTAACTATTGCAAAGTGAATTAGAAATATTATTTGATAAATGTGAAATAAACGAATAAGATATAAATATTATGTGTAAGTAAATACCTAAAATATATATTCAATCCGTACAAAGTGTGGACCCTATACTATTTATAATAAAATCATAATTTTTATGGTAAGGGCATAATGGGTATTACCATCCAGGGGTGCACTTCTTGTAAGAGCTTGGGACAGCCGGGAATTTTACCTGCATCGCGGCCTAAAATGGTTGATTTGGTGGCGGGGTTTCCAACATTTCCAAAAAAAAAAAATTTGAAGTAAGGAGTAAGTAGTAGTTATCGAATTTAGTAAGGGTATTTGGCAATCTCTAATACGTAACGGCCCTTAAAGTTTGAAAATTGGTTCTCTGTGTCAGTCTCCCCCTCTCACTGTCTCCCCTAAAATGATTTATTTACCCCATCTCTAAAGACTTCATTTTTATTGACTTTTGAAATAAATTATTTAAAAAAAAATATTAATTAATTAATTAATATATTTCGTACATCTTTTTTATAAATATGAAGGAAATAAATTATTTTATTTTTTTAATTAAATTCTTCTAATTATTTTATATTTATATTTGTTTCTTTTATACTTATTTAATAGTCTTTATATATCTATTATATTTTATTTGTTTAATAAATTTATATATTTGTTTATTGTTATTTATGTACACTACTTATGAAAATAAAATAATTAAATAAATAAATGAGCGAAAAAATAAATGAGATAAAAAATAAAAGAATCTAATAAAAAATAATATAAAAAAATAAAAAAATAAATTGAAAAGTAAAATAATGAAATAAAATTATTAAATCAAAAAAATAATTTATTTAAAGGAGTATAAGTATTATTATCATTTAAAAATTAAAATCAAAAAATCAAAAAAAAATATATATGTAATCAAATCAAATAATTGAATAAAAAAAATTGGGTTTGTCATTTGTTTAAATGACAAATGATTTTATTGTAAATTTAGGGAGAGAGTAGGGATGATAATTTCGCCCACAAACCCATAAAAACTCACTCGTAATAGGTAGGATTTGGTAAATATTCAATCGAGTTTGGTAATTTAAAACGAAACCCGCAGCGGGTTTCGTGCAGATTTGGTAATTAAACAAAACCAGCGGATACCCGCAGCAGGTATCAACTACCCACAAGCTTGTTTTTTTGTTTTATATTTTTTTAGGTTAAAAAAATCTTTCATATAAAATGACTCACTAACTCACAATTTTTGAGTTGTTCTCTCTTAATTGATGATATAAATTTAATATAATGACGTACATTCAGCTAGTAATTCTTGAATGTAATTGTGATGATACAAATTTGAAATTATGTTATAAATATTTTAAATTTTTATTTATATGTCATAATTAATAAACTGTCAAATATTTTATTTTTTTGTATGTTATAAAAAAGTATCAATATTTAATTAAAAAGATTTTATTAAGGGAATTCAATATTTTTTAAATCTGTAAAAAATATGTTAATACAAATACGGGTTTTATAATTTATTTTTATATGCGGGTACGAATTTAATAATAAAAATTAAAACTCACAGCGAGTTTGATAATTTATTTATCTATATAAATAATTATATGATAATAATAAACACACACCAAATACTATCCATTGCCATTATTAGAGAGAGAAGATGAAAGCGAACCTCACACATAATAGAGGGGAAAAGCAGTGCTCAAAGTTTTGGCCAACTATTTCGCCTTATGCCAAAACCTTATTTCCATTTCTTGTTCATGTAAACCCTAAAAACCCCAATCTCTGAAAACAATATTCCCAAAATGCAGAAACTCAATTCATTTCCCAAATCCCACAACTTTGCTATCAAATCCCTTTTCTCATTTTTTTCTTCTCTTTCGGAAACCCCAAATACAAACCAATTACTCTTCAATTACCTAATCAAAACCCTAAATATTCCAAATTCACGAGCCCTTGAAATCTTAAACAAATACTCTCGTACTAAGTCCCTTGAAAAACCTCGGAACGTATATCAATATTTCCACGATGTTGGGTTCTCTGATACCCACTTTCAATTAATTGTTTCTACAAAACCTCATATTCTATTCTCTGATGTTGACAAAACCCTAAAACCAAAGATTGAATTTTTTCAACATCTGGGTTTTGTGGGTTCTGATTTGGGTAAGTTTATTTCCAAAAATCCATCGATTTTAGATGTTAGTTTAGAGAAAAAATTGATTCCACGTGCTGATTTTGTTAAGAGAATGTTAGTGGATGATACTGATAATAAAAATTTCATTCGCGTGGTTTGGAGATCTGTTTGGTTTCTTACGAGTGACCCGGAGAGATCGGGGTGTTTGAGAAACGTTAAGTACTTGAAAAGTTGTGGCATTGTGGGGTCTCAGCTGTCAATGTTACTAGTGATGCAACCTAGGCTATTTTTGTTCTCAGAATTTATACTTAAAGACCTTGTTTCCCGGGTTTTAGCTATGGGATTTTCGACTAACTCTAGGATGTTTGTTCATGGATTGTATGCATTTAGTTGCTTGAGTGAAGAGAAATTTGACAGAAAATTGGAATTTTTTACGAGTTATGGGTTCTCAAAAGTGGAGTTCATAGATATGATTAGGAGGGCGCCTTCATTGATTAAGACATCTATGGAGAAGATAAAGTCAGGACTTGAGTTCTTTTTGAAAGAGATTGAATTGGAAAAGGCAGCATTGGTTCGTAATCCAGTTTGTTTAATGTATAATCTTGAAAATCGAGTGATTCCCCGATATAGGGTTCTTCAAATTGTTACGTCAAGGAGGATGTTGAAGAGGGAATGCAGTTTAACATCAGTGCTGTCATTGAGTGAGAAGAATTTCCTGAAAGTGTTTGTGCTGAGGTTTGGAGATAATGCAGAGGAGTTGTTGCGAGTTTACAAGGGCCAGAGTTTGGGTTCATCAGACAAAGCGAAATCTTGATACAAGTTTTTATATGCAGACTGTGGCCCTTGGTCATTAGGAATCTTGATATTGCAATGTGAGTTGTTGTTTTCTCTAATACAAACTCTTAATTCTCTTGTATTCTGTGCTTTGAAAGTGAAGGATCTGATCATAGCTGAAAGTTGACAAAAATGGAAAGTTTCTCACATTACACATGGAATGATGTCGTTCAGTGGTTTGTTTGAGTATCATGAGCTGGTTCTGTGCATTTCAATTTTCTTGCTGGAATTTGTTTGAGCAACAGAATGTTTGTTTGGTGGAGTAGCATGTAGAAGAAGAGATCAAAGCATCGAACAAAAAATGAGTTACCCTTGTAAACAAGCTCTATAGATACTGAGCAGTATAAGATTTGTGTCAACGTCAGACAAGTGTTTGGTGATTACTGTTCTGTATCTGCTTGAGATTTTGGGTGATTTTCAATTGAAAATGATTCCAACTCTTTTCTCATGTGATGGGAGGAACATTGTTGGCTACAGGGTATGTCAAATTGAAAACATTATATAGAACTTGGTTTTATTTTATTTTTATTTTTATAATTTTTTATAATTTTGAGTTGCATATGCAAATACCTTGGATGCCAATAATAGGGTCGACTATGGTACCCCACAGTACCGTACCTTATAATTCAATGGGTTCTGATATTAGATATTAACTAAAACCTAAAACCTATAACCAAAGGTTGATTTTTTTTTTCAACATGTGGGTCTCTTGGGCTTTGATTTGGCTGAGTTTGTTTCCAAGAGTCGAATGCTTTTAAGTTTTAACTGTTAGTGTAGAGAAAAAATTGATTCCATGCATTGACATATTGAAGCGAGTTTTAGTGAACGATAGAAATAGTGAAGATTTGATTTTGTTTTAAAGAAAATGCTGTTGGCTTTTATGTAAAGACTATATTAGTATTAGTAAGCAACATTGAATTCTTGAAAAAGTTGTGGAATTGTTTGCTCTCGTCTCTCACCGATGCTGAAGGAAGAACCTAGGCTCTCCATTATGGGAATGTCAGAACTTAGAGAGCTTGTTTCGCGCACTTTGGATATGGTATTTTCCATTGAGTCTAGGATGTTTGTTCGTTGTGTGATTGAAGAAACATTTGATAATATTGGAGTTATTTAGGAGTTTCGGGTTTTCGAAGGATGAATTTATGGAAATGTTTAGGAAGGTGCCTGTGTTGGTTTGGATTTCAGAAGAGAAGTTAAAGTTAGAATAGAGTTGTTCTTGAATGAGATTTGAGTTTTAAAAAACGGCATTGCTTTATGCACCCAGGCTTTTGATGTATAGCATTTGAAGGTGAAGTTATAAGTGATGAAGTCTTAAAAGTGATGCACCCTGGCTTTTGATGTATAGCACGTTGGATATGGTATTTTCCATAGTCTTATAAGTGATGAAGTCAAAAGGTTGTTGAAGGAGGAGTCTTGTCTTGTTTCTCTTTTTAGTATGAGTGAATGAATTATTGGGGAATTTTGTGGCAAGGTTTAAAAAACATATAGGACTTAGTTGATATATAAATTAATAATCTTGGACGTTCCTTATTTTTAGGGTAGAATTGAGATAATTGTAAGAATTTTGAAATTGAAAATGTTTGGTCGACACACAAAATTTTGGAAATTCATATTTTAGAACTTTGGTCGACCAAATCTTGTGATTAGGTTGACCGAATCTGGAGATTAGGTCGACTAAAATTTCCAGGGAAGTTACATGTGTGAATTGATACAATCCAAATTGAAGAAAATAAGTGTCTTTTGTGATTGAGTTCCTCCAAAGTGAAGAAATATTTCCTTTTTAAGGGTTTAGTTTCACTTAAGGATACATTATTTCATTTGAAAACACAAAATTCAAAATGAATGATCACAATTATTAGATGAAATGATGCAAATTCAATGGATTATTCATTTATCTATTCTATAAATTCTTTCTTCTTTTTTGATCAAGAATGGGTGGTTCAGTCACTTCGGTAGGGGATTTGCTTTTATATAGAAAAGTTTATACAAAAAGTCATTTGTGAGTATAAGTGTAAAGAGAGTTTCAACCAAAGAAGTTCATTGTATTTGTTGTTTTGAAGTGCATCTCTCTTTGGAGACAACAGCCCCAAAGTGAACTAATGCAAGGTTGATTTTATCTTAAGGCCAATGAATCAAATTCTTGCCTTGATCAAGTTTATTCATACAAGTTTATTGTAAAGTTTCAAGTTCATATTTATTTGTTCTTTATAATTTCAGTTTTTGGTTATGTACTTTGTTATTTGTAAGTTTGAATATCAATGCAATAAGATTACTTAATTTTCACAACAATCTTAAGACAATATCAAAGCCTAATGCATTGGTCTTACAAGAAAGTTACTCGGTTGTTTTTATAGTACAAAATTCTAAAATTTATGAATTGCTAGTTACTTTGTAATAAAAGCAAGAGTGAAAGTGAATTTAACACCAAAGTTTGTGAGTTTCAAATTCAACAAACGAAATGGCAAGTCATAATATACATAAGCCGATTATATTAAATTAAAAATAAAATTAAAGAGCTTGAGCTTGAGCTTAAATTTTTAAAAATTTAAGTTGTCTACGTATCCTTCAAGGGTGAGAGGAATCAAAGTTCTCGTAGTTGCATTACATTTTTCAG